>CM063592.1:6497802-7097802 GCA_032356905.1 Salix exigua
ATTTTCAATATATATATATATAACCAACATTTAATATCATCATTTATGAAAAACATAATTAGAGATATTTTGATCAATCAATTCCAAGTAATAAAAAGAAATTGTGGGGTGAGAATAGCATCAAAATATTAAAATTTGCTTAGAACAACTTGCTTATCTATTATGAAGAGAAGAATTGGAATGGAATGGTTATAATGTTGTTGATCTAATTTAGAAATTGAAAAGGAAAGGGGGAGTAAAGATAGACATTGGATTTATAAAACTTGAAAAATCCATGCACGAGGATGATGTTTAATACGTGTATTTTATTAAATTAATTTCGTATTCTTTTTATCTATATCATTAAAAAGAAATCATACAAAAATCACATATTTTATGAATTATGAAAGGCACGTTTGCACTTTTCAAATAGCTAAAACTCCACATGTATACGTCTAAATTACATTTATTTTTCTAAAAACTTGAAGATACTAAGATATTAGAGGGAGCTCGTAAATCGAAACAGATAATGGATAGAAAAATAAGTTTGGTGTATTTTCATAATTTCAGGAAAAAAAACATACAGAATTAATTTTCTCGTAATCGGTTTTTCATTTGAAACAGAACGATTCGATTTCGGAGCGTTCCGGTGTGTCGTTTCGGTGTCGTACTATTCATATATATATAAAATATTAATTTAACAAGCATAATTAAAATTTGAATTCTTTTTTATTTAAAATATTTTGGTGTTTTTAAATTATTTTGATGTGTAGATGTCAAAAATATTTTTTTAAAAATAAAAAAATAGATTTTGAACCAGGAACGGCACGCCCGGAACGGAACCGAGGCGTTTCGGCCGGAATTTAGCCTGAATTTCCGGAACAGACCGGAATTAAAACCGAGACAAAAACGACACCGTTTTGTTTCGGTTTTCCGAACGGAACGGAATAAAAAACTATGGTTAAGACAGTTCTAGCTTATCCCTCAACACAAAACTCCATCACGTATATAGAATATCAATATTCTCTATCAAGTGAGCCTGGAGAGCTTATCCCTCACCTCAACACAGGTTGAAAGAGTATTCGGCAATAGGGGGGTCCAGGAATATGGTGTTAATTTTCAGTTCTGTAATGATTTCTTTTTCCGAAATCTATCCCAAATACATCAATAGATCATTTGATCCCACAAGACAATTATATTGATGATAATTCTTGCAAATATAATACAATGGAAAATTTAGAACTTACCTTCCATTTTGTTCTTGAATTGTTGCATCCGATTCTCTCCTTTCTTCTTTGTTTTCCGCAGACTTTTCTTTTTGTTGATTTTCTCATCTATACCTTAACCTTTGCTTAATCTCTTTGATGGAGAGAGATCTTCTTTTCTTTTCTATTCTCTTCACACTCTCGGGCAAAATCCCAACCCCCTTCTTTTTCTTTTCTATTTCCCATCGAATGGGTGGGAAATAAAATACATAATGGGTGGGAAACTTTCACTTTTCTTTCCACTTACATCCACCAAATGGGTGGAACAATAATGAGGAAAAAGAAGAAGTGCTTAATTTTATTTTATACACTTACATATATTTAAAACCATCAATATATGTATGTATACAACCTTATGAGAATATATGTTCTTTTATGGTTAGAGGAGAGGGTTTCAACGTACCCATTCTAATACTCGTTTATTGAGACCGATCCATCACGGTTTCACTTTAACATATTAGAATCCGTAGACTTTACAAAGAACTTGAACTTTAATGATCGGACCGTTAATACATCGGCCACTTTACAGGAAATATTCTTACATATGGATGCAAAGGCGTAGAAACCATGTAGGAGTATTCTGACTCAGTTCTATAATGAATGTCATAGGTTATTAAATCATAGCTGGTAGTGCATTCCCGTGTGTCTTGCTTTGAAGTTCTAAGAACTGTGTCAAACTATCCTAGATCATAGTATCAATACCATGTAGATGAATAAGCATCAGACAAAACAGCTCAAACCTGACAAATTACATGAAGCCAAAAGAGAACTCAATTGGCAGAACATAACAACCAGTGAAAATTGAGAAATTCCTAGCCAATGATATATTTAGAGCTAGACAAGGAAGGAACTGTCAAATTTTCTAGTCTACAGATTAAGGTTTCCCAGCCTCCTTGCGGCTTCCATGAAACTTCATCCCTGTCCAGAAGCACTAATTCTTATTAACTCTTCACCTGCTGGACCAAATATAGAACCTGGAACAATTATTATACGAGTCTTCTCCAGAATCTCGGTAAATATATCCCAAGAAATTAAAAACGGGAAAATGAACCCAAAGGTATGGAACATTTTCATCACCATATACTTTTAGACCAAGAGAAGAGAAGTTGTCAAGCAGTATTTTTGCGTTCTTCTTGTAGCATTTGGTTATGGAATGCACAGACGCAAAACCCTCTGGGGAAAGACAAACCAGTCCACCAGCCTGGGATATATTTGATGCTCCATTGAAACAAGTGAATACAATGATAGATCGAGGGGAATCATCACTGATATGAACTGCATAGGCAGAGTAAGAAATTATGATTGATCCATTAATTCTCCTTTGCAAACGTCACAAATTGCTCCACCTGCAGTCGTGTTGGTGCGTGGCCAGTGGGATTATTTGGAGAGCAAAAGAAAATTATATCTGACCTTGAAGTTGTTGCTAATGAAAAATGTTAGTTTTATGCAGACATTTCGTGTGCTGAATGTTCCCATAAATCCCAGTTTCATCTTCAAAAAACACCAGGTTGACCAATTATGACACTTGAATCCACGGAAGGATGGATCCTGCACAGATCTTGACACATTGGAACCAAGAAGCAACTGAAGGCGAGTAATATCACCCTCGCGCCATCTGACACAAAAACTTATGTTTCCTTCACCTGAACATCTCTGTAAAATGTTTCAGTAATAGCTTTCCTCAAAACTTTGTTGCCTTTCTCAGCTCCATGCCCTCTACAACCTTCTGCTGTTGAAAGAAAGGGAACGGGCATGGTTTGCCATGATCGAAGCTATGATATCCCGTAAGGGCTCTGTGGTGTCACCAATTTCGAAGCCTATCAATTTCGCATCTGGGTACTATTGAACCTCACGCATTGAGATCTCAGGAAACAAACACCTACTGTCCCCTCTTTCTGGGTTTCATAACTGGCAAGAAATTTCTAATTTTCTACATAACATAGAATTGCCAGCAGAAGAGTTGTACATTTTCGATATGGATTTTATCCTCACTACTAACTCTTCCTAAGTTTTCACTTAAATGTGAAACAAGCACGAATGTGGATGCCAACAATACATATTATATAACTCAAGGTCATTACTCCACTGTTATATATACAACAAAGATGTAAGAGTATTTTGAGTTATTAGATAAACAAACATGTTAACGCTACAAGTTCTGTTTACTTAAGAATATAACTCAAAATAAAACTTCATGCAAGAATTATATAACTCAAGGTTGTTAATGGCCACTAGGTTCACTAAATGCTACTCAAGTAACTTAAGAAAATCCACACACAATCTCATTCATGAGTTCATACAAGAACATAAGAAAGAATGACACAAGCTCATGCAATCACGCATACACTTTCTATGTTCTTCATCATCTTCTTTTTTTTGCATGCCTGCCACAACAGCAGGAGGGATTCAAAAAAATCCTTGTAACAGGTGTTACTGAATTTGCTTTTGCTAGAAATATATATATCCTACAAAAAGGATGGAGAATTTTTCATCGCAAAAAAAGGTATTATCAAAAGTGAAAAAAGTGTAAGAACTAATGAACTGGGTTTGCCGGTTAATCCATAAAAAACGATTATTTTTGAAATTATATTCATTTTTCATATCGCAATTGGTCTATATTTTTGATAAAATACATGTTATTTCTTATGGTAATTAAATTAATATGAAAAATATAATTCCAATTAAAGCAACGCACACTCATCTCCTTGGCCCTTACAAAATCCAAAACAAGGTCTACCCAGCAGTCCGAGTTTTCCAAAGCGCCCGCCCTGCTTAAAGTTTTGGCTATCTTCACGCGGCAAAGCAGAATGCTAGAAAATTTCCACTTCGCGCTCTCTAAGAAAACCACGACCCGGCTCACCTAGTTTGCACCAATCACATTCGAGCATTTTAAAATCCAACGGCCCAAAACCCAAACCCCACCCCTCACACGGATCGCCACTTAATCCAACGACCACCACCCCACCTCCCTCTCTATATAAAGTATACCTCTCTAGCGAAGAACAAACAGGAGATCGAGAGAAAAGAAGAGAGGGTAAGAAAAGGAAAAAAAAATAAAAATGTCAGGGAGAGGAAAGGGAGGAAAGGGATTGGGAAAGGGGGGAGCCAAGAGGCATCGTAAGGTTCTCCGAGATAACATCCAGGGCATCACCAAGCCCGCGATTCGCCGTCTGGCTAGGCGTGGCGGGGTGAAGCGTATAAGTGGGCTTATCTATGAAGAAACCAGAGGTGTGCTCAAGATCTTCCTTGAGAATGTGATTCGTGATGCTGTTACGTACACAGAGCACGCTCGACGCAAGACAGTGACTGCCATGGATGTTGTCTATGCTTTGAAGAGGCAGGGCCGTACTTTGTATGGGTTCGGTGGGTAAGGGATTCGATTTACAGGGTTTTCTTTTCTTCTAAAATGTCTCTTGATGCCCCCTGGGTTCGGGTTCTGTAGACCTTAGCTGTGGATAGCTGAATCTTTCCCAGCCAAGTGTCATGTATTTATCAAAATATCTTTTGATGCTTAAATGAATGGGCTACTGTTATTTCCATGCTTGCTTGCCATTCTGTTTGGGTGCTGCAAAAATGTTTGAATCAACAACACGAAAACCTTCACCAATCATACCAGATAAATAGCAAGGAAGAAGCTTATGTTGAATTAAAACGTGTTTTTACATCACTGGATGAGAGAGAAGGAGAGACAACGGTTAGTGTGTCGGTAATGTTCAAATTGATTGAAAAATTAGATGAAGGGTTTAGAAGATCTTGGATCGAGGATTCTTTTATATTTTGGAGATATTTTCGGTAATTTAAGGGCACAGGTGCGTTCATTGAGCTGTGTATGTTCATTTATTTTCAGGTCATGTATTGCTGAAAAGATGGATTGTTCTAAAATTTAATATATTAAATAATTGTTTTTTAATTTAAATAAAGAGTATTTTAAAAACAACTACCAAATAGTCACTAAACAACCTATCATTTAATTTTAGTTCTCGCAATTGAAGAGTTGGTCCAAGCTTTTATTTAAAAGAACAAACTAAATAGTATTAAAATCTCAAACTAATTATCATCAATTCGACAAATCATGTAGAATGGATAAAAAAATTAAATAAATTATAATATGTTTATTCCAGCATGTTGATAAATAGAAAAAAGATCTCAAACTTCATTGATTCATGGATAAAAAAACGCCATATCGAAAAGGCATAGTTTCAGTTAACGAGTCGTTAGGCCACTATCTCTTTTTAGACAAAACCGTTCACGACATATTGATGCCCTGACCCTGTACAGAATCTACATAAAAAAAGGTTTAAGTAGTCGTATTCACAGTTCCGGTCGTCAAGGTTACTATAAAATGTCAGGTCCTCCCAACGATTTCCCCGCCAAATTTCATTTTCTTTGCAACAGGGGCATCCAAAGAACCACCAGTTTGAAACTGAAATGATGGATCATGCTGGAAAAGGCAACCGGAGCCGTTCCGGCATCCCTTTGGAGTTTTGAAGTACATGCAAGGCTTCTGAAACTTGTGTTTCGATTCCCTCTTTTTTATGTTTTGCATCAGTTCTTGGTTCGGGGTATGATTGGAATGTCTTCCGTTATGGGGCATACTTCGTTCATGGATTTCATTCTTCACTGTTCCATGATCCCTTATAAGGTTCTTTATGTACTCCACATCCTTCGAAGGGTTGGTTTTCATACCTGCTCGAGGAACACTGTTTGGTTGGACAGGCTTCATAACCAGGGCGGGTTGAACCAGGTTAGACATTGGGTCGGGACCGAAGCCTTTGAGAGATACTTGGGTTGAAATTGATTCTCTAGGGGATGTGCTTACCGTTGGCACTGAATTAGGTGTGGAAAACACGTTTCCTACTGGAATGGGCACAGGTATGGAGGAACATACTCCAAACCCACTTGCTGGAGCAGCATCCTGATGCATGGAAGCTCTAGTTAATGTCGAGTGCATCTGACTAGGTTGACAGCAGAAGCTTCCATTGGATGGCCAAGGCAAGGCAGGTTTCGGACAGGATATGGGAATCTGACAGGGTGGCTTCGACCATGGCTGCTCCTCACTATGTAGGGTTTGCAAGTTTCCACTAGCTGTAGATTGTGAAGAAACTGCAGCAGGTTTCTCACATAATGGGGGCTTTGAACTGGTAAATGGTCTATATGTGACAGGAAGTGCTTGTTTTCCACCGGCAAGTTCCTCAATCATTTTTGGGTCACTTAAGATTTTAACAAGCAAACCAGTGTCGATCAAGCTTCCATGCCCCTTGTTTTTCATGATAGCAGTAACAGCAGCTTCTGCTGCTGATATTAAATTAGTACCTGGATTAGGTAATTTTCCAAATGCTGGTTTAAGTGGATTTAAAGCAGGGGTGTTGCATTTTGAAGTGTTTAGGGTTCCAGATGATAATATAAATGGAGGCAATGCTGGTGGCTGGGAAGTTTTCAATCGTCCAGTCAGATCAGGTGGCAACTCTGGGGTTTCCTCTTCTTCAACAGGAACGAGAGGGATGATTGGAGTGAGGCTATCATCATAATCTGCATCTTCTACGTCCACAGAAACAACAGGGCTATATACAGAAAAGAATGTGAGACAAGGTAAAAACAAAATGATTGTTAAGATCTCGGTTCACAGGAAAGAGAAATTTTACCTGGGAGGAACTGAAGAAGGGCGTGGATAAACTGCTTCAAGAGCCCTCATCTCCCTCAGTTTTTGGGCCTGTGATTCCTGGCTTTCTTCTCCTGCTGTCACATGCCAGTTTGAACTCACAGCAAACTGTTTTCAGAAAGAGAACGAAAAAGAGAGAGCAAGCACTTAGGATTCAAAATTTAATCAGCTGTAACCACTCTACCTAACATAAGTCTAAGAACATGAGTTTTTGCACCATGATGCCACCACATAATGCATAAACAACTTCATATTCATGCAAGTATAAAAATGAAACTAACAGAGAAAAAACCGCTCACTTTGGGAGGGCACTTCCATTGAATCATAGGAAAGCAGGACGATTCCTTTTTACTTGGATTCAAGAAATGTCTGCCTTCAAATCCAGGGGGGAAATCATTTGGTTCTTTACCACTTGAATGTAGCAAATGCAATGATGCCTTTTTCTGAAGATGGTCGTGGACTTGTCTGCCAACTTTTGAAGGGCAATCCTCAGATACAAACAGCCTCTCCTATATCACACCAGAAACAATTCCATAACAAGAAGTTAATATCCAAGTAAGGTTCACAAACTTATTTCATTACAGTAACAAAACCAGAGGAATCATCTAGGGGCTTTCTCAAAAAACAGAAAGGAAAAATTGGTTGTAAGACTGGGAAATTTTATCAACTCAATCAGCACTAGGAAGAACTTGGATCCCGTTTAATTTTCAAACGATTTTTTATGTGACCTAGAAAATAATGCTCAACAAGTAGAAAACAACTAGTCAGCAAGGGCAGCATTATGGCAGAGTGAATAAGCAATTTAAATGTGAATTATCCAACCAGATAAAAACACATAAGACTTGGTACACAAGATTCTGAATGCAGAACAATTGCCTGGTATCTTTTTCAACCATTCACCCCAATCAGCCCCTGCTACTTTTAGAAACAAGCACTTATTTACGAAACATAAACATGGAGGACTTCAAGCATTAGACAATCAATTCCCGAATCTATAATTATGCTCTCATGCTATAATTGGAAGACCATCGGTCATATATTAAAGACTGTTCCAGTTGAAAATTCGAAGCATCTTCAAAATGTTCCCCACCTTCCACTACTTCCAACACTACTACTAAGCATCTCCAAACTATCAGGACAGCATCAGGAATTTTAGTGCAATACTGACGTCTACAAGTTATATAAAACTATGATATTAATTAATATACACGGACAAGCCCTCCAAATGTGATGGTTGAACAGAACTAAAACTAAAATCTAAGAAAAAACAAAACAAGAGATGTGACATTTAGTAAGGGAACTTACACACATGATCAAGCCAAAACAGAGCTAGTATATTTACAAATCAGATTATTTCCATCTATTTGTACCGAAGCATAACACATGCACACATTTATGGCTAAATTTTCAGATTTTTTTTTTTTTTGCACAAATAAATTTTCAGATTGCTTTGACTGTAATATGAAATACTAGCAACATCTTGAGATTAAAAGGTTGATAGATGTTACGTTGTCATGATTCATAGAATAATCCTTCCTTTAATTCCTTGTAAGGGTGATTATTGATTAGCCACCCTCATCTTCATTTTTTCTTCTTGTTATTACGCAAGCTTTCTTCATGTTTGATCCATTTCATTTATTATATTGAATCCTTGTAAGTTGCAACTTTCAGAACCTTAATTTGAGTGCTTTGGGTAAATACCAGACTCGTAACAATCTTTATTATTAGTAAAGAAAAGCATAAAAGGAACTCAGTTGGCCCCTTCAAGCAACTCCTTCATCTAAATGCAAGGCTGCAAAAGGATGATACCTCATTTCTTAATAGACACAATCAAACGGATTCATCTTATTAGCAGATCCAATATCTTTAATTTCTTCCTGGGCGGTTATCTTATCAATCAAATATTCATTGGGTAAATATCCTATCAAACCTTTTATAATTATACTTTAATCACTGTTGATAAAAAAAAAGTAACAAAGAAAGAATCTGGAATCAAATATCCGCCGGAGAGCATCATCAGGGTCCAAATGTGTCATAATAACAAAAATGACACCACTGAGCATTGATGATTCATGGAGAGAAAAACACAGAGAGCCAGGGGCTAGGCAAGGCTAGCCGTTCCATGGCACCCTTCTCGCCGCTCAATCCACTTCAACATCTCTCAATTGAACGGTGGAAACTTTGGTGCTATTTCAATCAGTATAAATCATCTTCATCATCATATTTTGACAGCAATGAATACTAATAACTTGTTCTATCAGATTTAAATCTGGACTATTTACGAAAAGAAAAGAAAAGAAAAGAAAAGAAAAGTTAATTAATTAATTAACTATAGGTATACCTGACAAAGATTATGACCAGGTGCCCACGAAACCCTGTTCGATTTGCTCGATCGCTTCATATCAATAAAACAATCTCAGATCTAAAATCCTTTTTTCGCTTCAAGTCAAGTTTTATCAGCTCTTTTTCGATTTCAGTGATAGAAACTGAAGCAGTTTAATCAGATCTTTTTTTAAGGTCTCCAAACAAACACTGCATTCATTAATGACGAGTTGAGAAAAAAAAATTATCTAACAAATTCCTGAACTTGCGATCGCAGAAGATATATAGAGAGAGAGGCGCGTCCGAGGGGAAGGAAGCGGAGGACATGGATAAAAGGAGAAACCCTAAGGACCTTTTATTTTTTTTAATTGTTATTTATGACTACTATTTTTTAAGGGATAGACAGCTCATATATCAATATAAAGTTGGAAATCGGTGAGAGTAGTGATGACTTGGTGGCTGATAATTGGTCTACAATGTCGGCTCCTCTCTCCCCCTATCATTTTTTTTGTTCAATTTTGAATCCGATTTAAATCGGCGGCGGTGATTTTTTTCCCACGATTTCCTCCCGTCAGTTTCTAATTTAATTATAATTAAGTTTTTGTTTTTTAAAATAATTTAACAATAAATAAATGATTTTATAGACATGTCTCTGCATAGCATTCCAACACAATAAAAAATTAAATTAAGGTGCCTCTAAGTTTTAAATAAAAAAAATAAAACATATTAGAATTCTAATGTGTGCCTATAAGACATGGTCTTAGGTGAATATTGATAATTAGTATTATGGATATATTACAATTTTAATCATTTGATTATTCTTATATAATCAATTGTTTGCATACAAATAAAAAATCAATTACATGAATAATCATATGATAAAAGTTATAACTAGAATAATTAAAATTTTAATAATTTTATTGTATAAAATACATTCTTATCTCTTTATTCTTGGCTTAATCCTCACGTCGTAGAGAAAGAAGAATTTTATTCTTGACTGTCTTCCCATAGTTTCCATCGCATAAAAAACTTTATTTTTTCTTTCTTTTAATAAAATATGAAGTAGCAACCAATTTGAAGTTATGTCGGCCAACCACTTACGATACTCTTTCATAACATTTAGTTTTTGCAGTTTATTAGATACAATTAAATACTCTTTTTATGATCATCCTAATTTATTTATTTTTATTTTAAATATATATTATTTTCTATTTTATAAAAAAGTATTTCTTTTATATTATTTACAAAATAAGAAACAAAATAAATTATAAACAAATCACAAATTTAGAAGTAATATAGTAGTTTTTGAAATTATAAGGACTACTCCTTAAAAAAAAATAAAAAAGACACGAGTAAAACATTACCCGAAAAACAATTAAATATGAATTGTAACAACAATTTTTTTTTTTATATGTTGTTTTGAACAAAATTATTGAACCAACTATAAAGGATAATATTATTTTTTCATCATGACTTACTTATCTTTATCAAATTAATTCGAGCAACTATATTTTTTCTCCAACAAAGTAAGATGACTAAACTAACTTAAAATATTAAATTTATATTGCTAACTTCTAAGCGCTTTGTAGTCTTTTCCATTTTAACATCATAAATTGACCATATTACCATTAAAAATAAAATTTCTTTAACTAGTGTCTAGGAATTGTTTTTGGCATTTTCACAATATTGTTGTTTTTGTTACCATAGGTTTGATAAGAAGAAATTTCTATGTTAACAAATAGAAATATAATTATAAAAGGAGTTGGTATTTGAGAACACCTACGCATTTTGAGTGGTGTACTAGGCGCTATAGGATGACCAAACATCAGTTTCTATGATGGTAACCAACAAGGCAATGACTAAACAAAATAACCAACAAGGCAATGACTAAACAAAAGCCCATACGACAAGATAAAAAAAATTAATATTAATAAATAAACTAAAGTAGATGAACAATATTTGATATCTCTTATTTTGATTATGATTTTATTTTATTTTGATCATTAAAATTTTTTTCTTTACATCCTTACAATGTTGACATGATTTTATTTGTTAGTATTTGCTTTGATTTGCATGTTGTCGCATGTCTAATTTGTTGTTAAATATTATGATGGTGAGTTAAAAACCGATTATATATATATATATATATATAGGTAGAGGTACAACGAGCAGGCTTTCCGACTAGTGATAAGAACAGATCAGAGACCAGTTTTAAGATACAAGACTCTAGAAGAGGGAAGAGAACAACCAACCACCTTCCTCCGTAATTGTTCCAGGCGTTGGGCTCCAATCCACGCCCTTTGGAAGATTGGATGTGTTTGGAGTGCCCTTCGCTTCTTTTCTTCTTTTGCCATGAGAAAAGCCAATCGGCTAGCCTATCGTTTATCAGCCTTACGATGGACGAATCGTCAATTGGTTGGGGATTCAAAACTAGTGGTGCGAGGGGAGAGTGACAAGAGACTTGTTCTTGTTGTTCTTCCGATTGTCAATTCCGAATACGAAAGGAAAAAAGCAAGGAAAGGTAATGTCAATTAAAGTCAGGCCTTTCTGAAGGAGGAACATGCAGAATAAGAAGATTTTTTTGAATTCACAAAAAAAAAGAGAAATAATTCTTTGACAGCATGTCATGTTTCCAGCAATTTTGAGAAAATAAAATATGGATTTTCGAGGAATCCAAAACCTCCACTAGTTTAATTTAGAAATTTAGAAATTGTTCAGTGATATTTCTCTGCGATTGCATAGACTAAATACATTGAAATCAACAACTTTCCGGATTTCGTGTTCCCTGAATATCTCAACCCAGGAATCCAGCTTATTTGACCCATTCTAAAGGCTTATTTAATGGACCCACTCTTACAGAATAAATGAGAATTAACCCAAATAAAAAATAACCCAACTGACCCAAACGAAATATAACTGGACTGACTCTATTGGACTTTAAGTGAACTAAATGGAACTGAACAAGCCTAACAGGATTATTAGATCTGTTCCTCTTGACTTGACTAATACTTTATTTGAATTGACAAAAGCCTGCTGCTGGACCTGCTGCCGAATGGACTAGCCTGTACGTGACATTGCCCCTCCTTTCATATGCGCACGTAACAATGCCTCCTCCTTTTAAAGACCTTGTCCCCAAGGTCTGGGTATTGTCCCTCTCCAACTCAACATACTCCACCCGAAAAGCTTTTCCAGCTCCCAATTCCTCTTCATCCTGGAAGAATGAAGAATTGCTTTTCGTTAGTAGCAAAGCTATTTTTAAGCCTCTGAAGGCTATTCGTGGCGGTATTCCAATCTGCTTTCCTCAATTCATCAATCTTGGTTCTCTTGAACCACATGGATTTGTAAGGACCAGGTTTTGGCACGTGACAATCCCAACCACATAGCCACCATTTTCTCAATCTTTTCCTTGTACTCCATCCGCGTGTCCCTCTTTTTCTCATCTCCAGCATTTTTCTTCTCACTTTTCTATCACCGTTTTCCCCTTTTTTTTCCAAAAAATTTCCTCCAGTTCAGGCCGATTGACCCTTTTTTGTCTTTGGGAGGGAAGGTGATCACCAGTCGGTGGCGTTGCCCTAATTTCTCCTTCAGGCAGGACACGTGGAAGACGGGAGGGATTTTTGAACTCAGGGGCAGATCCAGACGATACTCCACCTTCCCCACCTTCTCCAACACCTGAAATGATCCATAGACTCGTTGGGACAGTTTCATGCTCTGCCTTTGGGCCACCGTTTGCTGCTTGTAGGTTTGCAAACGGAGATAAACCCAGTCCTCTTCCTCAAAATTTCCATCTGTACGTCTTCAGTCTGCCTCCTTTCTCATTCCCTGTGTTTGCTGCAGGTTAGCTTGGAGGACGCTGAGGATTTCATCCCGTGTTTTTAAGGTATTTTCCACTTCCTGTAACTTTGTGGTGCCTGGAATGAATTGCATTAATTTTAGGGAAAAGGGATAACCTGAGACTGATTCAATTGGGGTTAGCTTAGTTGCTGTAGGAGTTGAATTGTTGGCCTTCATTGAGTCCTCATAAGGTGATGACCCGAATCGAGTCTGTAGAACCGTCCTAGTCAGGATTCCAGCCGTTTCTTCATACAGAGGGTTGGTGATCTGTTGTGTAAACCCTTCAGGTTTACCAGTATTTTTGGCAGCCTTGTTGGACACCATTGCCTCCACGTGTGAGGCCACAACATCTAATTTTTGAGCTAATCCTTGCACTAGTTGTTGTAATGCATGGAGATTTTGCTGGTACTGATCTTGGCTTTGCTTTACAGATGCCACCGCTTCAGCCAGTTGATAATATCAAGTTCCTGCTCCTTCATCCATGGACGTCGACTCTGATATCAATGTCATGTTTCCAACAATTTTGAGAAAATAAAATATGGATTTTTGAGGAATCCAAAACCTCCACTAGTTTAATTTAGAAATTTAGAAATTGTTAAGTGATATTTCTCTGCGATTGCATAGACTAAATACATTGAAATCAACAACTTTCCGGATTTCGTGTTCCCTGAATATCTCAACCCAGGAATCCAGCTTATTTGACCCATTCTAAAGGCTTATTTAATGGACCCACTCTTACAGAATAAATGAGAATTAACCCAAATAAAAAATAACCCAACTGACCCAAACGAAATATAACTGGACTGACTCTATTGGACTTTAAGTGAACTAAATGGAACTGAACAAGCCTAACAGGATTATTAGATCTGTTCCTCTTGACTTGACTAATACTTTATTTGAATTGACAAAAGCCTGCTGCTGGACCTGCTGCCGAATGGACTAGCCTGTACGTGGCATTGCCCCTCCTTTCATATGGGCACGTAACAACCATTAATGACTATGAGATTGGTAAAGAGATGAAAACTCAATGAATATGATTTTTACCTTAAATAATGTCAATAATGATTGACAATATAGTTTTTTAATCGGTTTTATATTGATTGTTTTCAATTAAAAGTGTTTTGTGGTTATTTAGAAGGTTTCGGTCATATATATTGGATTAAAAAACTTGAACCTTGATTTTTCAAGCATCAATGATAGCTCCAATAGCTGAATAATATTGCAGGTGAACAATGGTCAACAAATGCATTTGTTGCTGAAATGGTACGTAAATTTTAAATTTAGTATGTGATGTTACCCATTGTTCATATTTGGCTCTTTTGGGGTTTTTTATGTTTTGGCCTATCAATTTTATTTTTTTTGCATTCCATTCCTTGGATGTGTCTAGATGAAAGAGAAAGGTCTAGAAAAAAAAGATAAATTACTTGGATGACCTAAGCTTGGCCACCAATAATAATGATTTTGATGTTCGTGGTTTTTTTTAAGAGAGAAACTCAATAAAGGTGAATTATGTTTTTCATGATTCTTGAAATAACATGGAAATGTTTAATTGGTTTCCTCAAATTTAATGCTTTACATATTTAGTCATTTTCCCTGAGTTTAGATGTTTTAGTATGAAATTTTATTTTTTTACATTTTAGTCATTGGATACTTGGAGAAGAAAATGAATGGTACAAATAAATGAGAGAAAAAGCTCTTGAATGACTAAATTTGGTCACCAATAAAATTGTTGTGGGTGTCTTTAAGTTTGTTTCTAAAAGAAAAACTCAATGAAAGTGGTTTCTATGTTCAATAATGCTCAACATGGTAGATCATGATTTAATTTTGGTTTGATTTTGAGTTTTTTTTTTTACATTAAATGTGTTTTATGGTTATTAACAAAGTTTTAAAGTTTTATATGGTGTTTTTTTAATGTTTTTTTTGTGAAAAAAACATTTAAAATTTTGGTTTTTGGATAAAAGTATAGACCATGATATGAAAAAAAAACATTAATAACAAAATATTAGCTTTACTACAAAAATATATTTTTCTCCAAAATTTATTTATTTATTACAAATATTTATCTTTATTGTCATTAAATTAAATAAACAATTAAATGTTACCCACGACACAAGCAAATATTTACACATGCATTTTTTTTTTTTGTTCTTACAATGAAACTTAACTTATTACTTTAGCTTTTATTATCTTTTAACTTTTGTTTTTTATAATTTACCAATTTATATATTTTTAATTTTTTTTTGATAAGAAGCAGCATAAAGTGAGATTACAAGGGTGTTTGGGATAGAGGTTGCACCGGAGGTTTAGAAAAAATTGAGGGTTTGAGTGTGTTGGTAATGGTTGAAAAAGATAATTTTTGGATGTAAACCCCACCTTATTTACTGTTGAAACACAGTTGCACGGAAAGCACCAATTTGATGCTTTCTGTGCGTTGTAGTGGGGCAACTTTGTGATACAGAAAAAGCGACCATTTCTCGTTTCGCATGGGTCCTAGGGGCTGGGGGGCTGGGGGTAGGAAAATATAAAAATTATATTATTATTTATTATATTTTCTTATAAAAATATATTTTAATATAAAAATTAATTACAATAAATAAATATATTAGAAGAAGATCACAATATAATTTTTGTCTAGCAATTCTAATTTTGTTTCAGATGATATTTTATTATATATTATTCTGGGACAAGGTTGTAAAATCCGTTCCGGGTACCGTTCCGGTTTTTTGTTTGGAACGGAACGTTCCGGTTTCGGTGCATTCCGGCGTTCCGTTCCGGTTTTGTACTGTTCATATAAATTAATTATATATATATATATGAAAAAAAATATTTTAACAAATATGATTAAAATTCAAGATAAATTAACTTTAAATTATACAATACAAACATAATCTCAAAATTAGAAACATTTCTAAAATTCCAACAATAAAATTATTTTTTTAAAAATAAAAAATAAAGAATGAATTTAATTATAATTAAAAGATCCAAAATATTTGAAATTTAAGCTACTTATTGTATGTTTTTCAAGTAATTCTATGTTTTTTTATGGTTGTTGTATTTGAAATTAATTAATGTTACTTATTGTTTTTTAATGTTAGAAAAACTTTTTAAAAAAATGAACACATTAAGAAATAATCAATAAGTTCAAACATAATTAATTAAAATACATTCCATTACAAATAATTCAATCAAATTAATTACAAATTAATACCCCTATTTTATATGTTAACTTTTATGATTTTAATTTTTTATTTTTACTAATATATAATTTATGGGTTGAGTTTTTTTTTTGAATTTTTATTTTATTTTGAACCCGATGCGAACCAGGCGTCCTACGTGAATTGCCGGATCTGACCGGGACAAAAACGTCGTCGTTTTGTCCCGGATTTTGCATTGGAACGGGGCATTCCGGCCGTTCCGGCCGGAACGGAACCGGATCAATAACCTTGTTCCGGGATCGCAAAGGGCTTCACGTGTGGATTTATAATTCATAATGAAATTATAAGTAGTTTGATGGGAGAATAAATGGTAACCAAACATTTAAAATTGCTTTTCATTAGTCTCAAACTCAACCACAGTTTTAACCAAACACTTCAAAATTTATTTTGAACCACACTAAAATGTTTTTCATGAAACTACTTTTTTAAAACTTCAACCATAAAAGTAAAAGTAATACCAAACACACCCTAAGATGTATCTTGAGACTGACCCTGCTTGTATATATAATTGGAACTAGCTAACAATTCAAAGGGAAAATAGTTTTAATTTTGACAAAAATAATGAAACAATTTTTAATTCGTTGCATGTTTTTTTTTTAATAAAAGAAGCAATAATTAAAATAAAAGTTTGTTCAAAATTTGAAATCATTTGAAATAAGTACAGAAAATATATCTCTTTAATCTAAACTCCATCACATTATC
Source organism: Salix exigua (assembly GCA_032356905.1). NCBI lineage: Eukaryota > Viridiplantae > Streptophyta > Magnoliopsida > Malpighiales > Salicaceae > Salix > Salix exigua. The sequence continues at coordinate 6,514,779 of CM063592.1, forward strand.
AATGCATCTCTATATTGTTTTAACAAAACATCAAAGCTTTGATTTTAAGGAAAAAAGAAGCTATCTTAATCTCAAAATAGTAAGTTTTAATAAAAAAGAATATTAATATTTTATTTGTGATTAAAATAAAATAAATGATTAATTAATTTGATAAAATCATGATTTTTTTTAAAAAATACTTAAGCTAAAAGCTTATTTTCATTAACAATTTTTGTAAATTATTCTCATATCAAACATATAATAATTTAAAAATAAATGTTTAGTTTTCACATGAAATCTTATAACATTATTTAAGAACCATGCTAAAAGTGAACAATAACTTAGATGCCATGTTAAATATTTTATTTATATAATATATCAATCAAAATAAAAATAAAAACTTGAAAAAATATATAGAAAAGGCTAAACACCTACCTTGACATGCTTGGCCCAATAAAAATAAGGACCAAACGGCATGGGTCATCAAGGTGAGGCATGCGAGCTAGGAATCGGATTTTTAAAATGTTTAAGGGTGGATGACACGACGTCCAACCCTTTACTTTTAAAAATAAATAAAGTAAATGACACCTGGTGGTTCAATTTTCACCCATTAGAGAGGTGGCAGAAAAGACGAGAAGGGATTTGTTGAAGTCAAAGATCCATTTTCAATTTATTTTATTTAAAAATATCTAATAAATATAAACTAATTTCTGGTTACAAAACACTCTTAAACTAATTAAATAACAATAAATTAAATAGAAAAGTTCTTACTTAATCTTGATTTATTTATCTTTTTCGACGGGATGAAAATTAAAAACACTTATGACACTCCTCTTACAAAAAAAAAAAAAATGTCAACACCAAAATTATTTGTTTTTTTCCGTTCAAATATGGCATCCAACTATTTTCTTCTCTCCTTCTTAATTTTCTAGCAATAGTCTCTCTCCTCCCAAATTGTAGGGAGTAAAATGTAAAATAAACAACGTTTAAGACTAAAAAGTTAAATTCTAAAAACATGAGGATGGATAGCTACAAGCAATCAAAGTTCATGGTTAGTAAGAAAAAAAGAGAAAAAAAACCTGGCTCTTTGTCTACATGTTAAATTTAGTCCTTTTTGTTTCAAATGTTTTAACTGAAAAAATAAATTTTATTTCATAATAACTGAGCATCAATTTATTTAAAGCAGGGACATTTTATGATACTGCAAGTACAATGAATAATATGAAAGAAAAGTAATTACAAGGTTTTGATTCATCTAAGATGATAAAATAAAAAAACTAAGCGATTAAAATGAATAATTGAATAAAAAAACAAAAACAAAAGACCACTCATTTGTATTCTTTAAAAACAAATCGAGAGCTGGAAAGCTTTTTCAACCTAAAAATAATTTGGGAGACGATTAAGTTCTTAAGGAAGTAGAAAAAATCTGATAAATGGATTCATAAAAATAATAGTTATTTAAAAAGGGATAAATAGACCAAAAGTAAAAGAGAAGGGGTGGTAATCAAAATATAAAATTTTAAAAATACTTTAAAAGCACATATAAAAAGGTATTAATTGAGAAATAATAAGACAAATGAGGTCAGGTGTTATTGGGTACGATAAGTTAGGCCAAGTGCCTAGCCATGAAGAAATGGCCACCGCACATGCCTTAAATTATTTTTTAAGTGATGTTGTTTTCTTCAATTTTGTTTGAAAAAATATGAAGTAAAATTGATTTTTAGAAATTAAAGGGACCAAAGTCAACCTTCTCCCTCTCTCGTCCCACCAAAAAAAATATTGAAAATGAGAAAATAAAGTTTGATAGCAAAATTGATTTTTATAAATTAAAGGGACCAGTTAATGCAAAAACAGAAGATTAAAATGAACTTTTCAGACAAATTACCAGATTCACAGTTATGTTCTCTTGACAAATTTAGTTTCTGATAAGACTTTTCTCCTCCATTGAAGTGGAATCATCAACCGGCATTACCAGATTCAAGAAGTTTCTGTTGATGGTCTTGACTGCTTCCCAGATAAATGCAATGCAAGACTTTTCTCCTCCATTGAAGTGGAATCATCCAGCACTCAAGCTCATAACCTTGAACAGTCTATCCACTTAATTTCCCACCTGTGACGTAACTTGTAATCGGTATAAAAAAGAAGAAAAAAACTGCAATCGACATGATGATCAGTCTCAATCGAAAACTCCCCCCCTCTCCCACTTGGTTGCTGACACGTGGACAGCAGAAGGTATATAATAAGTTTTTTGTGACGGCCACGATTGATTTAACAATTTAAAATATTCTTGCAACGTTAATGACCATTAGCTTACACTGGATGCATGTGGGCTGAACGTTTGGTCTGATTTTATGCCAAGACATTCCCTGGAATGTTTGGTGGCGACCTTCCGAACACCCACCTGCCATTGAAATAGGTGGAACAACAAAAAAATTAACCAGAAAACGATAGAAAGTGTGGATCTTACACGGTAATATCTTATCACAGCGTACCAGATAGACAGGGTCGTTTAGCTTTTGTAGGTGCCGTAGATGGTGTAGAAGGTCTGAGCCACCGTTAGAAGGAGGATGATCAGGGCGGCCAGTGCTGATATAAAAGACCAGGGAGTGCTGAAATAAGTATACCTGAAGCTTGCCCACTGTACATGCCAGCTGTTCTTGTAATATTCGTCAATATCACTGAACAGCTTGGCCAAATAACACCTTTCGATATCAAATGCTACGTCTTTACCCAAATCGTTGATGAAACTTGCAACTTCTGAATCAGTTCCATAGTAGTTCTCGATAATATTGCAGTCACAGAGATGCTCTACATCCTTAAAGGTGTTAACAAGGCAATCCAGAAGAGTTGCGTAAGTCGTGAAATGCTTGGAAGAACCATTATGGCACTGCTCGAATGCTACACAGTTTAGCAAAAAAGAAGTTATAGTTTCATCAATGGTTATGGTGGGCATCTCTATCACCCCATTCTCGAATCGGACCACCAAGAAACTATCCTCAGGATTTCCCTGACTGAGCTCAATCCCGGCACGGCGAAGTTTGGATATAGAGTGGATCACGGGAGTCGATGTGTCCGCACTGAGGGGCTCGCCTTGCTCAAAATCTATGAAACTTGAACGAATTAGATCGAGCAGATGTCTGGCTTTAAGGTTACTATGCCTGGCTATAATATGATCTGGTCTCTGAAGAGCATAATTGAAGAAATCCAAAGCAAGTTTGCACAAAGAAGGGCCAGATTCTTCTCCTGGCATTCTTGTTATATCAAATAAACACTCGAGAACAAAGAAAGGAATTTGGTTCTCGAGTCTAAGTAAATCCCTGTAAAAAAATGGTATGATCCATGCCATGGTGACAATGGGGTCGTCATCCTCGAATTCAACAACATTTCCAACTTTACGAAACAATTCTATAATAAAACAACCATCAACAACCATCATTTCAATAAATTCATCACTGTCAAGGTGGATAATTTGCGAGTAACACTCTCTTGCTTGCTGTTCTAATGGCTGTATCGCCTTCAGCAAGACCTCCAAATCCAAACCCTTGCACTGCGTCCTAGAGAGGACAGAACCTAAATATCTCCACTTGTGTTCCTCAATCATTTTAAGGTGTTCCTCACCATGGTGATAAGGTCCTATTGAAACTACATGAGGTTGGTAGGACTTACCGTTGATATCGATGAATCTTTGGGGGACTTTAAAGATGCAGCATGAACTGCTAGCAGCTGCTTTGGTCAGTAATTTTGGTGGGTCGGAGATTTTTTGGCGCATCAAGTTCAAGCGATCGTTGTTGACGTCCCAAATTCTTATGACATGGATGGCTTCTTCATCTTCTACTGAGTTGCTCTCCGTTTCACTCGTCTTCATCGTGAGTTTCTCGGGTCACCAGCCGGAAAAGTTTCAAGACGGGCAACCGATATCCCTTCCTGAATTTGAGAAGATTTTGGCAAAGCAAATATAACAGATAATAATCGGACAAACCTCAGAAACACCTCTTAGTTATTGGATCTGTATCAATTTCGCTCCCAACCAATTTCAATTTCTTAATTGGGCCCTTATGATGATAGGATTCTTTGATAAAAACAAAATTTCAAGTTACCCCACAGAAAATATTTCTTTTATTAAAAAATGCAATTTTGAATGACATCCATAATCAAATATGGATGTTGAAACCTACAGGATACAATTGATATAAAAATTTGATTGAGGGCAACATTGATATCTATATAGTTGAAGGGCATTTCTGAAGTTTAACCATAATAATACCTCCCCCCACGCGTCCGCTGAAACTGAAAGTATGTGTAGTTTGTAAGCGCGTTTCTAAGAGAACAAGGGAAACGGGTTATAATATAGTTTAATAAATTGATTTTATTTTAATTATATAATAATTAAAATGATCGTAACATCTTCTTTTTTTTTAACAAAAGCTACATTCTAATTAACTTGATATAATTCAATACATATGTATCCTCGATAATAAAAGATGAGTCAACTTAAATTAAGCTGTAAAAATATGATTTAAGTCATTAGTTTAGGGTAATAATACAAAACAAAACAAAATCATAGAAAACCATAAATACAATTTCTTTTATTAAAAAAAAATCTTATATCAGACCATAAAAATAAAAAAAGAAGCAAAAAACAAATATGTAGATCCAAGTTAATTTCTCAAACTCATGATTCAGGTTATTAAACTAAATGCATTATACATGGAAAAATGATGAAGCAATCTCCATTAAATTAAAAATTAAAGAATGAATGGGGGAGGCAAAAAAAAAATTGATGGTGAAATAAAAATAAACTAGAGGGCAACTATTTTTTTTTGGAGGATTACATTAAGAAATTAAATTAAATCAAACAAAAAGAAACGAATTGAAAAAATGAGGAGAAAATCGGGAAACAAATATCATGCCATAAACTTGGATTGAAGGGCTAAATTCAAAACCAATAAAAATTTAGAAAAGAGCAAAGAAAGAATAGGAAACAAACAGATGAGGATGTAATTGAAAAACATAATATATGACAATTGAAATTGAAGGACTATATTGAAAAGAATTCTTTTTTTTTGGGGGCTAGGAAAAAAAGAAAGGGAAAATGTTTTTGACTGGCGGGCTAGATTGAAAAGAAAAGAAAAACTCCAAGAAAAGCTTACCGCACTTAAAATAGAAAATTCAATTGAAATTGAAAAGTCTGAAAGAGCATAAACAAGTGCTAATTTAGCTATCCGTTACTATTTTATCCACCAATTAATTTCTTCCCTTCAAATGCAAACCTAAAGGTAGTATGAAGACTAACAATCCACGTCATGGTCACAGAACTGATGACTGTTTCCAAATCTATCTCACCGTAAAGTTTTTGTCATATTAGTGTTTGTCCCGAAGTCCATTTAAAAAAGAAATTTTTTTTTATTTTAATATATTAATATAAAAAATGGTTGATTAGTGATAAGATTTTATTCTCCTTGTAATTTCAAGTTCAAGCAATACAGTTGTTAATACAATGGTCACTAAAAGCTTACACAATCATTAATTTTATTGTTTATATAGTTAATTATAATACGCGAAAGTTGATTAAAACACTTATATTATTAAAAAAATACAAAGTATAGTATCACTTTCGTAGGATAATAAGCCCAGATAAACATGTTTGAAAAAGGAGATCTATTTATGCAACCCATTTATTTTTTATTTTTATTTTAAAAAAAATATGGCAAGGCCTTCCCTCTTCAGGAATAATTGACGGGGAGAGTGTATAATCCCTTCCTGAGCTTTTGTCATGTATATTACAGGAAGAATACCTGAGATATCTTAGACCAGGTGGAGCATACAGGAAGTGCAAAATGATTACATATATAATCACCACCACATATCACTAAATAAACTAGATATAAATCTCTCTCTTAAAGATGATCGTCTATGGTAAGACAAGATGATCTATGACTTACCGCACTAAAATAGAAAATTGAAATTTTAGATCCAATCTTTTAGATAGTGTATGACATCTTATTAGGTATTAAGATACTCACATATTAAACAATATCAATTTTTATTATTATTGAGATTGTTATATATCGTATTCGTCGTGTCTAACCCTAATATAATGAGAGTGATAATTCCTAGTAAAGCGTAAATAATATAAATTAAGAAGCTCAATTTTCAATAAAAAATAATGATGGAAAAAAATAAAATTTTAAAACATAGTTTGAATCAACTCACATAAACTTGTAATGACAATAGAATTATTAATAAAAAAGCTTATGTTAAGCATGCTGAAGGATGAAATCATAAAAGAAATATTTTTGAAGAAATTATTTGAGTCATTCTAAATTAACTTGACAAACTCACATTCTAAGACCATGTAAGCATAGTAACATAATAGAAAGTAAATAAAAATAAATTATGTAGCCCATTTTTCAACCAAATAAACTTAGGGCATGAATCATAAAAACAAGATAAGTCCAAATGGAGGTTTTATCTCAAATAAAATTGGTATTGAAATTTTGTTGACTCAGTGGTTACGAGTTCGCATCTCATCACCCTCATTTAATTTGATAAAAATTAAGTACATGATAGTGCAGTGCAGTGCAAATTTCAAACTCAATGAGCTTTTATTTGAAGGGATGTATTAGAAAATAATATAAATTATATTCGGGATCTCACCAAGAATTTAAATTTTTAGGTGAGATAATTCTTTGACGAATATAACATCAAGCAAAAACAAAGATTATTGTGAGTGTGCAAAACTAGTTATTTTTAAGCCTATCGATATGCTTTATTTATCTTCGAATACTTACTTTTAAATTCTATATGCCGGATTATTTTTAATACATTATATTAAAAGTGATCCAGCATATTGAATTTAAAAGTAAGTAGATTATATCCTTAATTGTGTGATAATATTGTTTTTCAAGCTAATTCTTAAAAAAGTGATGTGTTTTGGTGTTTGATTATTTATTAACAAGAACAATAATATACATGGGGCCCACTTTTTATACCTCAAACCACCGTTTAAAAAAAGCAGTAATTAGCTGCTTTTGAGTTCCTGGAAAGCAAAAACAATGCTTTGTCCTGTCACTGTCTAGAGTAAATTTTTTAGATAAAAAAGAGCAAAATTTATTTTTAAAAAACACTTTCCTTATTCCTTATTGTTTTTATGTTTTTTTTTTTTAAAAACTATTGTTTTTATTGGAAACATTATTTTTAAAATAAAAACTTATCATTATCATGAAAAGCAAGTTTCATAAAAAAAAAATTAATTGATTATTTTTACACTCCTATATGAATAAATATAAGAGTAATAAATTTGAAACAAAATTATATAAAATAAAATATTTATGTCATGTTCTTGATGAAAATTAATAAGAAGTCTTTATAAGAAGTTTTGCATATTAAGTTAATATATCATTATTTATAAAGTTATTTTAAACATTATCATGAAATTATTTAATGCTCTTAACAAGTATGGTGTAATTGAATCTTTATTTAAATATCAGTTTAAAAGATGATGAAACCCGTTTTAATCCAAAAAAACTCTCTCATAACAAATCATCTTCATGGAACTACTCTTTTATAAGAATCTAGTGACACCAAGATCAGTATTTTTCATGGCCACTTTCTCTCTATACCCATTTCTCATTAGCCTTTTCTTTTATTTCTCAACACTAAAGGATTGAAACATGACAATAAGTTTAGGATTGAAATGTAAAATATCACAACTTTATGAGCTAAGTAACACGTTAATTTAGTGCCCGTTTTACATTGCGATCCCACCTGCTTTTAGCGGAAATTTGAAAAAAAATCATCTTAAATGAATATATTTTTGTGTGTTTTAGATCATTTTGATGTGCTGATTTCAAAAATAATTTTTAAAAAATAAAAAAAATATTATTTTGATGTATTTCAGCACGATAAACACTTTAAAAAACTACCACCAACAAGAATGAAATTTTCATAGTGTGTTGAGCAATGGTTTTTTATTATTATTAATTTTGTTTTAACTATAACCTAAAATTCTATTTAATTTGAGATCGGGATGTTCTTCGACACTTCACGCATGTGAACATGGAAAAAAAGAGCATGTATGATCATGTTAAATATGATAGAATTGCAAGAAAATATTAAAAAATAATTTAAAAATGTAAGCCCTTTTCAATTGAAACAGTGTAATGAACAACCAAAAAAAAATTGCATTCTTTATGTGAATGGTTCCAAAAACAAACACATCAACATAATTATTTATTTTATTTTTTAAATTAGTATATTAAAAACACTTAAAAATAAATTAAAACTATAAAATTATAAAAGCACTTTCCAATCATAAAAAACAAAAGTAACCTTAAGATGATTTTGACGTGTAGAACTTATCTTTTTCTTTTTTCTTTTTTCTTTTTAATTTCTAGTGCTGCGCGTCCAGCCCAACAACCAGCCCTGGTTGCTTCCAGTTCCGTGCTCGTGGTGCTGCCTGATTGTTTTTTAATTTATTTTTTCACTTCAAAAAAAAAATCAAATTCTTCCTTATAGAATATATAAGGTTATTTTTTTATTTATAAATATATTAAAATAATATTTTTATTTTTTAAAATTATTTTTATATCATCACATGAAAATATTATACAAATAATAAAATAATTTAAATTTAAAATAAAAATAAAAATAAATTTTCATGTTTTTTCTAAAGTGTTTTTGAAACGCAACACTGAACTGGGTCTATAATGCTTTTCTATATAGATTTATAAAAGCTAATGATTGATTGCCAAGGAAGATCTACATCTCTACTTGAATAACTAATTAAATTAAGATGCATATTTTCCAAAACCTATGTCAATGACAGTGAAATTAAATTTATTACCAAATACACTAAAAGAAAACACAAAACACTATTTAAACACTTTACACACACAGTCACTATGGACTCGAAATTTGTTTGTATGCTTCGCGGTGCACATCCACCTTTTTTTGTCTTTTCCTATTATGAACATTGTATTAACGTTTTATCACCGATAATAAGATAAAAATCGTTTCGTCTCATGGGCACCCTGTCATTGCACGCGTCCACACCGATCCGGTCAGCGCACGCTTTTTTTGCTAAATACGGTTATAGCCTCTAATAAGACAAAAACAAAATGTTAACTTGAGTACAGGGACAGGAAGATAATTGATCCTATTTTTAATTTTTTATTTTGTGGTTGTCAGGGCATGAGGCGCATGCGCTGGTCGATTTTCCGTCTCCTCCTGTTTGGGCGGCACGTGCGACCTCATATGGTGGTCTGAAATGGTCTTCCGGAGTCGTTTTCGATGCGCCGCCGCGTGGTCTTCCTCCAAAGGTGGCGCGTGTACCATAAAAAAATTTATGGACGCGGCGGTGGCTGGTTAAAGGCGTTGCGAACGTTTTCCCTCTCTCCTGCACGTAAAAGTGCAGGAGAGTCCCCCATTTGTTGTACATTTTCAGTTTGGTCCTTCGACTTTTAATTTTGATTTTGGTTCTGGTTTTTATTATATAAGTTATAATTTAGTTCGATTGGGTCCTCCGATTTTAATTTATTGAATGTGAGAGTTTCACTTCGGTCCTCCCGCTTTTAATTTTCCGGATTGGCTGTAAATGCTCAATAAATTCGGTACAAAAGTTTTGATTTTTTCAACTTTTTCCTTTAATTTAAATTGATAATAAATGTGACTTTCATTTCAGCCCTTAGACTTTTGATTTTTTAATTTAATCCCTTTATATTTGATTTTCATTTCAGCCCTTATACTTTTATTTTTATATATTTCTAGAATAATCCCTATTTTTGTCTATGTATATATAAGTGTACTTAACACAACAACAACAACAACAACAACAACAACAATAACAATAATGATAATTTAATTGTTTTTCTTGCTTACTCTTTTCTTAATATTTTTTTCCTCCGGATAATTTAATAATTTTTATTGTTTTGACAGTAATAGCAATGATAATTGTTTTTTTTTCTTTTGTTAAAGTTTCTAGGATATTTTTAGTCTTTCATTAATTATATGTTCTAATATAATAATGTATAGGAGAAGAAAACATGACTTAGGATTTTTTGAATAAAAAAAATATAATATCAGTATTCTTAAATACATTTAATATAATAATATAATGAGTAAATCGGATAACATAAAAAAAATTTGTCTTCGAATTTTAATTTTGTGCTTAACACAACAACAACAACAACAACAACAACAACAAATAATTTAATTTTTTTTCTTGCTTACTCTTTTGTTAATATTTTTTTCCTCCAGATAATTTAATATTTTTTATTGTTTTGAAGGTAATAGCAATGATATCTTTTTTTTTTAATCTTTTGTTAAAGTTTCTTGAATATTTTTAATCTTTCATTAATTATATATTCTAATATTTATTGAATATGATCGCCTAGGAATATATATAGGGAGAAAATAACATGACTTAGGATTTTTTGAATAAAAAAAATTAATATTAGTATTCTTAAATACATTTAATATAATGATATAATAATTAAATCAGATAAAATAAAAAAAATTGAATTTTAATTTTGTACTTAACACAATCATAATCATAATCATAATCATAATCATAATAATTTAATTATTTTTCTTGCTTGCTCTTCATTAATATTTTTCCCTACGGATAATTTAATAATTTTGATTGTTTTGACAGTAATAGAAGTGATAATTTTTCTTTTCTTTTCTTTTCTTTTCTTTTTTCTTTTTATCTTTTGTTAAAGTTTCTTGAATATTTTTAGTCCTTCATTAATTATATATTCTAATATTTATTGAATATTATCACCTAGGAATATATATATATATATATATATATATATATATATATATATATATATATATATATATATAGGAGAAAAATACATGACCTAAGATTTTTGAATAAAAAAATAATATGAGTATTCTTAAATATATTTTATATGATCATATAATGAATTAATCGAATACTATAAAAAAATTGTCTTCAAATTTTAATTTTTCCTCTTTTTAAAAATGTATTTCTTAAAACAATTTACAATATTTTGGTTTTAATATTTCATATCTAATATTTTTAGTCACTTCGTTTCAATTGTACTATTTTTTAGACGGCAAATAAGTGATTATAACACACACAAAAAGTTTTTGCTAAAAACATATTATAATATTTTTATTTACAATGTGTTAGATCTTAATATTACTGGGCAAAAAATACAACTAAAAAAATATGATAAATTTACCTAGGTTATTTACAATTAAAAAATATGCGAGTCACTTCCCATTTTCAATTATATTTTTAACATCCGCACTCATCTTACGTCTATCTCCAGTCGCATACCCCAATCAATAAAAACTATTACACACACACACACACACAAACACGTATTGTAGTAACTAGCTGTTTGCAATTGAACTCCACTCCCTATCCACAACAACTTGCCGGAAAACAACAACTCTCACTCAAACAATGACCCATAAATAACCATCACGCCAACCTTCCCTCATCTCCACCTTAGCCACCACAACAACCACTCGAACAAACCACCAAACCGGACCAACAACCCCATGCTCCTGATAGAACTCAATTCTTCTTTCTAGGAGAGGAGTGAAAGGTAAGAAATACAGAGGGCAAGCTCAAAGAGGAAAAGGGATGCTGCTTGCAGATCTAATTCAACTTCGTCGATCTGTTCATCAACTGATGCTTTGAAGGAATCTCCGATTGCACTATATCCCACTTAGCTACAAAAGAAGATGGGAATTTAAGAAACCTCCTTTAATAGATCACCGAACAAGTTTAGAAGCGATTGTCTTTAAGAACAGGACGTAGAAGCCCTCATGTCGGTTCCTGGCATATCTGAAACCCACCATCTATCCTTTTAAGAAACCTCCTTCTACGTGAAGCCACCAGTCAGCAGAAGGAGTAGACCTTGAATCCGGAGTGAGTAGACGATTGAGCAATAACTAATGCCTTTTCTCTGCAACTCGCATGGCATCCGATCTACAACCATTAGTCGACAAAAGGAGTAGGCCTTGAATCGGAGCATGTGGACGACTGAGCTTCACGATTTACCAATTGTCTAACTCTTCGCTAGATCCTGAATGAATTAAGCAACTCAAGCAATAGAAAATATTCTAAACTTTTCATTCCCGACCCTCTCTGCTTCTCCGGTCTCCTCCCATGGCCAAACAGAAAGCAAAGAAAAATCCCTATCCCCTCTTCCCTTCGTCCTCCTCCGAATCAGCCTCCTCCTCCCGCATATAAGGTTCTAGGGCTTCCTCTCCCACCAAAAAGCTTTCACGACACTCATCCCCCTTCCTACATCTAAGCTGTTCAAGCAACCATCTCCCCCTTTGATTAAGACTACCCAAATTCCTACCCTGTCCACGGGTAAAGCTCCTCTAGCTCCTGCGAGTGTTGAGCATCATACTCCCCACAACCCTTTAGTTTTGGACTCACAACCACCAAGCATCCCCCAAATTCCCTCCCTTATCTTCTTCCTCTCGTTGAATTGTCTAGTGGAGAGGAATTCAAAGCCGACGACTCTTCCTCCTATGACTCGATTCCGGTTCAGTACTATGGGACTTCCAGTCTGAATTATGCAGAGCAAAAGGCTCATCGGCCTTCTCTATCGACCATGTTGCCTCGGAGGAACAAGCCTCTTCCCCGCCGCAGATGATACTCCGGGTATTCTGAAGCCCCCATCAGTTCCTCTAGGACCATGGAAAAATTTGTTTGTCTCTAATTGTAGCTCTTCTAGTGGCACTAAGCTTCTTCACTACTCTGAACTTAATGCGGCCAAAAAATGTGATATATTGAATGAAGATTTATATATTAAATTCCCTGGTTATATGGCACTTAACAGTATGATTGTGAACACTTGGCAATGTGATGCTATTTTGACTATACATGAATCTGGTTGGTTGGTTTATAAATTTCAGAATGAGGCTGATAAACTTGCTTTGTTAAAGGCAGGTCCCTATCTTGTTTTCGGCAGGCCCCTAATCTTAAAGGAGATGCCTGAATACTTTGATTTTAATTCTGCTGAGATGTCTATTGTCCCTGTGTGGATTAAATTGCCGAACCTTCCCCTTAAATGTTGGTCTTTGAAGTGCCTTTCCAAGATAGCTAGTGTTGTTGGGAAACCGATTCAAAGTGAAATGTTAACATCCTCCATGTCTCGGCTCTCTTATGCTCGTATTTTGGTTGAGCTTGACCTTCGGTCGATCTCCGTAATTCGTTGTTCTATGCTTGCCGAATGGAATTACACTTGACCAGCAGATTATATATGAAACTCTCCCCAAATTTTGCAAACATTGTAATGTTCTTGGTCACCTAATTACTACTCGCTCTATGATCTCCTTGGCTAAAGATAAGAATGCAAGTCTGGGAAATGTGTCTGTTTCGGTGGAAGATATCCCAGTTGTTGTTGTGAATGACAAAATCAACAAGGAGCCAATGCAGGTGCCTCAACCCCAACCTTTGGTTGGTAATGACACTATTAGGGATGATGTTGATGATTTGTTGAATGATCCCATGATTGCTGACGCTTCAGCTGTGACTAGTGGCTGGGTAATGGTGAAGAAGAAAAATCTGAGCAGTAGGCATACCAAACAACACTTGGTTGCAGGTGGTGTGGCAGCAGGGGGTCCAGTAGGGCTGAAATCAGAGATTACAACAGGTTTGGCTTCCGAGGTTGTGGGTAGTTTGACTGTAGGAACTGATCTGAGTTCGTCAATAGCAGGTGCAGGTGGTGCTAAATCTGGGACAGTAAGACAGGATATTCCTCCCTCTACTGTAAATCTCGGCAATGACAGAAAGATGCAGTCTAAAGTGGGAGTTCGCCATGGAGTTATGACACGGAAGGGAATGCATTTTGCAATCACTCATGTTAGCGGCAATGGTAGGTCACTTCCTACCACTCCTGCATTTTGATGATTATTCAGTGTTGGAATGTTAGAGGGCTTAATAGCCCTCTAAAGCAGCATGAGGTAGTTACTCTCATGAAGAAGAATAAAGTTGATGTTTGTGGTTTGTTGGAATCTAAGTTGCACTCTTCTAAGGTTGAGGTTTTACAGAGTTTTCGATTAAAGAACTGGAATTTCTTGATGAATGCTGATGCGTCTTCTTGGGCACGTATTGTGGTTTTTTGGAATCCTTCTATGGTTCGGGTTGATCTAGTTGGTTGCTCTTCTCAAGGCCTTCATGTGGTTATCTGCAGCCTTGTGAGTCAGTTTAGTTTTCATGTTACTTTTATGTATGGATTGCATACTATTGTCGCTAGGAGAGAGTTATGGGATAACTTATGTATATGGTCCCCCTCAGGTCCATGGATGGTTTCGGGGGATTTCAATTCCATTTTGTCTCAAGATGATAAATTGAATGGAAATGTCGTTTCTATGTATGAGATTGCTGATTTTAAATTACACTGGCTGCCGCTTTACGTGGTCTAATGGTAATGTTTGGAGTAAATTGGACAGGGTTCTTGTTAATCCTCTTTGGTCCACTTTTCAGCGATTAACTCATGTTCACTTCGGCAATCAAGGGGCTTTCTCTGATCACTCTCCTGCTGTAGTTCGGTTGGATCATCAGGTTAAAGGGCATCGCAGTTTCAAATTCTTTAATATGTGGGCCTCTCACACTGTTTCTGAGGGTTGGCAGTTGGAAGTTATGGGCTCCCTATGTATTCTTTTTGCAAGAGGCTTAAGGGACTGAAGCATCCCTTCAAGATGCTTAATCGGCTGCACTTTAGTCATATTTCGGAAAGGGTGTCTAGAGCTGAATCGGACCTTGAGATTTTGCAGATCCAGTGTTTCACATGGACCCAACAAATTCCCAGCTTGTTCTTGAAGATAAGAAGCTTCGTATTTAGCTCATAAATCTTAAATCTGCAGAAAAAATGTTCTTCGGGCAAAAGCTTAATTGTGACTTTCTCAAGGATAGTGACAGGAGTACTCAGTTTTTCATGCTTTATTGAGTCAAAAGCATGGTAGAAACTTCATTCCAGCTATTCGGAAGATCGGCGGTTCTCTTCTGCTTTGGAGGAGGAAGTTGGAGCAGAATTTGTTCACTTCTTTTAGAACTCGTATGGGTCTTCAAACCTACCTTGCCCTTGGATAGAGATATTGTTAGCGAGTGGCTCACGTATCTTTTCTTTTGCTTGTGAGCTCTTCTATGTGCCTATCTCTAATGATGCCATCAAGAAAGCTTTGTTTGGGATTGACAATGAGAAAGCTCCGGGGCCGGATGGTTACACTTCTTTCTTCTTCAAATCTGCTTGGTCGGTTGTTGGAGGTGATTTTTATGCAGCTGTCCAGGACTTCTTTACTTCTGGAGAGATGCTTAAGCAGATCAACCACTCGGTCATATCCCTTATCCCCAAATCTGCTCATGCTTCTTCTCCTAATGATTTTAGACCTATCTCTTGTTGCAATGTGGTTTATAAGTTCATCTCCAAGATCCTTGTTGATAGATTGGCTATTGCCTTGGGGGATATCATCAGCCCTATGCAGAATGCTTTCTTGGGTGGTAGAGCTATGGTGGACAATATCTATCCGGTTCAGGAGTCGCTTGGCCAATATGGTAGGAAGAGAACCTCGCCTAAATCCCTTATGAAGATTGATTTCAAAAAGCTTTGGACTCGGTTCAATGGTCGCTTTTGTGGGATCTCTTGGGGTTGCTAGGCTTCCCTTCCAGATTTATCCATCTTGTTATGCAATGTGTGGAGACGTCTTCCTTCTCGGTTGCTATAAATAGGAATATTTATGGCTTCTTTCCGGGTAAAAATGGAATTCAACAGGGGGACCCTCTTTCCCCCTATCTTTTTATTACATGCATGGAGTACTTTTCCCGGTTGCTTAAGAGAGTGTCTCAGCAACAAATCTTCCGTTTTCACCCGAAGTGTCTGCCTCTCGGTATTAGTCATCTCGCTTTTGCAGATGACATTCTCTTGCTTGCTAGAGGAGACAAATCTTTCATCCTTGCTCTTCTTGGTCGATTCATGGATCTTTGGGCGGGTTTCTAGTCCGGAGATTAATCCTTCCAAATCCTCCATTTATTTTGGAGGAGTTGGTGATTGCCTACTGACAAGAGATCATCCGTTAAACAGGTTTTGATGAAGGGACTTTCCTTTCAAATACCTTGGTGTGCCTATTAGCCCTCATCGGCTCCGAGTCGAGTCAATTTTCTCCTCTCGCTTCATAAGCTTGAGGTCGCGATTCAGAGTTGGGTGGGCAAACATCTCTCTTTGCGCACGGACTAGAGCTTTTGCGATCCATCCTTTATGGCATGGTCGAGTTTTGGATTAGCATCTTCCCTCTTCCGAAGCATGATCATTTTGCGAATTATTCGTATTTGCAGGAACTTCTTATGGTCAGGGAATATTCAGAATTCTCACTCTGCTCTAGTTGCTTGGAAAAATATTTGTTTGCCTAAGCAAGAAGGAGGGGTGGGGTTTTTTGACATAAAAGCCCGAAACAAGAGTTTCTTGGTTAAACATATATGGAATATCCATCAGAAAGTTGATTCCCTCTGGATTAAATGGATTCAACATTACTTTCTCCCTAATTTCTCAATTTGGGAAGCACGGGCTGTTAAAACCTCTTCTTCTCTTTAGAAAACTCTAATTTCCTTAAAGGACCAGCTGCTTCATGATTTCGGTAGTAGCTCATCTGTTGTCTCCAATATGAATGGCTGGTATGCTAGCATCGACCGCTTTTAGTTAATGCTTATGAGTATTTTAGGGTGAAAGGTTGCATGATTCGCTTGTATACGGTGGTGTGGGAGAAATGGTCTTTGCCGAAGCTACTCGCTTTTGTTTGTGGCTTGCAGGTGCTCGGAAGCTTAAAACTAAGGATTTTCGTAAGATTTCGTGTCTTGTTCTTCACAGTGTTTCACTTCCATGGAAAAAGCTACTTCTCCACGGATGTTGGTTGAGCTGCTTACATGTGTCTTGTGGGTTTGGTGAGTTGTTTTGGACTTTTTTGGTCCGCTTGTATGGTATTTCGGTTAGTTTACTCTACTCGCGAGCTTTATGTGTTCCTTTTATGGTTGAGTTTGTTTTCTTGTTGTTTTTCCTTTTAGTTTGCTCGATTGAGAGCATGTTCCTTTTCGATTGCCTCTTGTTTACGCTCTCGAGTTTTGTTTATCTTTGATCTTAATATACTTACATTTGATCAAAAAAATTATATTGTTCTTTCTAGACGACTACAAAATAATTATTGCACGCAAAAAAAATGTTTATTTTTAAAAACAAATTACAATGTTTTTTTAAGTGCGTCAGATCGAATATTAGTGAGAAACAAAACAACTCATAAAAAAAAATGACAACTTTACTTAGGTTATCTACAATTAAAAAATATACAAATCATTTTTCATTTCGATTACTCTATAAAATATATGAGACTAATTATATATTTTAATATTTATTGAATATTACCGCCTATAAATATATAGAGAGAGGAAAAAAATGACATTGTATTTTTTCCTTAAAAAAATTAATATCAATATTATTAAATACATTTAATATAATAATATAATTTTTCTTTGAATTTAAATTTGGTATTCTTTTGTTTAAGTTTATTTCTTAAAAACAAACTTACCATATTTTCATTTTTAATATTTTAAATATAATATTACCGAGGAAAAAATTAAACTAAAAAAAATTACAAATTTGCTTAGGTTATCTACAATTAAAAAATATACAGGTCACTTCCCGTTTTGATTCATGTTCCTTTTAGACGGCAAATAAGTCATTATAGCATGTAAACAAATTAAGTTCATTTATGGGGAAAAAATCATTATTTTTATTTTTATTTTTAATGTGTCAGATCTAATATTGCTAGGGAGAAAATGGAACTCAATTTTTTTTTACCAAATTTACTTAGGTCATCTACAATTAAAAATATACGAACCACTTCCCATTTAGATTAAACTATTCATTTTAGGCGGGGGGAAATTTATATGTTACATATTTAATCTATTATAGTGTTACTGATTAAATATTTAAACAACTAATTACAATATTTTAAAAATCAAATAGTTTTCTACATAGAAAAAAAACCTAACGCAATGCGCGGGCAAACATACTAATTATACAATGCAAAAAACTTATTTCTAACATATTTGATCTATTGCAATTTCAGTAATTAAACATTAAAATAACTTATTATAGGGCAAAAAAAATATAAGTTTATTTCTGGAAAAAAATAATTACAATATTGTTATTTATAATGTGTAAAATCTAATATTACCGAGGAAAAAATACAACTCATAAAAAAAATTATTTGCGTTGTATGCAATTACAAAATATACAAACCACTTTCTATTTTGATTATATATATTTTATTAATTATATTTTTTACTAATTAAATATTAAAATAATACAATACATATAAAAACAATCAATTTTCTATATAGATAAAAAAACTCGCCGCATCGCACGGGTATACCGCTCGTGTAACACTAATTTGTTTCTCAAGGAAAAATATTTGCTCTATTAACAATCTTTTAGAAGAGAGAATTGTTAAAATAACTAGAAATTTAGGTTTATTATCTTTTAATTCATATTAATATTCGACTGAATATATATCTCTTTAAAATTGATCATTGATATGTTTAAAAATATGACTTCCTTTTCTTTTGAATTAGAAAAGACGTATTAAATAACACATAGTTTTATAAAATCATTTTCCAATAAAAAATTAAAATTATGTTAAAAAACTATATCAATGTGAGACAAAAAGAAAAAAACATAAAGTGGAGAATGACGGGTTTTTAATCAATAATATGAAATTATTAAGTAAAATAAAATACCCTTTCAATATAGATTTCTTGAGCACTTTTAATTAGTTACTGAATATTCTAGTTAATTTTTACATTATATAAAAATAATAAAAACAATTAAGACTTGAAAATAAAAACACACATAATATTAAATAGTAATAATAATAATAAATCTCCAAAAATAGCATTGAGTGTTTTATTTCGTTCACCTCGATTCTCCAACACCGAGTCGTTTTAATATTTAATGAGATTCTTATAAAATAACAATTGTCAAAAACAAATCACGGGGATCGCCACATGGCAATCTACGATTGAGGAGCAGATACTGCAAAAGAAAAAGGAATTTCTTTGTTCATTGTTACGGTGAATGCACTCTATAGCAAGGTTGTAAAATCCGATAATGACGTCGTTCCAGTTTTTTATGGGAACGGAAGGTTTCAATTTTGGTGTATTTTGTCATGTCGTTTTGGTTTTATACTGTACATATATAATTAATTATATATATATATATATATTAATTTAACAAACATAGCTAAAATTCAAGATAAATTAACTTTAAATTATACAATATAAACACAAAATCAAACAAATATAATCTCAAAATTAGAAACACCTCTAAAATTCCAACAATAAAATTATTTTAAAAAAATAAAAATAAAAAATGAATTTAATTATAATTAAAAGATCCAAAATATTTGAAATTTAAGCTACTTATTGTATGTTTTCAAGTAATTCTATGTTTTTATGATTGTTGTATTTGAATTTGAATTTTGAAATTAATGTTACTTATTGTTTTTAATGTTAGAAAAACTTAAAAAACAAAATGAACACATTAAGAAATAATCAATAAGTTCAAACATAATTAATAAAAAAATACATTCCATTACAAATAATTAAATAAAATTAAATACAAATTAATACCTCTATTTTTATGTTAACTATTATTATATAATAATTAATAATTAATTATTATAATTATAATTATTATTATTATTATTATTATATAATTAGTATAAAAACCAATAATTAGTGTAGAATATTAAGATCCAGCCCACCCCGTTTGTACTTTGTCCCCTTCATTTCAATACATAAAACCCTACCCATCCTTTCTTCTTCTCTAGCCGCCAAACCCTACCTATCCTTTCTTCTTCTTTAGCTATCGCCAAACCCCGCCCATCCTATCTTCTTCTTCTCTAGCCGCCAAACCCTACCCATCCTTTCTTCTTCTTCTCTAGCCGCCTCCCTCTCCACAGCAAACACACCTAGCCACCCAGCTGTTAGCCTCTCTTTCTCCTCTACAATGGTGACCGGTGAGCCGACAGTTAAGTGGTTTCCCGTCCTTCTTCTCGACTTGCCAAATAATATCAGTATTGGCAAATACTGAGTAGAGATTAAAATGAGTGGGATCCATTTTTCTGGTTCTGTTTTTTCTTTTTTGCGGTTGAAGAAATGAAATTGATTTGGGAATTATGGACAGGGGTTGTTTCTTCAGTGTATTTTGTAAGGGACATGAAACGACATCGTTTTGATGAACCCTGAACGGAACGCCCGGTACGGAACCGGGGCGTTCCGGCCGGAATTTGTGGAACGATCCGGAATTAAAACCGGCACAAAAACGATGCCGTTTTGTGCCGGTTTTATGCGTGGAACGACACGTTCCGGCAGGAAACGACTTTCACAACTATGCTCTATAGTCTATACGGCATGGACTTTTCCTCCATCTCTCTCTCTTTTATTCTTATTTATTTACTTGTTCCAGTCGGGGCTGCTCGGCCGGCGATGAACTTTCCGAGCTCAAACAGGGGCATGAGCTTTGCCCTGACGTTTTCTAGATGACCTGGGGTGGGGCTAACCTGTGGGTTCCAGGCCAGGCTGGATGCATCGTTTCTAGCTAGTGTGATGTTGAACTGAGAAGGACAGGTCCAATTCCGGGAAAGGAATTTTGATTGGACCCGTGATTAATATTATAAATTATAGGGAGAATATGGGGGCGACGATTTAGATAATGGATCAACCAACCTACCAATGGTACATATAAATTCATTTTATTTTATTTATTCCATTAAGTTTATTAGATAGTATATCCTTTTTTGTTAGTTGATTGGTCTATTATTTCAAATGATGAACCCGGTAGTTTTCCAATTAAATAAGATATAAATTTAGTAAAGTGGTTGAGATTTCAAGGAAAGTAAACTACACAAAACTTTACCATTGTTTTTGTTCAAATCCGGACAAAACCAATGAAGTGTGCCCAAAGAATGCGCTCAAGATTACAGACCACTTCAAGATGGCAAAAATTGAACGAGAACACAAATGACGATTAATAATAAATATGCATTGATTCAACTTTATAGCATAAATATGCATTTATTTATTTTAAAAATATACACTTGTTTACTTTATTGTTAAATAATTTTGAAATTATAATATTAATATTTTAAAATAAAATTTATTACAGCGTACAGAACGAATGTATATACAACAATTAAAACCTCTGGAATGATAACGTAGAAGACGAATGTTATGTACTTTATCTTCGAGAAAAGCCTCAAGACTTGCTAGTCTGTGGATCTCGAGGGTTTATACTTTTGCTAGCTAGGTTTTCGAGGGCTTAAACTTTATATGTACATTATTGGACCGATTATTACTATTACTATTAAATAATAATAATAATATGCATTTTAGCATTACTTATTTAGCAAAAACTATTTGGTTGTCATTCAATTATTCGACAGGAAAACTATTTCAGTATTTTCCACAGGGCTATCATTTTCTCTTCACAATTTATTTTGTTTTTATTTTAAAAAAGAAAAGGAAACATTTATTGACATGATGGCACAGTCAGTGACATGTTGGCACATCTGACCAT
The DNA here is from genome assembly GCA_032356905.1 of Salix exigua. NCBI lineage: Eukaryota > Viridiplantae > Streptophyta > Magnoliopsida > Malpighiales > Salicaceae > Salix > Salix exigua. Next base: position 6,536,381 of record CM063592.1, read on the forward strand.
TTAAAACCCACCGCACGCATCCCCAAGCCCAAAACCGTCAATTCAACTCAAAAACCATCACCTCGCCACCCTTCCATTGACCTTCCTTTTCTTCTCCACCTGCTTTCCATTTACCATTCTACCCTTATACACCACCCTCTTCCTCCCGCTATTTAAACCCCTCCATCGATAGACCGAAATCACAGACTCGCGTTTCCTCAGAATCCCATCAGATCAAGCTCGGACTATCCCTCAATGGCATCCGAATCAAACCAACCCGGCTCCCCCTCCACCACTCCCGACATCGGAGAAATCAAACCGAAAATCGCCCTGATCACCGGTATAACTGGCCAAGACGGTTCGTATCTTACTGAATTCCTCCTCAACAAAGGCTATGAAGTACATGGGTTGATTCGTAGGTCCTCCAATTTCAATACGCAGCGGATTAACCACATTTATATAGACCCACACAATGCTCATAAAGCCCGAATGAAGCTCCACTATGCAGATCTCTCTGACGCGTCGTCTCTTCGTCGTTGGCTCGACACTATAAACCCCGACGAAGTCTACAACCTTGCAGCCCAGTCCCATGTGGCAGTCTCTTTCGAAGTCCCTGATTACACAGCGGATGTCGTCGCCACCGGAGTCGTTCGCCTTCTTGAGGCGGTGAGGTCTCATATTGCCGCAACAGGGCGGAGCCATATCAAGTATTATCAAGCGGGATCTTCGGAAATGTTTGGGTCCACAACGCCACCGCAATCAGAAACCACCCCGTTCCATCCAAGATCACCATATGCCGCGTCGAAATGTGCGGCGCATTGGTACACTGTTAATTACAGGGAGGCTTATGGGCTGTTTGCTTGCAATGGGATTTTATTCAATCACGAATCTCCTCGTCGCGGAGAGAATTTTGTAACCCGAAAGATTACGAGGGCTGTTGGGAGAATCAAGGTGGGGCTGCAGAGTAAGTTGTTCCTAGGGAATTTGCAGGCCTCGAGGGACTGGGGTTTCGCAGGGGATTACGTGGAGGCAATGTGGATGATGTTGCAGCAGGAAAAGCCTGATGATTATGTAGTTGCGACAGAGGAATCGCATACGGTGGAGGAGTTCTTGGAAGCGGCATTCGGAATTGTCGGGATGAATTGGAAGGATCATGTTGTAATTGATAAGAGGTATTTTAGGCCTGCTGAGGTGGATAATTTGAAAGGGGATTCGAGCAAGGCGAGGAAAGTGCTTGGTTGGAAGCCCAAAGTTGGGTTTGAGCAATTGGTGAAGATGATGGTCGATGAAGATGTTGATTTAGCTAAGAGGGAGAAGGTTCTTGTCGATGCTGGTTTCATAGATTCTCAGCAGCAGCCTTGATCCATACATTTGCTGGTCTCTTCTATTCGGACAATAAGTTGTTGTATTAATAATGTATGTTAGAAATTTGAATTACCAGTCATAATTTTCTCTCATTGCATTTTAAATTGTCAGGATGATGTTTACTGGGGTGTTTTTCTTCTTCAAAAACGTGTACTTGTCCCTTTGTTACCTGGAATCAAATTCATTCAATTTCAGCAATAATAGTTATGATTATTTGAGTTTTTTTGTTCTTTTCGTAATTCATGAACTTCAGTCAATTATTACCTACAAAATGCAGTCAATTATGAAGTACATCGCTCCTCTACTGGTTTGTTTTGTTTAAGCAGACAACAGCTCTCTGAACTGAACTGCTTAGCGGTTGACGCGTACGAGGTTCCGGCCAAGATCACGCTTCCGTGGCTCAACATTCGAACATCATTACTCTTGGAATTTGGAAAGGAAAAGCTTGGCCCTTTTCACGCAAATTGTACTTGTTATCGTCAGCAAACTGTTTGCTAACCTGTCCTTTTTACCACCTATAAACTAGAAATAATAGAGCAGCTGTGGTGGGGTAGTGGGGTCTGCTGTCCTTTTCTCTTATAATTCTGTGGACCTGTAGCGGTTTAACTGTTTCATTAAATGAGATTTTTTTTCAAATAATTTTAATACACTGATATAATTTTTTTATAAAAATTAAAAAAGTTATAAAAATAATAAATAATTCACATGGAAGAGTATAGACATCAAAAGATACAAGAGAGAAATATCTTTCTTAATATGAATCTTGTATTATTCCAAATTGTAAAGAATACAAGACAAATGGTATTTTTATAGGAGAAGGAAATGAAGTCCAGGGTTATGAAAATTTAAGAGACTAAACTCAAAAGTCATGGACATTCAATACATGTAAATATGAATTTATTAGGAATTTATAACACTTCCCCGTGCTTTAAAATTCAATGGAGGACTTTATATAGATACTTCAAGGTTCATATATAAATATTTCAGATTCAATAAAACAATATCAAATTGTCTCATTAAAACCTTGCAAAGGAAAACCTGGTGGGAAAAAACCAAAGTAAAGGAAAACGAGCACAATTTACATTGTCTTCCCCTCAAAAGTACATGCCTTATGATAAATCTTTCAGATGACACATTCCAATGTTATGGACAAGTTTCTTGAAAGTTGAGGCTAGAAAAGACTTTGTAAATAAATCTATTATATTATCATTTGACATGATTTGTTTGATATTAATTTTTCCTTTTTATCAGAACTCGTGAGTATAAAAGAACTTTGGTGAGATATATTTTGTTTTGTCTCATTTAATATAGTCTCCTCTGAGTTGAGTGATGTAGATAATATTATCTTCAAATAATATTGTGGGACTATTTTCATTGGTTGACAATCCAAAGTTTTTCTTTATGTGCTAGATAATTGACCTTAGTCATAAATATTATCGACTTACTTCATGCATCGCGATAATTTATGAATGATTTGATAAAGTAGCCACTAATGATTGTTTGATGGATCTCCGGAAATTGCAATACTCGTCATAGGTAAATACATAACTGCTTGTGATCTCCCTTATGGGGATCAGAGAGATAACCTGCATCTGCATATCCAATCAATTGTGAATTTGATCCACAATAAAATAACCCATTTTGGTTGTTCCGCAGAGATAATGAAATATATATTTGACTCCATTCCAATGTCTTTTTGAGGGAGTGGAACTATATCTTGCCAATAAATTTAATACAAAAGATATATCTCGTCTTGTACAATTTGCAAGATACATAAGTGCTCCAATAGCACTAAGATATGGCACTTCAGGACCAAGAATTTCTTCATCCTCTTCTGGAGGTCGAAAAGGGTTATTTCTCGCATCAAGTGACCGAACAACCATAGATGTATTCAAAGGATGCGCATTGTCCATATAAAAATGCTTTAGAACTTTTTTTGTATACATCGATTGATGTACAAATATTCCATTTGAAAAATGTTCAATCTGTATACCAAGACAAAAAAATTTCTTTCCAAGATCTTTCATCTCAAATTCATTTTTCAAATAGGTTGTAGTTTCTGTGAGCTCTTCAGGAGTAGCAATAATATTTAAATCATCAACATATACTGCAATAATAGCAAATCCGGATATTGTTTTCTTAATAAAAATGCATGGACAAATCTCGTCATTCTCAAACCCTCTTTTTAAGAGGTATTCATTAAGACGATTATACCACATTCGACCAATTTCTTTAACCCATATAAATATTTTTGTAATTTAATAGAATAAACACTTCGTGTTCATTACAAAAGCTTTAGGCATCGTAAATCCTTCGAGGATTTTCATATGGATGTTTTTATCTAATGATCCATATAAATATGTTGCAACTACATCCATTAAACGCATATCTAACGTTTCTAAGACCACTTAACCAATTAAAAATCTAAAAGTGATTGCATCCATCACTCGGAGAATAAGTTTCCTCATAATCAATACCAGGTCTCTGCAAGAAACCTTGTGCAACAAGTCGTGCCTTATATCGCATAATTTCATTATTCTCATTGTGTTTTCTAACAAAACCCACTTATATCCAACGGATATAATACCTTTAGGTGTATGGACTACGAGTCCAAATACTTCACGCTTTGCAAGTAAGTTCAACTCTGTTTGGATTGCTTTTTCCACATTGGCCAATCATTTCTATATCGACATTCTTCAACAGTTTGTGGTTCAAATTCATCATCGCTGTGGTAATGTCAAAAGCAACCTTAAATGCAAATACATTATCTATGATAATTTTATCTCTCCTATATGAACATAGTTTATGGAGATCTCATTATATCCAGGTACCCGACTGTCTTCAAGAGGTCCCTCTTTAGGGGGGTTAGTATTAGGAGATGTTTTTGACACATGATTTGATGTTTGTTTTACAAATGAGGATTCTCTAAGAGTACCATCATCTATTAGTTGAAATTTTTAATTTCTAGGATTTTTGTCTTTGTCTTCAATAAGTCTTCCACGCTTTAGGCATGGTATATATTTATTTGCTGCTATGTTAACCTTTTTTCTTCAGGAATTTCAATTCTAAATAGAGCATTTGTATCAGGAATATGAGATTTAACTACCTTTTCACTATTGGTGAAAACATTTGGTAATTAATTTGCAATATTTTGTAAATGAATTATCCTATAAACTTTAAGTTCACATTGATTTGTCCTTGGATCAAAATGAGATAACTTCTAGTTATTCCAAGTAATTTCTTTTTGTGCTTCATGCATTGAATTTGCTTTCCTTAATGATGAGAAAATATTGCCATCAAAATGACAGTCTTCAAAATGTGCCTTAAAAACATCACCAATCAAAGGTTCAAGATATATCTAATAATAGAAAGAGAATCAAAACCAATATAAATTCCTTTTTTTTGTGGACCCATTTTAGTCCTTCACGGGGGTGCTACAAGCACATATACCGCACAACCAAAAATTCATAGATGAAATATATTTGGTGATATGCCATAAACAAATTGTAAAGGAGAATAATTATGATAAGCACTTGGTCTAATTCTAACTAGTGATGCAACATGTAATATAGCATGTCCCTAGACAGATGTAGACAATTTTGAAATCATAAGTAATGGTCTTGCAATTAATTGAAGTCGCTTTATAAATGATTCTGCTAAACCATTTTGAGTACGGACATGAGCAACAGGATGTTCAACATCAATACCAATAGAAGTGCAAAAACTATCAAATGCTTGGGAAGTAAACTCACCAACAATGTCTAGTCGAATATTCTTGATAAGATAATCAAGAAATTGTGCTTGTAGTTTGATAATCCTTGCTATTAATCTAGCAAATACAATATATATACTGAAAGCAAACAAAAATGTGACCATTTACTTTAGGCATCAATCAATACCATAAAATATCTAAAAGTCCAAATTGTGGATAGATAGACCCACATATATCTCCTAGAAATATTTCAAGAAAAGATGGTGATTTTATAAGAACCTTTGATGGGGATGGTTTGGTAATTGATTTATCTTGAGAACATGCAGAGACATGGATTTTCACTTGGTAAAAGAATCTTCGGGTTCTTTAAAGGATACCCATGTGTATTCTCAATAATTCATCTCATTATTATTGATCCTGGATGTTCGTGTCGATCATGTCAAAGCATAAATTCATCTCGTAATCTTCATGTTGTTTCAATATGGTAACCATTAGCACGTATATCCTTAAAATTGAGTAAATTTCTTCTAGACTCAGTGAATATAATGCATCTTTGATGCTCAATCTTATATTATTTAGTAACACAATATTAGCTTTTTCAAAGCCTTTAATCATGTTTGTTGGACTGATATTGTAGTGACATTAACTAAAGTTAATGTCAAATACTCAAAGTATTTATTTTCTTTAAGAATTATGTGTATGTTTTGCACAATCGCTAGACATAAATCTCCATCATGAAAAGTCATGCCACTATTCATTATGTCTCCACTTCTGGTGGTATGATGGTTTCCTTTTAGAAGAATTATCTTTTCTCCTTTTTCATTTATTTCTTCCATACTTATATCCTCAGTCCTTTCTTGTCTTCTGGACAAACAAATTATTCAGTTCAGGGAATAGTTTAGAACCTATGAAATTATGCATTATAGATTGTTACTGCAGAACAACATTTAAGACATGAAAGTAGAGAATGTTTTGTCTAATATTTGATATTCTGTGATATCTTTACCACACAATTTCAACTGTGAGGTAATTTGAAAAGGAGCATAATTATATTTAATAATTGACTTAAAATCTTGCAACTTCAGGTGCAACCAATCATAACCACCTTGAGGAAGTATGATAAATTTTTGTGGTCGTATCTTTGATTTAGATTTTGCCACATTATTTACTTCTTTGATGGTCTTTTACATATTCATAGCTTCTAGATGAATTTCTGCGTCAATATTTCATGACAAATAATTATTTCTAAAAATATCAAGAGCATTAAATTCAAGCTATGTCCTTCAAGACTGTAGCTTATTCAGGTTTAGAAAAAATAGTTTTTCAGGAACTGCATTTAATTTATTTAATCTTTCAGGAAAAATATTAGTTCTTCAAGAATTGTTTTTAATTTGTTTAAATCTTCAGGAACATCAAAACTTTAAGACTATTATTCATTTAGCTTTAAAATACTAGTTCGTCAAGAATTATATTTAATTCTTCAGGAAAATTATGTTACTAGTTCTTCAACTATTTTTAATTTATGCAATTCTTCAAGAGCTTGTAATACTAGCTCTTCAAGAACGGTTTATAATTTATTAATTTTTCAGAACTTGTGATACTAGATCTTTAGGAACTTGTGAACTTGTTCTTCAAGAACTATTTTTAATTTATTTAGTTCTTCAGGAACTTCTAATACTCGTTCTTCAGAAACTATAAATCTTTCTATGAATAATAGTGAAAGAAAATTTGCCAAAAATAAATTACAATAATGAGAAGTGAATATATTAAAATTGATATAAACTGGTTAGAGCATCGTGCTGATAACGTGTTATAAAAAGAATAAATGATTCACATAGAAGAGCATAGACATCAAAATAGACAAGAGAGAAATACCTTGTTTAATATGAATTCTTCTATTATTCCAAAGGTGTGTAGAATACAAGACACAAGTAATTTATTTATAAAAGAAGAAAATGAACTCAAGGGTTATGGAAATCGAAGAGACTAAACTCAAAAGTAATGAACATTCAATCATATAAATACAATTTAATATATATTTATATAAAAAATATTATTTTAATATATTTTTAAATAAAAATCTTTCTAAAAATTAGCAAACACGCCATAAACCATGAGGTGGGGTGTCCCGTTGGGTGTCCGCTCCTTTCTTAGCCTTGTGATATCACTGCACTGTGTTTAATAATTTTATAGATTTTTTTAATTTTTTAATTTTTAAATTAATTTCATGTAATAATATTAAAAATACTTTTAAAAATACAAAATTATTTTATTATATATTTTTAATAAAAATCAGTTTCAAAATCAAATTCAACTTCATATGTCCCGTAATTGAAATTTCTATTCAATTTTCAATATGCTACTCATTTAAAAAAAATTAGAATAATTTTTTTAAAAATTATTTTAATATTAGCATATTAAAATAATTTTAAAAATAAAATAAAAATTAATTTGAAATAAAAAATCAATTCTTTTTAATATGGGTGTTAAATAGGCACTTAATCTAGTTTAAAAGATTATTGCAACGTGATTGAAATTACTATTCAATATGCTACACATCAAAACAATTAAAAAACTTAATTTAAAATAAATAAATAAATAAATAAATCATTTTTTTAATCTGGTTTAGAAGAAACGGATGCATCAGATCCTAGCTCACGTTGGCTCGGCATAATCTACACATTCTACACCAGCACTACATTCTGTTATATTTCAGGTCATGTTTTCAATATCTTGAAGAAGGAAACTATCATGGCAACAAAAGAATAACAATTTGTCCTCACATGTCATCCAATAAGCTTCTTTGTCAACGTTTCCAACATCCAAATTTCGATCTCAACGGAGATTATGGGTTAAACAATGACTCTATACAAGGAAAAAAGATGAAGGTGTGGATAAGATTTTCAAACTCTTTGCGCAGATGATAAGCTAGAGCTGATCTGAATCAGCAGTGGCAGTTGAAAATGGCTTGACTGATGAACGAAGAGATTCTGGCCCTTCTGTAGTAATTCTATTGCACAATGCATCGCATTTACTAATCACGTCAGTCAGCCTTCCTTTTAACTCCCCAATCTCCACCTGCAGAGAATGAACTGCAAATGTTGTCCCAGTTAAAGTTGATTAAAGGCTTGATCAAAGATGCAGTTAAGAATAAGAAACTGAGACTCACTACTACTATCTGAGCCAAAAGGCAAACACTACTGATAGAATGTCAATTCTCTTATGATTTCTGTATGTGATTCCATAGTCCGTTCATAATCAATTACAGTTTGTTATCTTGTCAAGTACCTTCTGATAGATTCTGCGAGGTAGTCTTCATTGCTGACACCGAGTCGTCAAACCTTTGAAGAAGTTTAATCGCCAAAGCATCTGCCACTTCTATCTTACTTTCTATGTCCTCCTGCAATAGCGTTCACCAAAAGATAGTGGAAGCACCACCATTAATTTTCTGAATCCTACAAGTGTAAAATAGCAAAACCAAAACGAAGCCAGCAAAAGAGGTGCAACAGGTTTTCCAGGACAAAGCATACTGCCAGAAGGATTCCAAGCATCAGCATAAAGCACAATAACATCTGAAGTGGCACTTTCCAGTGGAAACTATTTCTGTCATTGCGCTCTAGTCAGACTATCTGGTTAAGAATCAGCGATTCCACGTATCCATGGGCAAATAAAGAGAAATTTCAAATGGTTCATCAATTACACATCCTTTTTGACATTAAACCATGTTTAAAGTGAGTGTTTGAAAGTGTGATGGAAATTGTTTTTCAAAGAGTTTTTTTAGTGCAATTTTTTAAAATTCATTCTTAACATCAACATGTTAAAGCACACTGAAAAAAATTTATAATTTGAAGCTAAAAAAAATCCGAAAATTTCCAAAAAAATACAATTGAACCACAATGCCAAACACTACCAAAGTCTTTAGACCTCCACTTGATCTTTTAATGAATCAGGTCGACCAGAATTGAGTGTAAAGTAAAACCAGATCATGCAGTTTCTCTTAACAGCAGAATTGAGTGTAAAGTAAAACCAGATCATGCAGTTTCTCTTAACAGCAGAATTGAACATTTTACATTGTTATGCTGTTCATCGCCATCATACCAAAACCTAAACATAAGCGTAGAAGAGTTGCAATCACGGCTTGAAAATCAATTTGACATGCGACCCTAACCCACAAGCAAGTTTAGTACAGATCATGATGAAAATTATCGGCATCCATGTTCATATGGCATGCGTGCATCTTAGTACTAAACTCAACCTGGATTTCAACCAAAGTAAAAAATGCATCAGAGAAAGAACTAATCCATTGAGGACCCCCACCCCGAGATCATAGGATCCATCCCATGCCTTCACAATATTTAACTAGATTTTTATAAACTGGTCTTCTACTCATAGTAGTTCTTAATGAAAGACTAACCTGTTTCTTGCTAATCTGCTGGACCTTCGCCTCTTGCCAATCACGATATACTGAGAAGAGCTCCAACAACACATCTGGATTTACAGTTGCTACACTTAACATTAAAAACAACACATGCAAATACCAAATCAAAATATTAGCCTTTCGCAAACAGTTATTCCCTAATTTGATTGGGATGAGCAAGATACAAGAAATAAGAGTAAGAAATTACAACTATGACTAAATTACATCACATGAAAAAACACATCCAACAGCTAATAGTCAGCTTGACATGACATTAATTTATTTCTATATAAAACGTTCGCGAGAAAAAGTATAAAACATTTCAAGTAAGCAATTCCAAGACTCACCAGGAGCTGAAGAAGCCGATGGCTTCTTCACCAAAATGTCAGTCAAACTACCTTCTTCCTTTCGAGGTGAAATTAATATTGGCCTTGTCTATGGTACACCAAAAAATAACTAATTTGATTAAAAAGATAGCGCACAAGTCTTCAAATTGGGATTGTGTAAAGGACCATAAAAAACTTACAATTTTGAGGGATTTGAGCGTCTCCAAAATGGGATCCACAGTTTCTGATCTCTCATTGACAGTAGTGATCGCATCTGTTAATTTCTTCACACCAAAAACAAGCAAATTACTAAGCAGTGACAAATTTATAGTAAATGCTTGGAGAATTTAAAAAGAACCACCTGTGAACTTGAAAGACTAGACTCGGAGGCATTTATGGTGGTTTACAGTTAACTTCTAAACTCTTGTCTTCTACGGACAGTTCGATTGTGCTTTTAATCGCCACCGAGTACTGCTCGGGACCCTTTTCGACTCCACCAGGAATTGCAGAAGGGAAACTGCTTGCTGTCGAATTTAAGAGGTGTTTGGTTTTATAGATATTATTTATTTGAAAATATATTAAAACAATATTTTATTTTAAAAAATATATTTTTAATGCTGTTATTTTTTTAATATTTTTTATTTTTATTGAATTCCACTCCTTAGGATCAAGATTTGAATAAAAACCACAACTATTAATTAGATATCTAGATGACAGTTAAAAGAAACTAAACGAGGCATGATTGTTAATTTTGTTTCGTTCCATTTACAAAACCGTGACAAAACGGTTTTTTTTGTCTCAGTTTTAATTCCAGTTCGTTTCGAAAATTCCGGCCGAAACGTCTCGGTTCCATTCCAGGCATGTCGTTCCGGGTTCAAAATCTATTTTTTTTATTTTTTTTAAAATAATTTTTGACATTTATACATCAAAATAATTTCAAAATATCAAAATATTTTAAATAAAAAAATTTAAATTTTAATTATGGTTGTTAAATTAATACTTTTTTCATATATATATATATATATATATATATATAAGCGATCGACATCAAACGATATCGGAACGTTCCGCTCCAATCGAAAAACCAGAACAGCGACCAGAATGGTATTGACAACTATTAAAGGAAGTATTTTTATTACTGCTTTTCAACTACACGCAATTGAACAATATCTTCTTTCTCTAATTTTCAATTTGGTTTTCAAGTTTTCATTTTACACGATTTAGCTTTCTTTTTTTTTTTAGCTTAGATTAGCATTTCATTGTACATTGTTTTTAGAAGAGAGAGTTCAATTGAGAAATACGGGGCTAAAGTATAAAAACAATTAGTTGAATAATAACAAATTTAAAATTTATTTTAGAAGTTTAGTTTCATCCCCATCATCTTGATTTATTAGGGAACCGGTCATTGTATTTCTTAAAAATAAATTTTGATCCTGAACTTTACTTTTCTTATTTTTCATTTTTTTTTAGCAAGGCGAGAGAGACAAAGTTTGTGGTGGTGACTCTGACCAACAAATTATTTGTTTTTTTTTAATGTCAAAATGGTTATATATGACAAGGAAAGTTTTGATTAGATGTCTTTTTTTTACTTGAGAATGTTTAGAAAATAAATATGAGCTCTAGTGGTTGAATTCTTGAGATTTGAGTTGGATTTTGCATTTTTGAAGGCTACTGATTGATTTAACAAGATTCATGTGGTGTTTTTTTAGATATTTCAAGACAAAAAATAAATAAAAATAGATTTATTTTTTAAAAAAATATGGGACTTTAGTGGTTGAATTCTTGAGATTCCCAAACTATATGTTATTTTTTTTAATGATAAGGTGGAAGACATGTTATTATTACATTAACTTTTAAGAAAATAAAGGCTTGCGAGCTAGCATGACTCACCAAGTCCAGCAATGTATGACCTATTTTTTTTTAAATGATTTTTTTATAAAAATAATGTATTGTTTCATATGTATTTTTCAAAACAATTCCTTGTTATATTATTTAACTAGTACTCATTCTTAGTGATTTTTTTTAAAATGATTACATTATTTTTTCTAAAATAAATAATGATTTTTATCAGATTGTTAATATGTTTAGTCTTGCATGGTATTTTTATTTTATTTTATTCAATAAATTTTATGTGTGTATTGGTTTCTATTACAAATTTGTTTTGAATGATAAATTCATTCAACATAATAGGATAAATTATCCATGTTCCGATATTAAATATCTTGATCTAAATTTATCTTTTAGTTTTATATTTGTTTTTATTTTTGATGACTTTTTTTTTCATTTCTTTACACAATAGTTATTAATTTATTTAATTAGATGTGAGGATAAGTTTTTTATTTACATCTAAAACTTTTTTCATGTTGCAAAACTCTATATGTTCATTTTTTTATTATTATTATCTTTTTATGTTTTAGATTTGATCCTTATTATTATGATTTTTATATTTTTTCTTGATATTTTTATAAAAAAAAGTTTCAATGTTTTAACTTCACCTTTCAATCAAAGTTTATAATTTACTAGATAATTCACTAGCGCTTCATTGCATGTTAAATATTTTTCTTCAAAAATACATGTTATACCAAGCCTTTTCAACATGTTTATGTAGTTAAAAAAAAAGTTATAAGTGAAAATAAAAAAGTTTATCCGTACATGTAATCAACTGAGACCTCAAAAACAATCTCAAAAACCCAAAATCAACCTGAAATAAAAAATCTACCTAGGCTTTGATTTTTAATTTCATAAATCTTTATGTAAAAAAATAACTTATACATCAAATACAAGTATTGGACACAAATATCAAATGTTTTGTTGTCTAAATCAGTATCAACTATATTTTTCTTTCTCTGTTGCTTTAACTCAGTGATCTCTTTTAGTAAAAGACTACAAAATAACAAAATAATTTTTTTTATACCAAAATTAAATTGAAAAATTATTGAGGTATCAAAATTAAATATAATGCATTATTTTAAACTTCAAGGACTAAAATATATATATTTTTTAAAATTTATATCATGTCATCCATGTTTGGTGTTTTTTTTTCTGGTCTTCCTTCTCTCAATCTTATCATTGAACTAAAATTCAAACAAAATTGACCTTTAATTAGGATAAAATCGCATAAAATAAAATTATTAGGACCACAATAAAAAATAAAAAATAAAAAAATGCACAATGTCATTCACTGTATTTTTTTTTTGTTTATTTGTGAAGAATATTAGCTTTATTGTCAAACACCCCACATGTTTTATATTTTATCCAATAGTTTTTTTTATCATATTCTTTATTCTTTTAAAATTTGTTCTTTTATTAATATTTTTATTCTTTTCAATTTGACTCTCGAATTGAGATTTTGTTGTTTCCCTTTGATTCATTTATTTTATTACTATTTTAACCCTTTTTTTATTTTGGATTTTTTTTTATTTTAACCCTTATGATTTTTTAATATATAGCGCTTTCGGTCCGATATCCGGGGTTACAGTTTGAAAAATTAACATGGACTAAAAGTTTTTTTTCATCTTGTTTTTTTTTCTCAATTTTATCTTTTGATATTGTTTTTTTTTTGTTGCCTTTAGATTTAACTGAATTATCAAAATCTCCTTACTTATTTAAAAACATATGTTTCTTGAACTTTTTTTTTAATTTAAAAAATTTGATTCAACCTGTAGCATCATCCGAGCCACCAACATAGTAGAAACTAAATTTCATTAATTTAGCTAAACTGAAACTGTGATGCTTTTTTTTTTCCCACACAACATTTCCAAAGATTAATTTTAGAGGTGAGAAACCAATTAAAAACATTTCTTTTTATATTGTATCCTATGGATTCAATCAAGACAATAAAACATCTCTTCCATTTTTTTTTAACACCTCATGGATATTAAAACCTTAGCTATTAAATTTAGTTTAAGGTCTGGCTTGTGAATTTGTCTTGCAAATCTTAAAAAAAATTCTCTAGAGTTTTTGCTATGAAAATTAAAATAAAGTAATTTTTAACAATGAAATAAAACATAAAATTAACTTAATCAAGTGTTACTTGTGTTTGACTAAGTTGATCATGTTTGATCGAATTAATCTAAATTTGACAAGATTAATCGGGAAAGAAGTTCATAATAAAAATTGACTCAAGATTGAGTCAATAGATTACCATTAAATTATCAAGCTGCATCAAGTTTAATCAGATTAATTTTTTTTATTGAGATAATGATAAATATGTTTTTATATATTTTTAAATGTATCAAAATAATATATATATATATATATTAAAATAAATTATTTAAAAAATAAATTAAAAAAACCAAAAAAATAAATAACTGAAGACAAAAAAAATCAATTTTTTTGAGAAGTCAAGTTGAACCACGGGAAACACCCCATGAAACTTCCATCACGTGTTAATGCAGAAATGTTAGCGCATTATAAAATAAACTAAAAAAGCTCGATACTTTACTGTAGCTTATGAGTGAAAACAATGTGGATTAAATTTTTTTTTCAATTTTTGAGCAGAAATTATACTATTTATATATTCTTTCAGAAAAAAAATCAAAGAAATGCATGTACATTACTGGTAAGACACACTGTGTCTTATGAGGAGAGGCGCTAGCCAGGGATTTGACCCCTGCCAGCGCCTATTTTTTTCACTTTGCCTTTTTTTTTCACTTTACTTTTTTTTTTTCTGTTTTCACTTTGTTTTTTAATTTATTTTGATTGTTTTTTGATTTTTTTATTGATTTTTTTCACTTATATATTTTTTTATTGATTTTGATTTTGTTTTCACTTATGCTTTTTTAAAACAATTTATTAACATTTTTTTATTGAATAGTAATAATATTCTTAGATTTTAAGACTTCGATGTTTTCATTTCGGCCCTTATACTTTTAATTTTGGATTTTAATCCCTTTATATTTAATGTTCATTTCAACCCTATTACTTTTAATTTTTTATTTTAATCCCTTTATTTCTTTTAATTTCAAGAATAATCCTTACTTTTGTCCATATATATATATATATAACTGTGCTTAGTTTTGATTTTTAATTTTTTTTTATTTTCTTATTTGTTGGGCTGGTATATTTTTTTCAAAAATAAATAGTTTTTAAATTTTATTTTATATCTATGATCATTTGGAAATTGATATTTGTATTTTTTTTCCTTTTTTATTTTTACGTCATATGACTTTTTTTACCTCATATTTTTTACTTTATTTTGTTGTTTGATCTTTTGTTAAAGTTTTTATTTTTTTTTAGTCTTTTATTTTTTTCATTATTAGCATAATAATAATAATAATAGTAATAATTTAATGTTTTTCTCTTACTTACTCTTTTCTTAATAGTTTTTAGGTTTTTTTTTTCTCTTGAGATAATTTGATAATTTTTATTCTTTTAACAGTTATACAAACTTTTTACTCAACCAACAAAGTAGTGTAATATTTTTTTTTATAAATTTTCAGGTCAAATAATTTTTTTTCGAATCAATAATTTTTATTGTTTTTTTTTTATTTTTTCATTTGCTCTTTTGTTAATGTTTTTAGGATTTTTTTAAGCCTTTGATTTAATTTTTTTTTCTTCCCGTTATTAAAACAATAATAATATAAATATTAAGAATAATAATAGTAATTTTAGGTTTTGTTCTTACGTGCTTTTTTCCTCCGAGATTTGTTAAATAATGTTTATTATTTTGACAGTGATGATGATGATGATGATGATAATTTAAGAAGTTAAGACTTTGATTTACTATTATTATAATAAAGGATGTTGATCTTTTTAATTATATCAAATTTTACATACTGGAATATTATATTTTAATCTCAACAATTATGAAGATTATTTGTTATGACCGCAACGTAATACGGTCAATCCAGCTAGTTACAAGGAATAAAAAAGCCACGAAAATCACTTCGTTCTCCCCCCCTCCCCTATCTTCATCTCGTCCAGACACACACACACAGAGTTTTAATCTTAACAACTTAAATAATAATTTTTTTTTTAAATTTGAAATATAAATTTGTTTATTAAATTAATATACTTAATTAAATATAAATAATACTTCAAAATTAAAATATTTTATTCCCAATAAAAAAAATAAAACATCAACCCAAACAGAAACTTTGCAAAATACATTCTGCTCAGTCAATCTTAAAATTCATAAATTCAAGCCGGTAATCAATCTCACCCTCTCTGTGTATGTCAACATGAAAGCCACAAAAGCAGCGGCAACTAAAAAAACACCGGCGGGAAGGAAACCTGCCGCTGCCAAAGCCGCTCCTTATTCTGCCACCGAAGAGTCACCGGTTCCAAAAACCCCAGGCAACGCCAAGCAGACACAAAATAACGACATGACACCGTTGCCAAATACCGGTCCTGATTCAAAACTTGAACAATCACCAGGTAATAACGACTATTCCATCGTTCTATAAGAAAGTAATTTTAGTTTTTATTTGTTTATTTTTATAGCTTGATATTTTTCTTAATTGGGGTTTCTTTTTTTGAAATGAAGCAATTAATGTAATTTTTAAGGTATTTTTTGTCATTGAGATTGCTAGGCTAAGTCTGCTAATTGATAAATTTTAATATTAGTTGAAGGAACAAATGAACAAATGGACGTGAGCATGGTGACGCTGGAAACTACGAAGCCTCTTCCGATTAAGAAGAAGGTTGTTAGGAGAGTGGTGAAGGTAGTGAAGAAAACTCCTGCCAATGCAAAAGTTCTTTCAGAACAAACATCAAAAACAGTGATTGCTACTAAGTCTAAGGTTGAAGAAAGCACAAAGGAGGAGGAACTTGCTGCTGAAAATGTTGGAGAATCTATAAAGAAGGAAGAAGTTACTATGAAAGCGGAAAATACTAAGGTTGAAAGTGTTGCTGTATCTGTTAAGGAGGAGGAAGGTGTGGAAGAGCCTGTACTCGATTCTAGCAAGGATGATGATGCTATTGGTGATTTGGTTTGGGACTCTGGGACAAAGAAACAAACTGCTGTGGAAGAGCTTGTTAAAGTATCTAGGAATGGAGAACCTGACAATGCGGGAAAGGGAGAGGAAGTCAAGGAGGATGAGAGGAAAGACTTGGATGATGAAGTAAAGCCCAGAAACGAGGCTGTTAAGATGGAAGAGACCTTGAAGGACGAGATTCAGAGAGAAGAGGCACAGCCTGAGCAAGATGAGTATGGCGGGGATGATGGAGATGAGGAGTATGGAGATCGAGTGGATTTCGAAGATCCTGGTGAGGATGACTTTGAAGATCCAGATGAGCCTGCCGAGGAAGCTGATGCAATGGAAGACGAACGCAGGGAACTAACAGCTGTCGCTAAGGAGCGTAAGATTAAGAAAGAGTATGAGATATTTGTTGGTGGGTTGGATAGGGATGCTACCGACGAGGATTTGAGAAAGGTTTTTGAGAAGATTGGTGAAGTGGTTGAAGTTCGATTACACAAGGATCTTTCAACGAATAGGAATAAGGGATATGCGTTTGTGAAATTTGCATGCAAGGAGCATGTGAAGCGTGCTTTGTCAGAAATGAAAAACCCTGTGGTATCTCTTCATAGTTTTGGTTCATGTTTTATAAATTCATAAATGTCATATTAACTCCTCAACTGTTCACAGATTCATGGAAAGCGATGTGGGACAGCACCAAGTGAGGACAATGATACATTATTCTTGGGCAATATATGCAACACATGGACAAAGGAAGCTGTGAGTATCTAAAAAAATCCAGCTCCCGTTTCTCTCTCTCTCTCTCTACACACACACACACTTCTTCAGTGATTTATTATATAGCGTGGAATGGCAGATAAGGCAAAGGTTGAAGGATTATGGCGTTGAAGGTGTTGAGAACATCACTGTTGTCTCAGATGCTCAACATGAAGGGAGAAGTCGTGGCTTTGCATTTCTTGAGTTTGCATGTCATGCTGATGCAATGCTTGCATACAAGAGGCTTCAGAAGCCTGATGTTGTATTTGGCCATCCAGAGAGAACTGCCAAAGTGGCATTTGCTGAACCTATACGCGAGCCTGACCCTGAAATTATGGCACATGTTAAGACTATATTTCTTGATGGCCTTCCCCCACACTGGGATGAAGACCGTGTTAGGGAGTGCTTGAGAGGTTATGGGGAGATTGTGAGAATTGTCCTGGCACGAAATATGTCAACCGCCAAGAGAAAGGATTTTGGATTTGTCGATTTCTATACGCACGAAGCTGCGGTTGCTTGTATCGAGGGAATAAATAATAGAGAATTTGGTAATGGTAACACAAAGGTAATATATGTTCTTCCGATACTTCATCTACATGAAAGTATGTTGCTTTGCAGCTGTTCTTTCCTCGTTTCATTTCGTTGTGTTGTAGCAAAATCACTTTACCGAAAAAACCATTTCTAGGTTTCATTATCTTATTTTGGCATTTTCCTTTAACTTTAAACAATAAGAGGGATTGAGGTGTCGAGGATATGTTTTGAAATTACCTCACATCTTCTTTTCACCTTGGTACTTTCATTAGTTTTATATTCATTTTCATTTCATTGCCTGGTAGGCTTTGATCATTCCAGTATCGATGCTTGTGAAATGCATTCATTTAGTTGCATGGTACACAGTAAACTTTCCACCTATTTTGTATTTAAACTGGTAAGTGATGATCTATGAACTGAGGTCATGATGTTGTCATGTGCTGGCAGACGAGAGTTAAAGCAAGGCTGTCAAATCCATTGCCAAAAACTCAGGCCGTGAAGGGTGGAATGTGTGGCGGCTTTCGAATTGGTCATTCTGGAAGTGGAAACTTTTCAAGATTTGGTAACCTTTCATTTTAAGGACTTGAATCTTTCTTAATCTGGTCTTGTTTCCATTTGATTTAGGAAACCATGTTACAGGAAGGGGTTTTGGGTGTGGTGGATATTACTCCAACTGGGCAAATTTCCAACGTGGCAGGGGTTTCTATCAACGAGGGCGTGGTCAAACTAGTAGAATGGTTCCTCGTGAGTATGGCTATAATGATCGATATGAAATGCTTCACGGGAGACAAGGTATTCAATGGCCCCTCTCCCTGTGAGCATGTGGACACACATACATGCCCTCACACACACACACACACACACACACACACACACAATCTTCCTTTCCAAAGAAGCAGATCTTTCAGTTGGCCACAGTTAAAAATCTAACTCCAACTACTGTATTGAGTAGGAGGCAGAAGGGGTCCTTTCAGAGGAGGTTATCACACAGCTGGTAGAAGTATGGCTGCTGGACCATCAAGATCTAATATGAATAGAGCTTGGCATGATATCCCTGAGCGAGGACACAGGGACCATGTTTCTTCAAGGAGGCAACCATTTTCTCCTGAAGAAACCTTTGACCGATGTTTTGTTGGAAGACACTTTGAGGAGCCCTATTTTTATGATGATGGTCCACATGGGATGAAACGGCCATTTTACATGACTGTAAGATTTTCTTTTCATGGCCAAACTGTGTCATTTGGTCAAATGTTCTTTTAAAATTTAAGCTTCTGTCATTGCTTGTTCCTCCTTTATATTCTTTAGAGTTTGATAGTATTCTCTTACTTTCAGGACCAAGATCCTGATTACATGGAACCTAGTAGGCTTCGACCCCGGTTAGAT
Organism: Salix exigua; assembly: GCA_032356905.1. Lineage (NCBI taxonomy): Eukaryota > Viridiplantae > Streptophyta > Magnoliopsida > Malpighiales > Salicaceae > Salix > Salix exigua. Next base: position 6,555,770 of record CM063592.1, read on the forward strand.
TACTCTGATCCTCGGTTAGATTACTCTGATCCAGCAGCTTCATTTCGTGGGATTCATTATCGCGGTAGGAGTTATTTTGTCCCAGCTCCTTTCACTTTGTGTGGCCTGTTATTTTATTTGGTTTATTGCTTTCAATATTTATCATCCTTGTGGCTTTATGTTTCAGATACTTATGGAGCAGGCAGTGATCCCTACTTTCACGAATATCGCAGTTCTGATGTGAGCAATTAACCCCTAGCTTATCCAAGGTCTTTTATTTACTATTAATAGTTTCATCCTATTTTGTTTTCTGTTTGTGTTGCAGTACGTTTCATATCCACCTTATTATAGGAGTGACCATTCATATGGCGGTGGCTACCACTATTAGGCGCAGTCAAATCTGGTAATTCCAATTACCTTGCAATCTTAAATAGTCTATATTGGATGTGATTCTTGAAGTTAAAGGTTTTAACTTCAATTGTGACTAGGTGGACTTGGAAAAGCAGGACGCCAAACATTGGTGATAGGCAAATGGCTTGGTGTTCAGAAACTAGTTGAAGTTGCCTTTACTTTATCTATCTTTTCCATGTCTTGTATTTTTCCCCGTGATCTCCTTCATATTCTCTCCCTGTGAAAAAATTTCGGTGCAGTATCTGCACTAGTTTAGGATATATCTTCAAAAGGGCGTAGATTAAGCAAGTAAAATTTTCTCAATATTTTGGAGTTTGGAATAGATATTTGTCCCTTTGATCTAGGCATGAACTGCTCGAGGACTTAAATTATGGGGTTGTTCTATGATTCAGTTTTTGGTTGTGTTTATGTTCCTTAATGATGGATGAAAAATTGATGTTGATGATGTTTAATTTTGAAGACGAAACATAACAGATTGGTGACTGTGGTTTATGGAAGTGCAAAGTTTCAAATCAAGGTTTTTCTTGTAGTGATGGAGGTGAAGCAGTTATACTGAGTATGCTGGCTCTAGCTTTGTGGAGATATCTTGAAAATTTTGAAAGAGATATGGAAAGGTTTAGACCTTCTATGCCTAACTTTAAGGAATTGTAAATCCAAATCGTCACATCTTGTGTGAGTTTATTTTGAATTGGAATGGATTTATGCCCCATAAACTTAATGGTATTTAGTATGCACATGACTGGTCCTTCTGGACATGATTTGGCTGTTCATTCGACATTGATGTACCTATTGCCAAAGAAAAACTGCTGGGAATTTCATTTTATTTGAAGGTGCATTGCCCCCAGATGAAATTAGGAATCTGAACGCACTTCATTTAATTATTATTTTATTAGGAGAACTAGCAATTGGCTTGGTCCATAGTATATTTTGATTCTTCAGTAGCATAAGATTCAATGTATTTTGAGAGTGATTGTTTATGGTATCTTTACATAACAGAATCATTTGTTTGGGCTGAGATTGAAACTGACTGTGTGGTGAGAAGATCTGCCTTTCAAGGTGAATTGAATTGTAAGCTTAAACTGTCTATTATTCTGATAGTTACTGTATACTAGCTTTGGATTGATGGAGAAATGGCATTGGTGTGCCTACAAGAAAACATACGGATGATGTTTTGTATGTATGCCTCTTAAACTTCTATGGTTGAATTGTTTTTCAAAGCTTACAAAGATTTTTCAATGGTGGTAACGGCCTACAATGATGCTTGACATGGAATCCTAAATGTGGAAATTATGGTTATAAAGATGAAGGTTCTTCTATTATGCTCAATCATATTATAGCCTATGCTACAGTTGTTTTGGATCCTTGACAATCCAAATATTTGTTGAATGTTTATGCTCCGCCATGTACTTAGAAAGTGGTTGATGTCAATTGCAACGTGGTGTCCTGACTTGAAACATTGATCAAGTCCTGTATTTCTTGTTAGGACATTGTTACAGTGATGAAGTTGATTGCACAAGTTGGGAGCACATTACCATTTGATTACCTTTTTATTTTGTTAAAAGTGCAGGAAATAATATTTTTAATCATACATATTGCGTTGATTTTAGTGGGGATGGGGGTTTATTTATGATTGTTGTCTATTGGTTTCCTGTAGAAAACTGTGTTATGATATGCTTTGACCTTGGAATTTCCTTCAATCAAAACCACATATTAGGTATTTCCTTGTTGATAAATCTTCTCTTTTTTCTGCCTCAAGTTGTTCTTGTCGGGTAGATATGTGGATCTGATGCCTTTGCGTGATAAATACCTGGTTATGACTTGGTGGTTAGGATTTTAGATTTCCGTAAGAGGAAGATAAGATGGTCCATGCTATAAAATGATTCCATTTTTAGAAACTGTACTTGCAGCAGACACGGGACAGTTCCGCCAAAAAAACAGGAGTAGCCTTTTGTTTTAATGTTGGAGGTATGTTATTGACTGGTTAATTTTTGTGTATTTAATTCTGTCTCGGGGTCATGGTGTGTTTGTGATGGTCAACAATACTTCTAATTGATACATTGCATACAAAACAAATTTGGAAGAGTTGTTATGGATTAAATGGCGTCCTAAATGAGGTCCTCCCTTTTCAGTTTCCTTTTCAAGTTGCAAGCTATCATATTGCATATTACTTGTGGGCTATAGTGATGAGTGCTGTGAGGTCATAATTAATCTGTTAAAACATGAATGCGGAAATCAAGTTTTTATACATGAGATTTAAGGTGTTTGCCAAACATAGAAACAAGCATCCACCATATTAGTGTTAGGAATTCTCTCATCTCATATATATATTTTGGAATAATTCGTTAGATCTGTAGTGTACCTTGGATATTGTTTTGACCTCATGACTTAATTATAACCTTTCATTGATTCTGACATGCTGTTCTAGGAGCAGTAAGGTTTTCCATACATTGTTAATAATAATATTTGGAGGTTTGTTTAACTACGATGGAGCATCATTAGGGTGTTGAAGTTTTGTTGCTGAAGTTCATATATCCATACAGTCTTTGCCTTTCTGTTTGTCTCAGCGCCCACGCTCCCCTTTTTTTCTTCCCTGGATATATCCGAGCTCTCTCCTTTTCATTTCAAGTTGATCAAATTTTCTCTCATATATGTCCTATAAGAGTTATCATTGTGATGAACTTCGATTTGTAATTTGAGCTAAACTACTGATACTTTCTTAATATGGTCTTCTGCTAGTTTATAGAATCTGTACCTAATAATGGCTGTTTAGTTTGGATGCTGCGAAATGCATCTAGTCACTCGTGCATCATTGTGCTCCAAAAAGGTCAGAGGCTGGGTTTCCCCAACAGCTTCAAGAGTTAGCTATGTGCTCCAGGTAATTTTTGTTTCTTCACCATTTCAAGAGCTGGCTGTGTGCCCCCGGGTCAGAGGTGGATTTCCCTCACCTTGTCGGGAAAACCCGGTGGGCTCTCACATGTGAACAAACCGAGCAAGACCCTTGACTTGTTTGAATCACAAGGGATCGATACAATGCAGACCAGCCATTAAAACAGCAACCAAAGCCGATGAAATTTAGTGATTTGGTGCGTGATCAGCTATGAAACGGTATGCTAACTAGTCTCAACTTTCAATCATATGACGAGAGTCAGCAGTCTCTTGACCCATTACAAGGTCTCTGGTGTTTCAACAACGTATTGCCAGTAGTGTTGTGGTCTGAAGATTAGAGATATTGATGGCCTTGGGCCCTTTTCTGTCTTCAATCAATGACTTGAAAATCACTCGAACAACGATAGTGTTATTCCAGCAGGGTATGCTTGTCTTGAATGAAACCTGCTGTCCTTAACATGTAGTAGATTAATAATGTTCTGATTTAAATCCTGTCTTTTTTTTTTCTTCATCTTCTGATAATTGATTCTGTGTTTTTCGTTTCTGTTTATTGAGGCTGATTCAGGTATTCAACACTTCTCTGCGTTTAAGCTGGGAGAGATTGTTTATAGTGGCTGACTTGCAGAGAAGTATATCATAATTTCCCTCGCTAATTGGGCCAAGCCAATCCTGCCATTGCTTCTAAAAAGTTAACTATTGATGAGCTGTAAAGCACTCGAGAACTTTCCCGAAACATTAGAATTTAGAAGGGATTGAAATAAATATATAAAAAGCCTATCAGCATTAGGAGTGTTAATGTGAATTAAACTATGGAATGATCGCGATAGCCTAATCTACCCGCCGCAATCCGCATTCCAGAGGGCATGCCCATGGGATTCCAACCGGTCCATCAAAATTATTTGCTAAAGTATTTTTTTATTTGAAAATATATTAAAATAATATATATATTTTTATAAGCAACATGTTCGTCAATTCTGTTGTGTCCTGTGCTGTTAAAAAACTTGATACTCAACGGTGTTGTTTTCGTTTCAGTTTTAATTCCGGTCCGTTCCAGAAATTCCAGTCAAATTCTAGCCGGAACGTCTCAGTATTGTTCCAAGTGTGCTATTCTGGTCTTAAAATCTTTTTTATTTTGATTAACTTGTGATTTTTTTTTCTAATTTTGAGATTATGTTTGTTTGACTTTGTGTTTATATTATATAATTTAAAGTTAATTTATCTTAAAATTTAATGCTTGTTAAATTAATTTAGGGATGTGCTGTTTTTTACAAATAAAAAAATTGCTTCAATACCACAACGGCACGCCGAAATGCTTCGAAATCGTAACGTTTCGTTCCGATAGAAAAACCGGAACGGCGACAAGGATGGTATTGACAATTTTGGTTCAAACTACAAGAAATTAATTTGAAGCAATTTTTTTATTTGTAAAAAACGGCACATCCCTAACTAGAAAGTTGTAAAACAAATGCTGTTTTTTTTCAATGGCTTCAAATCGCACCCAAGTGCCAACCAATTTGTCCCATTTAAACAACATTGTGATCTAGACTTTCCCATCTTCAATCTCATAAAAATATCTACAGCAAGAAACCAAATATGCCAATAGAATTTTGATCCCAAATTCTTCTAAAAAACACAACTTTTCTTTAGCATCCCTCCGAAACAAAACCAAAAACCAAGTTGCCATGCCTGTTCCCTGCCCACAAAAATCCATCGTTTATTCGCTAACAAAAATGAATATAAACAACCATCGGATTCCTCTCCACGTGTACGTTCTAGATCTATCATTGCACACATCACCAATCTCCAGAACTCGAAATGGGCCAATAAAACGCCCCCCCTCTCCTCTTGTATTCTCCCTATAAATGCCATCAAATGTCATTCGAATATGACATAAGAAAACCGTATCAGTAGCCACTGGTATCTCTGTTCAATCATTTTCCGCGTTTGTTCTGCCTAGCCTGATCACCATGACAACCGGCGAAGAAGCTGAAGCTCCTGTGGCGGAGCAGCCCCTTGCTACAGAAGAGCCTAAGGTGGAGGAGAAGCCTGTGAAAGAAAAGAAGCCAAGGACTCCTAGAGAAAAGAAGCCTAGACAACCTAAACCAAAAACTGTTGCTCATCCTCCTTATTTTCAGGTATTTCTATCTACTTCCATGCTCTTTTTTATGTTTCTTTATTTTTTTATTTATTCTACAAGCATGCCCTGTTATTGCTGCTGCTGCTATGCTTTTATTATTGACGTTTGATTTAATTTGTGGATTATATTGTTGTAGATGATCAAGGAGGCTATATTGGCTTTGAATGAGAAAAGTGGGTCCAGCCCATATGCAATAGCCAAGTACATGGAAGGGAAGCACAAGGCAGTACTCCCTGCAAATTTCAAGAAAATTTTAGGTCTTCAACTGAAGAACTCTGCAGCGAGAGGAAAGTTAATCAAGATCAGGGCATCTTTCAAGCTGTCAGAGGCAGGAAAGAAGGAGAAGAGCACTACAGGGAAAGTCTCCAATGGACGTAGTGCAGTGAAGAAGACCGAAGAGGCTAAACCCAGTATGAGAAACACCAGGTCTGTGAATAAAGCTGATGCCAGCGCAAAGAAAGTTGGGGCGAAGAAGGCCAAGAAATCAGCTGCCGCTAAACCTAAACAGCCCAAGTCCATCAAATCTCCTTCTGTCAAAAGGGCTAAGAAAGTTACTGCTACTGCTTAGATTTAGAAATTTGGTGCAGTAGCTAGTTTCTGATGTGCTATGCTGGGTTTATGTGAATATGGGATGGATTATGCTGTCTAGTTTATGTAGGGGTGTTTTTGTGAAACGCTTTTGGGGACACAAGTGGTCTATGCCCTGTATAATATTGCATGTTTAGAGGTTAATGGACTCCGTTTTACATTCTGGCTTTTTCTGAATTCCGTGTATTTCCTTTTGGTTAGCAAAACTTGACCGGTGCTTGATCGGCAACTGGGACCTAGAGGTTCGAGATGTGGTCAGGGCCTACTTTGATTTCATAGCCCGACTGGATTTCCGCTCTGATTTCAATCCCTTTTGCTTAGTTTCGTGGGACTTGTTTTAACCCATGAAAACATAAATGCACATATAAAAATCAATTTGACACTAAAAAATGGCATCGTAAAAATTATAAAAAATCATTTTATAATTACAGTTTTAAGAGATAGCGCTTATCTGGTGTCGCCAGACGTGACGGGGGTATTGCATATATATTTATAATTGTAGTTGTTAGAGTTGCCATCTGGTAGAAAACTTACTGGTTTGAGTTTGTGAGAGTCTAATATGATTTGGTGCGGAAGAAAAGGATTATCATACTAGTATACTTTGTCTGAGATTTTTTTATTATTATTTAATTGTTTTTCTACATTAGATTTCTACATGTCAGGTTTTTTTTAAGGTTAGAAATATCTCTATTTATGAGAGTATGTACCTTTAATATCATATGAATATGAATATTAACACTCTGATTATTGTACTTTTGAGTTTTGATATCTAAAACAATGTTATTGATACCGTTTCGTTTCTGAAAAAATAAAATGACGTCGTTTTTGTCTCGTTTTAAATACCAGTCGTTACCGGAAATACCGGCCAAATACCAGCCGAAACACCCAGGTGTGCCGTTTCGGCCATTTGGAAATTTTTCCCGCGCGCCTCTCCCTCGAGTGAAAAGTGAAAACAAAAATTGATGTGATGTGATATGATTGACACCGAGAAGAAAGAAAGGATTTTTGAAAAGATTATATATATATATATATTATATACTATTATATATATATATATACACTGAATTCGGTTCACAATTATTTATTTATATATATATAAATACTATTGTTTATGATATTTATTGAAAATGCGAAAATAAAAATATATATATATATATATTATAAAAAATAAAATTGTTGTCAACTTTGATTTTATAAAAAATAAAAATTATATTTAATTTTTTTTAAAGTTTTTCACATATAATAAATTAATTATATATGAATAGTACAACCTCGAAACGGCATGCCAAAACACTCCAAAACCGAAATGTTTCGTACCAATAGAAAAAATAAAATGACAACCGAAACGGTATTGATTGATCGGAAGTGTAATTATGTTAAGACTTTTAATATCTAAGGACAAGGATGTACTTGGTGGATTTTTAATTTTTTTAATTGGGCTGAGCTTAACCCAGCTAAATAGTCCAGCCCAATAGTAGTGAGCCAAAATAGAGCAAAACTGTCCAGTATAGGCTGGACTGTTGAAACGGGTCCAACCTGAAGAGAATAAAGAGTTTACGTGAAAAGCACCGAAAGGTGAAGGAGGGAGAGGAAGGCGGAGGAGGTTACTGGCGACGGAAGAGGTCCAACTGGTGGCTGTCCAAGAGTTGGAGACAGAGTGGTAGCAGACGCTAGTAGGAGTAGGAAGAAGAAGCAGCTGCCAGTGACTGCTGTTGCTGCGTGAAGAAGAAAATTGTTGGAGCTACTGACGATGGAGAGCTGCTGCCAATTGCAAGAGAAAGACCTACCGCTAGTAGTCGACGGTAAGCTAAAGGAAGCTGTTGTTAATGACCGACGGAGGAGTTACTGCTTTCGTGGCTGGGTGAAGAAGAAGAAAGAAGAGGTTGCTGCTGCCGATGGTGAGAAGAAGACCTGCTGCTGGTTGTCGATGGTGGGCTGAAGGAAGCTATTTCTGGTGCCCTATGGCGGAGTTGCTGCTGACGTGGCTGGGTGAAGATGAAAAAGAAGGAAGAGACTGCTGCTACTGCTGGTTGCTGCCTTCATCATCTCTTCTATTATATTATCTTCCTTCCTCCTCTGTCTTTTTCTTTGTTTCCCCTCCCCTGTCTCCCTTTTTTGTCTTTTTTCTCCCTCCATGACCTCTTCTTGTCTTCCTCTCTCAAATTTTGATTTCGCATATTTAAGGCTTTGCATCCTCTCACAAAGAATCATTTACTTTTTTCTGGTTAGCTAGAAATTAATCAAAGACAAGAGACACGAATTTAACTACATTTGATTTCTTCTTCAGTTTCCTACATAACTTGACTTTTATTTCTCTTCATATGAATGGAAGATATGGCAAAGAAAGAGAAATAAAATATTATTGACATCTTGTTGAAGGATGAAATTCAAGTTTTCCTTTGCAATGACAATTGTTTGTTAGTTTCCTCTTATCCTTTAATAAATTAGTAATTGTTGGATGTATAAGATTAAATGGTCCCAAAGGATGTGGTGCTGTGACAAAAAACTTGAGATCTGTACAATATATTTTGAGTTCGAGTTAGGATGTACACTTCTTGTAAGAGCTTGAAATAATCAAGGTTTTACTCATTCATCTGGGCTCACAAAATACGTTTTCCGGAAGGTGGGGTTTCCTGAAATCCAAAAGAGAGAGTATAAGATCAAATGTTGTACTGATGACAACATTAAATGTTATAAAATTTGCTTAGTTGTTAGAGATTTTACTTAGTATGAAAGAATTGACACCTTTAGTCTTATGGCTAAGTAACTTATTGGCTTGTTAGTTCTTACTAGTACTATTTCTTAAGGTAGGCAGATCAATCAACTTGATATATAAAATGTTTTTCATAATAGGATACTTTGTGAAGAAGTGAACATTAAAAAACCTCTATGTTTTATTGATCCTACTCTCTCCTCTCATATATGTCAGTTGTATTGGTCTTTATATGACTTCAAACAAGTCTATAGGGCTAGTATATTGATCTGAGTGATTATCTTCCACTAGTTTTCATGCTTTCAAAGTTGCTACCACTTTATTTATTTTGTCTATGGGTAATTATGTATTTTATCATCTTTTTTTATGTCGATCATATAATATTTATTTGAAGCAATCTAGTCTTCCTTAACCGATTGATTCAATTGCTCAGAGTTTAAGTTTTGGGATTTAGGGCTTGTTCATTATTTTTTTAAGATTCAGGCTCACCATATTAGTATATGTATTTTGTTACGATAACATAAATATATCATTGACATACATCGTAGAGCTGCTATATCTTTCTACAAACCAGTCGACATTCTTATTTTTACCTCCAAAGTCAATATGTTGTTTGATTATATGTTTTCTTATCGTACATGGTTTTGTTAATTTTTTTATGCTTTTCAATATCTCATTTTTATGAGACTAGATATATGTCTTGTTGTGAACAAGGTATTTAAGTTTATGCATGCACCTACTGATGCATATTGGGTTGTTGTTAAACATATTATGTTTTATATGAAAGGTATGGTTTCTTTTGGGTTGCATTCTATCCATAACTTATCCTTTTTATCTTTATGGTTTTATAGTTATTGATTGGGCTGATAATGTTGATGACCAAAAGTCGATGAATGCTTGTCTTGTGTATTTTGGCAATACACCTATTTCTTGGAAATCAAGAAAACAATGTATGGTTAGTTAATCTTCTTTTGAGATTGAGTTTACGGATTTAGTTGGCTAAAATTCTAAAGTCTTATGAATTCTAAATTTATTGACTAATTTGCAGATTACTCATACTTATATGTATACCATGTTGTGTGATAATTTAGGTCCCACTTATTTGTTTGCGAATTTTATATTTCATGCTCATAGATAAGCAAAGAAAATAAATTTAGATTCACTTTATTTCATCTAAGAATCAACATGAAGATATTCTTATCAAGTCACTTTTCACTTTTTTTTCTCATATTTGCTTCATACTTAGGGTTGAAACCCCACCCTCAACTTGAGAGAGCATATTATATGAAGTGCTAATTTATAAGGTTTATATTATTATAGTAATTATATTTAGCATATGTATAGATGGAGTCTTGTGTTGTAATCTCCACGCTAACTATTGTATATTATATGATGGTAAACTAATTGATTGAATCCATATAACGAATAATTTAGTTGCCTTTTCAATCAAAGAATTATTTTTGGAAACAGACTTATACATAGAGTAAACAAATTAAAGTTTCAAGAATCTTATGTTGGGATAGATATAAGAAATTATAGTTAGTAGTACATTGTTGTGGATGAAGTGATCATGCTGAGTTTTTTATTTTATATATATACTCATAACCATCATCTATATTCCCTATTCACTTTTTATTAGTTAGGTATTCACTAGGTAACTAACCTAGTTTTTTTGAAACATATTTTTTAAATTAACTTTTTATTGTTTTTAGTGTCTCACAAAAAAAATAATGTGCAAAAAATATCATATCCAACCAATAATCATGTTTTTCTAAATAAAATTTTCAAAATAATTATATATATGATTTAAAAATAAAAAATTGCATCATTGAACATATGTTAAATAATAAATAATTAGTATTGGTGTAATTATATTTGGCAATCATCGAAGATATCTTTTATATTTTTAATTAATTATTTTCTTATTATTTATTAAATGATTTATACAATATATTTAAAAAAGATAACATCAATTCTCTAACTTAAATCACAATCTAATTGAAGCTTCTGCTTGATATGGAAATATTATATATAATAGTCAGAGTACTATACTATTACTAACATACTACTTTTACATGTTATAAATCAACTATCATATTTATTATCTTATATTCGTAATTGAAAATAAAATTTAGATTAATTTTACAATGTGCAATATAGTATCTTAATAATAATTATTATATATATCGGGAAAATTGAAGATTTTTTTGTTACTTAAATAAAACTCAGTTAATAAGTGAAGAGCTGATAATTAAGTTTTTTTTATAAAGTTTAAAACAAATATATATATAAACACACTAATATAAAAGTTATAAAAGTATTAAGTTGTGTAGTTTGTGCGAACTCTTCACCCAAAAAAACCCTGTTTAAAGTGGACAAAAACACAACCCAATCTGGTGGGATGATATTAGGATTACAGTGAATGAATGACTGAGGTTGTTATTAAAATTATATTTTTATTTTAAAAAATATTTTTTGAGATTAACACATGAAAATAATTTAATTTTAAATAAAAAATAAAAAATAAATCATTTTTTTAATAAAAAAGTGGGCATCAACGGGGGCTCAAAGTGTTAATAAAGACAAAGCATGCCCAACGGGATAACGCATGCTAGACAAGCCATGGACCCACCTTGGAAGTTCCCATGCTGAACATGATCAGTTTTATTCAAGTCAAGCTGTGGCTCTCTCTGCTGTGCTCCTATCTATTCCTAATTTCTCACCCAGATTTCTTCAACTGAGAAAGATAAAAATACCCTGATTTTTTCTCTTACAGTCTGTTTGGTTAGCAAGAAAATAGAACGTGGGCATTTTACTATTTTGAGGAGAATCGATCGCCTGCATGAACTTGTCGAGTGCATGGACTCTTCTATCCATTCTTGAAAGTTGAAAATCAGCCCTAATTTTCCTTTCTTGAAATCCTACAGCAAGGTTATGGCTTCATTAATTTTCTAGATGTTATTTGAGGTAACCCGATAATTTTCTTTCAAAGATAAATGTGTTTAATTAAACCAAATCGTGTCACATCCTCTACGGATCAAGGAATATATATATTAATTAGAAAACGAAAATCTTAAAGATCATTCGAAAAAACTATAACTGATGACTAAGTATATATCTCGTGAATGACGTTCATTTTCATCTCTCTGCTTTTATCTCCATTCTAAAATCGATTAATATTTCTCCCTTAAGAAAACTAAAAAAAGAAATCATGCTAGAAAATAATATAAATTATAAAATAAGACTTCACCTGACAGCTTAAATTTCTAGATAAGATAATTTTTTAATATGTTATCAGAACTTTGTTAACGTAGTGGTCACAAATTCAAATATCAACATTCTCATTTTATTTAATAAAAAGTGTTAGAAAATAATATCAAAATCATATTCTAGAATATTATCTAATAGGTTAAGCTTTTAGATGAGATGATTACTTAACTCATCATTAAACAATTAAAAATATAAGTGCCAATGTTGATATGTAGTCATATTTAGAGAGAAAAAGAGAGAGTTAATTTAATTTTCAATCATGAAAACCACATAATTTTACAAATATATAGCTTCAGGGTTCATCAAACATTTATAATACGCACTACCATTGAGAAGAAAAAACCTCTTCAAACCCCTCTCTTCATTTTTCAAATATGCATATTCCAATATCACAGTCAGAACTTGAACTTAAGAATCCATTAAACGTGTTCCCATCATCTCTACCACTTTGCACCAGCATCACTGGGAAATCTGAGTTATTTTCTGCCCCGACTAAGCTTGAAGCACCATCACCATCATATCTTTCTTCCTGACTCAACTGGGAAGCAACAAACTTGTCAAGGGCTCTCCAGTCAGTTACTTTCTGGGTGGTGTTGTTGGACAATCTATTTTGCTCTCCCTCTTCATTGGTACTGTTATTATTCTCTGGTATCAAAAACATTGACGAGGTTGGCCTCTTTATTAATGGCTCAGATGGGCTCTCTAACTGAGGAAGCTGTACAAAATCTTCTGAGTGCATAAAACTTAAGTTATCTCCTTCTATCTCCTGCTTACACAGGAAATTACGAGCCAAAAAGCTGTGATCAGGTTGCCTTGCCATATAATCTATCGGATCCACCACTGAGCTAACCCCACTTGATTCCTCGTAGAAGTAGCTTGATTCCCACCCTTCAATGCTCTTGGTTTGGCCAGTAGTTCGCTTCTTAAATGCACGACAAACTACCCATCCTTCTTCCTGCAATAACTTAACCTCAGTATTAAGAGGTTATGAGGTCATTTTCATTTTAGGTTTTCCAAACTTTTTTTATTTGCATAAAAGAAGGCTCAAAGCAAAAGTTGATATATTTTTTGTTATATTTGCCTAACTTTGAGTTACATTTTTGTTTGAAAAAGAGAGGTACGTAGTAGTCAAAGATGAAGAGCAAGGATGAGAATTGGAGTTTTTCTTTTGAAAAAAATGAACATATAAAAGCATCCCATACCGGAAAAGGAATCGGAAGAAAGCTATTTTGACTTGCTTTAGAATTACTAATGACCTTTTTGACAAAGGGATGGTGGAAGTCTTCTGTCTTTAGAGCATAAACAGTGAAACAACAGTTAGTGGTCTATGCTTGCAAAAGTAAAGAGTGATACTGTTTCTCAAAAGTTGAAAATCTGGATTGAAGAAAATGATTTAATGTAAAGGCCATCTATTTCTCCCCCTAAAAGTCAGGTATAATATGAAGAATTTATGAAGCACTAAGATCTTGTCCAAGAGAAGGAACTTTAATTTGTCTCATGAAACTCAAAGTAATGGATTCCTAAACTCTCACTTTATAAATTAACTCTTATATGTCAAAGAAAGTTCCACATATTAGATCAATATATATGTAGAGCCTGTTCAAAGCTAGCTGATGATCATGAGTATGTTGGAAGACCATGAATCTGCTTTAATTTCACCTTTAGTATGACATATCCATTTGAGTTGGGGGGTGGGGTGATAATTAAGTGACATAAGTAAGTTGATATGCTTGCCTGTGGAGGACCATTCTCATCTGACTCGAGCCGGTATTCATGCATGATCCAGTCAGTTTTCTGCCCATTTGGGGCTCTTCCTTTGTAGAAGACAAGGGTTTTCCTCATGCCAATGAGTTTTATTTTGTCATACACTGCCTTGTCTCTCCCGGTAGCCTTCCAAAAGCCAGCCATGGTTGCTCTATTAGTCCTTGTCCCTGTCGGATACTTCTTATCCTTGTGGCTAAAGAAGTACCACTCATTCTGCTCTTCATATCCGATCCAGCATCTCTCTGTACATCACAAACAATGAACATTGCACATGAACAGGTTTTATCTACCTAGCTAGCCAGGTTGACTCAAGTCTCTTCTATGGAGCATTGACTACCTATTTATGGGCATGACCTAAGGAAATCATTGGATGTAATAGTGCAAACCGCAAACCTATATGATCCACTAATTTCAGTAGAGTGCACGGAGTAGTAATTAAAGTGTGTTGCGTACAGGAAGCTGTTTATGCACAGAAACAAAAGATCGTCAAAACTAATCCTAACCAAGACCAAAACCTAATTAACATGCATGATCTGTATAAGGTTTCAATTAACGATGTTTCATAGGATCTATATATTAAACCCTAAAAAGAGAAAGAAAAAAGCAAGGGATATTTTACAACTTTGATATACCTAGTAGATCCCATGGCTCAATTCTGTAAAGATCAATATCTCTAATAACGTCAAGATCAATCTTTTGTGATGCAACTTTCTTCCTTAGATAATAGCCAACAAGCTCCTCGTCGGTTGGATGAAACCTGAATCCAGGTGGGACACCAGACTGATCCATTGACTCCTTCATAGCAACTGCTGATGATGCTGCATAATATTCACCACCACCACCACCATTACCATCAATAATAATGATCTCTAATTCATCATCTTTTAATCATTAACAAAATGTGAGTGAATGAATGAACGAACTCATATAAAGCCACTAGAGAGATCACAGAAAACCAGAGAATAAAAAGCTAAAAAGAGAAAGCTAGCTAGAATTTTAGTGATAAAAAGAAAAAGAAACTCAAAAAGAAATAATGGACCGTCCAAATTAAAAGGTGACAAGTGTTATCAGGTATAATCATCAACTCATTTGGTGGTGAGCAACACTCACCATATATTATTATCTATGACAGGAAAATGAGCGCGTGTTTATAAAACAAAACGCCCCATAATTAACTGTTTCACATAAATTGTTTTATGAAGGTTAATTAGAACAGGAAAGAGGGTGAGAATGGAAAAAAGTCAAAATCATGATAAGAAAGTTCGTATTAATTTCTTGATAAGAAATAAAAAACAAGAGGCAGTAGGAGCTTAGCTCGGGAGCCCTCTATTTGTACAGGGTCCATCAAGCAACGGACAGCTAAGGGCTTGTACCAATGATGTTGTCTTGTGTTCGTGAATGGTAGAAATGATGCATCAAGAACGGGGTTTCAATGACAACACTATAAACAAACATGATTAAGAAAAAAAAGATTAAATATTAATTAGTGTGTTCTGTGTTCTGTGTTATGTTTAGAAAGAAGAAAACTGCCAAATGGACAGAGGATGACGCTATCACAAGTTTTAAAGCACGCGTTTCTCGAAAGAGAAAAAGGTTAAGACAAGGCAAAAAGAGAAACACAGTTTCTTATTGGATCAAGCCTGCAAGGAGAGAGAACAGAAAAGCACTTTTATTAAGGCGCTCTTGCTGCTGCAGAGTCTGTGTCTCACTGAAGCAGAAACTGTCTCTGACCATTTTGTCTGTTTGTCGGAAATTTTCATGGCAGAAACTGAACCCTCTTACTTTCGGTAGAACTCCAAGAAAAAAATGGAGAACTCCACGAGAGAAAATAAAATGATTATGCCTCTTTATCCTAGCATTTAAAAAAATCAAGAAAGGAGTGAATGATCTATGAGATTGGTGAGGTTATTTTGTCAGGTAGTGTTGTCAGTGCTTAGTCAAGAATAATTGGGTGAGCTTATTCTGTCAAGGTGTTACTGACTTGATATTTTTCAGCGACAGAGAGGGAGAGATCAACTGATTCCTTTGAACGTGTTGTCTGTTCAAGGATGAGGAAATGAGCCCCATATATAATGATAATCGGGTGAGATTGGTGGGTTTGAAGGTCTACCTATATTAGCAGCAAGGAAATCAACTTTCTAACAATCTTTTACCAAAATCCTGTTCTTCAGGTGTGTGATATTTGACTCTTTTCCTCTTCTAATTAATGCCAAAGTTGATTCGGACGAAATATATATATATATATATATATATATATATATATATATATATATATATATATATATGCGCGCAATTAGAGATGAGCTGCCTCTGTCTAATGTGTGATAGAGAAAAGGATAGACAGGGAGAAGTTATCTGAAAAGTTTTAAATTACAAAAGAAAACCTTTCAAAATATACAAGAATCTCATGAAACCTTTTCAGTATTTGTAGGAGATGCAAGAGAATGCACCTTCCCTTCCCATAAGAAAGCTTAAGCTGTTGAGAAAGAATGGCAGAAACAATATATATATATATATATATATATATGTTTGTAACATTGGAGGATGATAGATTTCCATGCAAGTATAAAAATAAAACAAAAGAAAGCTTACCTCAAGAGTATGGATGAACTGGCTAGGTTGTGGTAAAACTATTAATTTACTTAAAGACAGAAGAAGAAGAAGAAGAAGACCAAAGGAAGTAGCAGCAGGAGGAGGAGAAGTGGAGGATGAGATAAATCCCGTTAGGAGTGAAGGGGAAGATGGGAGTGAATATAAAAAGGGTTGAAAGAGGAGAGGACCGCTTAATTGCGCATGGTTGATTGTTGTCCCCAGCCCCATACGTCACGCCCTAGCTTCCTACACAAATCCCTTTAATCTATTTCTCGTTTTCTATCTCCTGAGAAATTATACTTTTTGTTCAAATGTTACCCTCCCAACATTAGAACTAATAATAAGAGATAATAACAAAAGCTAGTCCTCCCACACATTAATTGTTTGTACTTTGTTGAATTCTTCTCATTTTACTAAGTGCCTGTTTGTTGTTTGTTACTGAGATCTTACCGGTTTTTTGTCAAAATTTAAATTTTTATTTTATTTTAAATGAATATGTTTTTAAAAAATAAAAAAACATTATTTTGATATATTTCAGCACGATAATCACTTTAAAAAACTACCGTAACCACACTCTCAAATATACACTAAGTCTCATGCTAAAGTTGAGTTTGGTGCATGATTATTAAAAAATTTTAAAAAAGGTGCGGGTTGGTAGATAAGGTTAAAATAGAAATCTAATGAAAGTTTTTAGTTTTATTTTGAGAACGATGGATGTTATTTGTGGTATGGGATATCAAGGTGAATTATTTATAATAAATAAATAAATAGTAACTATTTAGAATGTGTTTAGTATTGTGCTTGTAATTTGAAAAAAAATAAGTTTAAAAAAATCACTTTTAGTTGTCATTAATTTGATTAAAAAATATTTTTGATTCAAAATATGGGTGAAGTTATTGTTTAGCAAAAAGTATGTTTGATCAAAATTATATTCAAAATTAATATTGATAATAAAATAACAAAAAACATGTATTCATTTTTTATTTTGCAATTATATTCAGGCACATTTAATTATTAATGCATTGTAATAACATCCATGTGATTTACAATACCAACTCGCCAAAAAAATTGGTCTTACCTCGGTTAAAATTTTGGCTGAAATGTTTTGTATCAGTTAAAAAAACAAGATAAAATGATGTCGTTTTCACCTTGGTTAAAATTTCGGTCCATTTTGGATTTTTCGGCCAAATACTGACCGAAACGCGTCAGTATCATTTCGTTTGTGCCGTTTTGGTCAAATAGTGTTTTTTTAAATAATAAATAATTTTACAATAGCAATCATATCTGTTAATCAAATCGTTAGATTGAGATAAAAATTTACGAGAAGTCTCTTGATATATATATATATATATATATATATATATATATATATATATATATAAAGTTAAAATTTTAGAGCAATCAAAGAATGTAATGATCTTGCGAGATTATGATGACATTTTTGTAATATTATACATGTTCATAATTTTGTTCAGAAAAATCATTTTATTGCGTTTTTTTAGATTAAATTGCACAATTCTAAATTATTTTATTTTTGGATTTGAACTATTTTTTTGAATTAATATATCTAATTATATATATAAACACATAAACAGTACAACCCAGAAACAGCGCACCGAAACATTCTGAAACCGAAACATTTCGTTCCAATTGAAAAAACAAAGCACCAACCGAAACAGGATTGACAACCTTGGTCTATATTGCATCAATTTGATTTTTAAGAATTCCTAAACAATTAAAACATTTGACATGCATACTAAATTCCCTAATTGTTGTTATCGTCAAAATAATTAATTCATAGGTGCTAGTAATCTCTGGGCTAACAAACATAACATATAAAAGCATCAACACACAACAAAAACATCATCCACACATAACATAACCATTCAAAAATAAATGAACACATCAAATTTCACATCAAAATCAAACCATTATACCTCAAATAAACTTGCTGTAACCCTATTCGGAAAACCTCTATTGATTCCAATGTTATTCCACTTTAAAAATAAAATTCCACCGACATGGTACTTTTGGGGCTGCCATACAATAATTAATCTCTTTTTTATTTAATTTTGGATTATACTCAATATTTATCTTATTCTCGTTTTTATATTTTTTTTATTTAATTTCAGGTTTTAACTTTCTTATAATTTATTTTCTCTTTTCAGTTGACGATAGATCTACTTGACTAAGAGTTTTCTATTCGTTAATTCCATCTTTCTATCTCTTTTAATTTCTAGTTTAGTAAGTTTAGGGCTCATCAAAATTAGTTTTGATAGCATAAAAAAATGCTGTGATTTCTTAAAAATTGAGAAGTTTGAGTGAGCATAAGCTCATAAAAGGGTTTTATGAATTGATAGTTTCTTAATTTTTTTTGAGAACATAATCGATTAAATTAATTAATTATATATATTCATAAATCAATTGAAAATTATTATTTATTTTACTTGTGACTTCTGCCACGCAAGGAAGACAAAGGTGATTCCTTCAATTTTGAAGATTGTAAGTTGGCGTTATTTTATCCTGTTCTATCTCTGACAGCTACCATTAATGTTCCCCTTCCAAACAGAACAGAGAGAGTCTTCAATTTATCATCACCATCTTCGCACGATAAGTTACTTTATCTTTCACGTTTCGTTTCAAACTCTCTGACACTCATGCCACGCTGGCAAAACTCGACAGCCTGCCGCCAAAATGACCTCCCGTCCAAGCCGAGCTATTGGTTCACCCCCGATATTCCCGGCTCACATGGCTTTGTCTTTAACTAAATTACCAGAAACACCCCGTACCAAGCCGGTGAATGGATCAGATGGAAAGGCGGCCCCGACCTGAATCCCCGTAAAAGTTCTGATTTTCACCCCGGTGAACGGAGGGCTCTATCGGGTTTTTATGCACCCAAACTGTCTATTACCCACGTTCGAAAAACCCATTCCGCCCCTTCATTTACTGTGCTCTCAACTAATATTTGTTAGCATATGTATTAGTTTGTTATTGTTTTTAAAATTTATTTTTTATTTAGAAATATATTAAATTTTTATTTATGTTGTATCAGTTATTTTTTATATTAACACAATTTAAAAACATTATTTTTTAATTTAAAATAAAAATATATATTTTTTATTTTTTAAATATTTTTAATACAGAGTAAAATATCTACTAGTTTAAAGTCGAATCAAGGGATCCATTCAATTTAAATAATACAATTAAGGAGTTAAAAAAATCCTTCGGACCCACCAATTATTATTAAAAACAACTCCATAGCTGCACTTACTTTTATTCAATTATTCAATGATTATTGTCAAAATTATATTTATGTAAATTACAATCAATAAAATTGTTTTGAATTATTATATTAATATTACTATAAATAGCAAACAGCAAGCTAGTGAAATGGGGCGATTTATTCCAACACTCCGGGTCGGCTCATGATATAAAAAACAAAGGCTGACACAAACTCCATTTCGACCCAAACATTGTTTACTCGTGTATTATTGTAAGAGTATTTTTTAAAACAATTAAATACAAAATATTTTTTTTAATATATGCTTAAATAAAATTTAACAATCTCCATCGCAATAATACAGCTGCTATACTCCACGTTAATATCATGAATTTATCTCGAATCGCTTTGAAGGGCACTTATGTCATTTGAGATTAAAACTAAGCCGCAAATGATTTCTCGACTGGTATTTTGTAGACGACAGGAGTGGAAGGGAAACGTACGTTTAGGAGAACAGTCGGAGATACGTGTCAGTCAGTGGTTAGTGGACGGCCACCATACTTTACGTAGAAGATAAACAAAGCAAAAGACAAAAATTTATGTCCTAAGGCCATGAGGACCTCCTCTTCCATACAAAATGACACAGTTCAAAAGATCTTCTCTCTGGTTAGCATCAGACTTGATACCAAATCCAACCTTTCCTTCTTGTTTTTATTATAAATCCACCTCTTATTGCAAATCCATCCATCTCAACACTTAGCTTGTCAGTATTCCTATTCTAATTTAAATTTGATTTTTTTTTTCACTTCAAGTAAACAAAACTATTTCTTTTTTATTCGAGCTCAATTTTTTAAATGTTTTATAGCTTATTCCCATGAAAAATATTGTATAAAGGCAAGATTTGTAAATGTTAGGATTTGTTTGAGATTTTGTAAATTAAATTGTAACTTGTCTGTGAATTGAATTTGTGACTTGGGTGTTTTGTTATGAAATAAATAATGATTTATTTAACGATAGATAACTGATAATAAATTAAGAGTCATATTTGTAATATATTGAGCAAGTTTTAAACCAATGCTTGCAAATATATTTAGTTGATCAATAGCTGCTATCATCAACATTCTATTAGAAAATTGGAAAAGTGGAAATCGAAGGATAATAAAGATTGAAGGAGCGTAAAACAAATGTAAAGTTGGATGATTTTGTTTGAAATGGGCTGATGATTGAAAGAAAACCTGAAATTTGTTTTTCCATTTTATAGTAAAAAGTAGAAAAGAAAATGATTGATTTTTTAAGCAGAAAAATAATAATAATAGTAATAATAATAATTTTATGAAATGATCAATCACTCGGTCGCTCTTAAAAAATAAAAATATTATTTTGATGTATTTCTAAACGAAAATCATTTTCAAAACGCAATTTCAATCACACTCTTAAACATATAATAAATATGTATTGCAATCGCTATAATAAATAAATAAAAATGGAGAATCTACCGACTAATAAGGTTTCATGAAATTGTTATTTAATGTCTATCATAGTATATAGAACAAAAAGCTATGGTCGGCCTTAGATATCCTTGAGAAATAAGACAGTGGCTGTGGAATCCCACTTAATTTAATAGATAGCTATGATTCCTCATGATCATGCTATAAGATAAAAATTGAAAGAGTAATCAGCTCGACTCCAAAAATGATCACATATCCAACTGTAATCCTCGCCATCGCTTTACTGAAATCAAGAACATGAATTGATTTTGTCTAGGTGGCCGGATTATATTTTCCTGGTGATTTTAGCTAAGTGATAATTCCGTTGCCAAATATATATTCCGTTGCAAATTTTGCAGGAAATTCTACGTTGCAACATTCCGTTGCAAACCACCCTATTTTTTGTAGTGTGTCAAAAAAAAATTGTATTAAAATAAATTAATATGTATAAAAATCAATCTAAAACTTTTTGAAGATTCAGTGGTCAAGAAATAGAGATGAGATAAGTTGATGTGTTAGCATAGAGAAAGAGGGAAGAAAAAGAAAGAAAGAATGGGTCACCTAATACCGTTAGAAAGATCTTGGTTAGGGGTTTTGTTTGGGTTAATTATAATTTGTTTTTGTGTTCTTTGAAGGTATGATTAAATTTATTTTGTCGAGATTTTTCTAATAATATCAATCATGTATAAAATGAAGCTCAAATGTATTATTGTGACCCACCTTTTCTTTTTCGTTCTTTCTTTTCTTCCTCAATTTTTCTCTCTTACTTTTCTCTCTTACCACATCATCTTATCTCCTCTATCTTTCTTTGCTATTAGATTTTAAATTGTATCTTTTATCGGATTTTTATAAAATCTCGGGTTAACTCTTGTCTAAGTTCATTAATATGCATAAAAACATGCATTTTGAAAGAAGAACAAGAATAATCATTTAGTGTGTAAAAATAAAATGCAATATTTTTTTAAATACATCAAGTAATCTTTTGATGTATTTATTGGGTAATCCACATCCTTTTAGAGAACATGAAGGTTCAGGATTCGTATTCATCGTGCTAAATCTTGTCTGTTTTTAAATTTAGATGATGTTCTGATGGTTAGATTAAAAAAAGAAAGTAGTTTAGCGTCGATCAAATATCAGGCCTGGTATCATGAAAATTGGAACTCCCGCAAACTCCAAGTCTCGGCATGGTTTGCTCTCTATCAGACTAATTAAGGAGATGGATATAAAAGACTAATCCAACACTAATATCCGACTAAACCCTAATAAATAAATAAATAAATAAATAAAAGACACGAGAAGAAACAAAAGTTAATGAGCCATTATGAAATGCCAAATTAATATGGGCAGACCTCTAAACAAGGGAATAGGTTCATATAAACATCCACCAAGAAACGAAAGCGATGCTGCATTTGGGACCTGCTGGGCGATAAAGGTTACTGCTAGACATGGCAATGGCAGCTTGGCAGATTGAAAATTAAAGAAAGAAGAAGAAAATGGCTGTCCAAATCCTAGGTCAATGGACTGGCTTGAGATTATGTGGCCAAAAAGAAGGCTTAATTGATGATCATGACTCAAGGGAGCACTGCATGCTATGTTGCTGTAGGAAGATATGGAAAGCCCGCATGGGTCTGTGGCTTATTTGATTAAGTATAGTGACCATGTCGTTTTCAAAAAACATGATATGATGATAAAAAACTTATAATTATAATTTACATCGTAGATTATAATTTACATGGCAGGTCAAACTAACATGCACGGTAAAAACCTGGAGCAACCGGAATTTTATCGCTCCCCTATCCTAGAAATTGCGCTTTCCTTCTTGTATCGTGTTCGTGTAAATGTCAAATCTGGCCAAAATTACTTGTATATATTTCCCTTCTTGTATCGATTAGTTGTAAGGTTTTTGCCGTCCGAAAACTAGTCCAACATTGGCGTAGTGTAGATTGTCTCCACAATTTCATCCAGCAGCCAGAAAAATGGGCTTAAATCTGCTGCCACTTTTTGCAAATGAATTCAAATAATTATTTGGCATCTTTTTTTTCTTTTGAGATGGAAGATTGGCATTCACGTTTCTAAGGCGCTAATACCCAGCATCATTTTTCCATGCTCTAGCTGCACTCATGGCATTGTACTGTATTTTTCCCTCCTGCAATTGCACCCCTTTGTGTAGATACAACATGGGCAATGTATACATTACATGGCGGGTAATTTTGGAAAAGGCTTTCAAGAGAGAAAAAGGAGCTGAAAGAAGCTGGGGACTTTAGAGAGACGGGTAGCTAGACGCCTAGAGATGGGAGCTCTTAGTACACGTAGGACGGTGGTGGTCGGCCTTAGCCTCCTGATCATGCGGCGGACCGCATCATTAGCACCCCCGACCAATGTGATCCCCACCACCACTACTCTCAAAGCTGGGGCGTTGAGAACTATACATCAACTCATCAAGCCCCTCTCCGAAATGTTAAAAAATACGTAAATTCTCCTGCCTGGAAAACAATTCAACAAGCAAATGGAGTTTTACTTTGAGGTTTGTATCAGGTTCCTCACCCTTTTTGATATCGACTCCCCTCCAAACTCCTTTTTATAATATCTTCTTAACCTTAGTTTCGGAATGTATGCTGGTTAAATGAGTCTTAATTTTATTGTTGATTAATCGCAGGTGAATAGAAAAACACTTACAGAAAATTGGAATAAAAAACAATGAAAGCGAGTTTTTTTTAGTGGATATTCAGCTTCAGTTCTTACCGTCAGGTAAGATGCTTTCATTTGGTTGTAAAGTATATGGTTCCTTATTCTCTGTTTTTGAGTTGACAAGAGTCTCGTGGTTTTTGTTTTATATATATATATATATATATATAATTTTAAGAATGTTTTATGGAATTGATTGGTAACGGGAACGTGAATTGGTTAATCTATAGGAAATAAACTATGAATATCAACGTCTATTAGTTTTTTTTTGGTATAAACTATGCGGTGTGTCAGACGCTGACCTAGATTAATTCATGTTCATACCGGGTGGGTCCCGAAGGGGTGAAAATGCTCCCCAACTAACCGGCTCTATACAAGAGAAGAGAAGAGATTGAACTCTTGATTTCTCTTAAGGGACGAAAATGTCCTCACCACTCACGTCAGGATATGTTGTACAACCTCTATTAGTTAATATCCATGTAAGAGTTGATGTAAAAACACTCTCCTTATATTACGTTTGCATTTGGTTTTTGTGTGGACCATGGTTCTTATGCCAAGGTTTCGAAGCCATTTGTAGTATGATAGTGCATTATGAGTTGTCTATATTTGGATTGAACTGCTTGAAGAAAAACACACTAATGATGACTGGCAGTACGTTAATAATGATGGACACAATTGAGATATTTTCCATAACCAAGTTCTTTTATATGTGGTTTTGCGTTATAAACTTTTTAAGTAACTTTATAAATGGAGCTTTAATGATTTACAATTCATATTGTTGCATTATAAAATTTCTTTTTGTCCTTGATTTCGAAGATTACGGTTTAGTCCTTAAATTATAGAAAATCATAATTTGATCCCTAAAATGTATTTTAGAATGATGAACAGTATTATTACGAGGTTAGGGATGATGGGTCTCAGTATTATCATTGATGTGTGAAATTCTTAGTTTGGTCCCTTGATTTTACAAAGTCACATCTTTGTCCCTCGACTCCAGAAAAAATACAGCTTGGTCCCTGTAACTTAAATTTCAATTATGGACAAAATTGAAAATAGATTATGGGCGAAGATCCAATATTATTGTGTATTTATTTTTGCCCCTCCATTTCTAGTAAAATTATGTCTTGGTCCCTATTATGGAGAAAATAAATATGAATATGTTATAAAATATAATAATATGAAGAGATATCCAAGGGAAATACTTGCTTAAAACAAATAAGAAAAACATTGTGACAAATTATCCTATCACGATTTATTTATTGATGTAAAAGGTGACGTGACAGAATAGGAAAATTAAATAAAATTGCTGGCTTTGCTAAAGTATCAAATTGCCGATGAATATTGCAGCAATGATTTTGAGTGAAATTAAAACCTAATAACGGGTCTCTATAATAAATTTTCCTTTTCTTCTTTCAAAACAAATAGCCGAACCCTTCTCTCCCTGAAACCCTACCAGCAGCCAGCCCATATCCTTGATGCAGCTGGAAGCTAATTGAATATCAATAACACAAAACACAAGAATTTTAATGAGAGAAAAATATTGCAGCTATAAACCCTAAATTTATAGCTTAATTCTCTAGACCATCCACGCACGTAGTCTGACCAGGTTAGATCTTGTTAGATTCTCACACAAGAGGTACAGTTTATACCATGTTATGTTGGTGTGTTTTTTCAATTGAAATTCAGTTTTGAAGCATTTCATGTGCTGTTTCAGGGTTTTATTATATATATATATATATAATTAAAAAAATTAGTTCAAATTCAAAAATAAAATTGTTTAAAATTATACAATTTAATATAAAAAACACAATAAAATAATTTTTCTGAATAAAATTATGAACATGTATAATATTACGACAATATCATCATTAATCTTACAAGGTTATTACACTCTCATATTGCTCTGAAATTTTAACATAATATATATAAATATATCAAGAGATTTCTAGTAAAATTTCATCTCAATCTAACGGTCGGATTAAGAGATATGATCGATATTGTAAAATTATTCATTTTAAAAAAAATACTATTTGACCGAAACGGAACAGGCGGAACGAAACTGAAATGTTTCAGCCAGTATCTTGCCGAAAAATACAGAATAGACCAGAATTTAAACCGAGATAAAAACGACGTCGTTTTATCTTGTTTTTTTAACTGGTACGAACTAAACTGACAAGCCTGGTTTATACCCGAAAATATGACAAGAACAGATAAAAGGGAAGCATCGGCATTACAATTTTACATCAGATTTACAAGCTTTCTCACAACTCACAACCAGATTTCAAGAATACAAAGGAGAGAAACTTACACTCAGAAGGCTATCTATGTGTAACAGAACTGTGGAAATCGTCTGTTAGCCACAAACCTTCACTATAATTAACATGCTTACAAGAAGGATAATAAGCTGCGCTTCCAAACAGAAGAATATTTCCTCCTGCCAGGATGTGTTGGTGTGAAATTGAGCAGCCCAAACATCTCCTTCAAAGCCTGCTCTAGCTCTGTAAAACCAACTAGCTTTGCTACCAGAGCGGCACTCTGTGTTATGTGGTCCATATCTGTTGTCTTGGTCCACAAGCTATGAACCAACTGCAACCTTCGATTGTTTCCGCTCAATGGAATGCCCCATTTTAGGAAAAGATTCTCTCTTTCTTCTCTGGTGAGCCTTTTCTGCATTTCCCTGGCCAGCATCTGCCTCTCATGGCACAAAGCCTTCTCGCTGTTCACAGGAAATATTTTATCTTAGAATGCTTGCTGAAAATGTATATATAAATATGAGTTAATGCAGAAATGATGGTGATAAACCTCGAGGTAGATGTTAGAACTTGTCTGTGAACAATAGTTCTGTTTCCCCTTGATAATGTTTCCTTTATAAGGGACATTCGCCTGATCTCTACCTCCAGGTAAAAAGAGTCTGCAGGATCACCCTTAAATAGGAGGAAGAAGTGGGTCCTGTGGACCAGAGAGACATTGCATGCATGCCAAAGTTCGATGATCTTGCTTTGCATATTCTTAAATTCTAATGGCCATTTTGAAGCACTTTCTGCGTCATCTTGAAATGGATCCAAGCCAACATCTTTCACATTCTT
This sequence comes from Salix exigua, assembly GCA_032356905.1. Classification (NCBI taxonomy): domain Eukaryota; kingdom Viridiplantae; phylum Streptophyta; class Magnoliopsida; order Malpighiales; family Salicaceae; genus Salix; species Salix exigua. The sequence continues at coordinate 6,582,588 of CM063592.1, forward strand.
TGCTGAGACACCATCTTGAATTGGATCCAAGCCAACATCTTTCACATTCTTTTCTGAAACACCATCTTGAATTGGATCCAAGCCAACATCTTTCACATTCTTTGCTGAAACACCATCTTGAATTCGATCCAGGCCAACATCTTTCACATTCATTGCTGACACATTATAACACATTGAATCCAAGCTAACATCTTTTACATTCTTTGCATACATATTATGTTGTGTTGCATCCAAGCCATCATCTTCTATATTCTCTGCATCCTCTGTGGTTGTTTCTTGTTCCTATCATCCATTGCAACCAATACAAAAATGAATGAAGAAAATGACAGGTCTAGCTTTCTGCAGCTTCTTAGAAATGAAAAAAAGAAGAAAAAAAGACAACGAGAGTGAGAAGAAGCTGGTCTACTACATTCTAAAGACATTGCAGAACCTTTTCTATTTCTGCTAGATTCGGAAAGGACATTTAGATATTGATGCATCAACAACACATTCAATTATTCCTACCATTATCTTGCGATATGATTCATCCTTGACTGATAAATAAGATGGTAAGGAGCTCATTCATTTAATATTTAATCTAGCGTGCCATAGCATGAGTCTTCTATATTATAACAAATGACGATGAAAGAAACACTCACCACATAATCAGCCACGTAAATCAGACCCATATCTGAGTTGCCAACACTGGCAATCCTCCAGTCAGTTGAAGTTCCAACACTTTCCTCTTTGAGATCATTAACAGCAGAGCTACAAATAGAACTCCGAGAGACATTCCCTGACAACCTTCCAATGCCAGGATCATGCTTCAATGCAGGACGTTCCCTTTGAAAACCCTCAGGTCTCCCGGGAAAGTCTTTCTCAAACCCAAACAGTGGTGTGCTGTCATACGCTTCTACCTTGTTGAAACAGAAACCTTGTGAATTATTCATAAACGTTGCTCTACAACTTCTACTCCTGATCAAAAAGCTTCTTGATTCAGACAGGCCTGCTTCCAGCAGCCATGGAGAGAACTTCTCAGGAGATGGTATAATAAAAGCAGATTGCAAACCATTCAACCCTTTCTGTTCTTTCAATGGGGGTGACTTTACTTCTTGATTTTCTCTTTCTTCATTCCCGACCTTTGTTAAACCCAAGGTATCTGTTTTTATATCCGGAGAAGGCATATTAGACTCCTCAAATCCGTATGGCCTAGACTCTGATGTATTTGAATTTGAATATTGTCTTACACTCGACTCCTCCACTTCAATGCATTGGACTTCCTTCCAATTATCATCACAATTTTGATTAGTTTGTCCGTCAGCATACTTTTTCTCATGCAGATCATTTCCTACAAAATTAGTGGTGCTAATTGAGTGGAGTGTAGAGAAACTTTCAGGAAGGAAATTCTCTTCAAAAACTGGTAATTGGATGAAGCTTGCTTCAGAACTTCGGCTACTATGCACATCTGAACATTGAGATGCATCAAAAGATCTGGCACCGAGATCTAGGGAGGGAGGATCTTCCGAAATAAGTGAATATGATACTGAATTGTCAGATCTGAACGATTTTCTCACTCGCAATTTAGGGTAGTGATGATCTGGATCTGCCTGCATGAGGACATGGGGAAATCAGATTTGGATAGAGAAGGCACATTGAGAGTGAGATGGATGCTTGAGCTAGAATTCTTTTTTTTTAGGGTACTTAAGATGAAAAGAGTAAAGAAAATGCATACCCATACTGTTGAAGATCCGCTGCCTTCAGATGCTTTTAGTAGATTCTCAATCTGCGACTGAGCAAGATCAAGTCGCTGAGTCAGCTCTGCAACCTCATTCATTAGCTACAGGAAAATGCAGGTGGTGTTAAAGCTCAAAATTCAACTATTAAATACGCACATCAACAGATTTCCTCATGCATATACATGTAGTTATGCTTGTATATGAACCGATACTCGAATCTCAAGAAGCCAAAAAAATGTAACCTGAGAAAATTTGAGGAATACAAGAGAGACTAATTCAGATAGTAGGGTTATTCCAGGTCTAATTCCATGTAAAGTTCAATCGAGTAGCTAGCCACTTCTGTTCTAGTAAAACTCCTACACAAATGTACACAACAATAAATAATTGAACATGTCAAAGTCATGCAGCAGATATCATATGAAGGAACCTGAATTCCTGGCTCAACGAGGCACGTGCACTTCATCTTTACTACAATCATGACAAGTACTTTCATTTCTTATGATAGCTGGAGTACTGCCTTGGTATTAAGATGGAGGATCATGGCTCTAGTTGTGATATTAAAAGTTTTCTAATGGCATACAAATCAATGTGCCCACCTTTTCAATCTGAAGGTCCTTTTCTCTCAGTACTGCAGTGGAATCTGATGTAACAGCATCTGGTCGTGTATTTTTCAACTCATTCTCCAATCTAGCCAATTCTCTTTGCAGTTGCTTCACCAGTGTTTTATCAGAGACAACTACGTTGACCTGCGCATTGGTTGTGACTTCCTTAGCGCAACTTGCAAACAGCAGTGTGTTTCTAGATTGTTCGACATGGCTTCGTGCAGGGCTCATGGTACATATGATGGCAGTCCTAGCATTGCCTCCTAAAGAGGACTGCAAAATTCGAGTCAGCTTTGAATCTCTGAAAGGAATATGTCCATTTTTTCCTTTGCTGCATCCAATCATAAAGTTATATAAATTAGAAAGAGCGTTGGTGGTTCTGTTAATTCTAGGTCTCGACTCGTGCACACTCTAAAGAATCAAAAGAAGAGGGGAAAAGGGAGTTGTAAAAAGTATAGAAGATTACATTCATTGATTCTATGAAGAAATTAAAAGAGGGCTTGTGGAAAGACCATGACAACTGCTATGATTTGCCTATAATATTCCAAAACAGTAATTTACTTGCAGCAAAATACACATATCAACTGTCTTGTGGAATGCCAAGTTACAATAGCACACAATTTGCAACTTCATTTACTGGCAAGGAAATGCTATGGTTGCAATTTATTTTGTAAACTTATATGATGCAACTTTCTGAAGAGCAGAAAGAGTGACTAAAGGCAGAACAAAGTGCTATTTTGAAGATATGATGTCATAAATTTAGCCTCAAGATCTGACAGCTAGAAAAATGATATAGACCAAATCAGCTTACCTCAGATACTTGCGGTACTATTCCCATCAAAATAGTAACAAAATGAAGATGCTAACAATATATGAGTACTACTGAAGTTTAAAATTAAAACAAGCTACACATCCTCACCTTAGCTTACGGATAACAGTTCCCAACGTCAGTAGACTACGATTTATGTGGCACCCTTCTTTCAACCTCATTCCAGCTGATAATGATTGAGAAGCACGCTCACTTCCTGCTAGATCAACAAAATTCTGGGAGAAAAGAATGGTGGTTACAAATTGTTCAGTCAGTATTACCAGCTAAAACAGAGATCCAAAAACTTTAGGCAGCGCATACCACAGTGGCAGCAAGAGTGCTGGACTTGTAATGGCCTAAAAACTCCTGTGTGGAACTTTCAACTGTCTGGCTATGCAAATAATCAGTAAACCATAAAATAAATGATTATCAAGATGTGATAATTTGAAGATTTACATTGAAATGATCATCCAGTCATACCACTCTCAGAATCTGGTGAGATCTAGAGCTTGCTTCATTAAGGGAGGTCTCCCCTATTTGTCTCTGAGCTGCAAAATCACCAGTATTCTTGAGTATGCAGTGACAAGTTTTGAAGTGAAAGTAACGTTAAACTCAGGAGCATGGCTGCCAATGAGCCGGTATAGCTCAATAGGCCTCCATGTGTCCCCCCTCCCCCCATGAGGTCTCAGATTCAAGCCTCTCCCTTGAACAACAGGGGGGGGTACAGTAGCTTGACTGACCTTCACACACAGATAGAAGTTCTTTAAAATGATTCCAGTCCCTTATAGATTCCTCTGTGAGCCTCTCCACGACAGTGCCTCTCTGTCAATATAGTCAGATGTTACTGGTATGAAGAGGACAAAAAAAAGCATACAGCAGTTGTTCACGCCTAAAATGAACATCACCTCTGGGTCATCTAGAAGTCGGAGAGGAGTTGTATCTGTACTAAGGAGGTCTCTGACGGATTCGTTGTAAATCTCCATGGCAGAGAATTTCAAAGTAAACTCTCTTTCCTTATGCTACAAAAGGGGGGGGAACACAATAAATTTTCATTGAGTAGGGGAACATATAAGGGAATAAAATAAAATGAAGGATTTAGAGTGATGATGGAAAATTGTATCAAGTATTTTCATTACCTTCTCCACATAGTCATATATGTCTGCTATACTGTACTCAGTAATTCCACTCATGGTGTATGTTTTTCCACTACTCGTTTGTCCATATGCAAATACACTTGCTGAAGAAATTCATCATTGTGAGGAAAAAGAAAGAAAAAGAAGAGATTAATAAACACAAATAGAAAGTTCAACAATGAACAAGTTATTAAAGGAGGTTGTACTCACAGTTTATACCGCTGACGACTGAAAGAGCAACTTCCTTGGCTCCTTCTCCATATACTTGCTTTGTGGAGCAATCAGGCCCAAACACTCTATCTATAATTAACAAATTAACCAAACAACAGGAAGAAACAAGACGGATGGGATGAGTATTTGAAAATATTCTGTGATGTAAAAGTATACGTCCATAAATATGGTCCTAAGGGCAACGGTAGTGAACGTGCAAAAGAAATGCATGAATACAAATCCAGCAACTTCACAACGTTGTTGGGAAAGCAAAAGAGAAGAAGTCGAGGCCGAAACTCTGGAAAGAGTCAGAATAGAAGATTCGTAGACAGGAACAAAGAAATATAAATACATAATAAAAGAAAATGCCATGTAGAAAAATCCAAAATTATAACAAGGTTCAAGCAAAACGTTTGCGATCTTACTGCTGAATAGAGTAATGTGCACATCGATAGATGACAGCAGATGTGATGAAGCTATATCCGACCATGACAGCCTTATTAATCATTTGTGATGTCAACGAAAGAGCAGAAGTGCAGAGGCAATTAACGAAGAAATTCAAAACAAAAGTAGAAATGTGGTAAGTAATTTCTTACCAAATGTATAAGCTGTCGGGTACATGGACCGCTCAGACACTAAAAGGTTATTCCTGTATATAACACTGTCGCCATTGATGGATTCCCAATCTGATACATCATTTCTTGCGATTTCCTTCTCATTCAAAGGCCGCAGCCGAACTGAAACCAAAATTTTCTCCTCACCGTCACCACTCAGCGCCTGCATTGGTCCATCCACATCAGCTGACCCCATCTCTCCCATTCTCCAAACAAAACTGAAAATCATATCATATATAAAGAAGTCAATCTATCACCAATTGTCATTTCCTTGTTCAGTAAATAACACGTGCTCTGAATTCGCTTGATAAACCAATTTTGTTTGGCTACAGATAACGTAAGGGCCACCACCGAAAATTGACAGCCACGATCATCTTAAATCTGACAATGTAATCATGGGTCATCGCTAAATTCACCGACACCTTGACTCAAGCAAAGAAACCCCATTTCTCTGATGAATATCCTGTATTTCTCATTTAATAAAACAAGGCACGGACAAATACATAAGCCAATTCATCAGCTATTACATTATTCATTTTGAGTCAAACAAACATTTTGCTTGTCTAATTAAAAGACAAACAAAGATGGAGTTTTCTTCCCTGGTCCCCTGTTACAGTCTGTGTCATGTTCTGTTACAGGCCATTCTTGATATAAAAACAAAAAAAAAAACAAAAAATGCAGTGGAGCAGAACTTATAATTTAACACTGGAAATTGAGAAAGAATTGACTTACAGTTCCCTTTCAAGGAATGTTTTTGAGCTTTCTAAGAATAATCACCGCCTCCATATATTGTCAGTGAGTTTTCAAATTGATCCCTGCAGCATCAAACTCTCCAATCTTGTTAACCAAAACCCAACAAAGATTGAATTTTGGAAAAGAATTCAAGAATATAACTCCAAGAGAAACTAACTTTTAGCATCAAACAGTGTTTTTCTTGGCTGCATTGGCATGCAACAACTCAAAACATAACAAAAAAAAATCTAGAAACGTCAAACATCCTCCCACCTAGTGAATTTCGAAGGAAATGTAAGGGGGGAGGGAGATGAAGAGAAGCAAAGATTGTTTGTGCCTTCACTTTATTTTCTCTTAATGGGCTATTTTTGGGGTCTTAAATGCTAGATCTTTGAAGGCAAATGAGTGTTTCTCTGAGTGGTTGTTATGGAGTCTTAACTGTGGTGGTTAGTTGCTTTCTTAGCTGCTCCGTCGGACGTTATTATTAGTCTTTCATTTAAAACCACCGCGCCCACCCGCAAGAGAAGACAATAAAAAAAAAAAAAAACATCCTGTGAACTTGACTAATCCAGCCATTTTAGGATGTTTTGCCTAATTTATATGTTATTAAAAGCCTTCATTAGGTTGTTAGTTATCGCTTATCATCACATCTGACACCTCTTACTCTCTTTTCAGTTACTACCATTTATCTTGACCTTCAAATCTCTCTGCCAGCTCTTAAACGAGGCCCGATTTGCCTCCAACCAGAAATTTCTGGTTCGCTGAATCTTAGCTAGCAGTTCACATTCAAGCTGTAGGATCAACTAAATAAATAAAAAAATCCACCTTATCTATTTGAATTACCCATTTTATTTGTTTTCCAAATTTTAGATTATCTGCCAATGATATGCATTTAAAATCAGCTAAATGGATACTTTTCAGTTTGTGTAGTTGCGTTGACTTGGGACTGGCAATTATTTTATTTTATTGTCGGTAATAAAAAAACATTTCAGCAATTATAGATAATGTTTTACTTGCAACAAACTTGGCTCGAAGGGAAGGGAGGGACAACGGTCCTCTTAGATTATTAGCCCATTGTGATTTCACTAGTGTTTTTGTTGAAATTTAATTAATTTATTTTTATATTTTAAATGAATATATTTAGTGTTTTTAAATTATTTTGATTGTTGATATCAAAAATAATTTAAACAAAAATATTATTTTAATATATTTCAATACGAAAAAAACTTTAAAAAACTACAACAATCACTTCGAAACATTAAATGTTACCAGGCTAAGTTTAACATTAAATGTTACCAGGCTAAGTTTATGATACTAACGAATGCCATCCACTGACTTGTCGTCTGTGTGCGTGTATCAGCCTCTGAGACAAAGAAAAAGCTGCTAAAAGGAGAAAGTAGGGGATGTTAATGCAACGCCCCATGTGGTGGAGGGAAAGAAAACTGCTTCCTATTCGTCCCCTGCTTCTGCTTGTTTGGAGGACCCTTCCATGCACGTGTATAGAACAACTTTTAATAAAGAGAAACAAAATTATTGTAGAAAACACCTTTTCTTTTTATCAACTTCACCTAACTATGGACACACTCAATTACTAGAATTTGTGACGATCGAGCTAATCGTCATCAAGAAAATCCATTATCAACTGTGTTTCCAGTGATTTGTTGTATTTATTGCAGAGAAAGATGCCTTATCTCTAGAAAATCACGTACACCATGTGAAAAGAGTTGAGAAAAGGAGTTTTTATACGATATGCAAAGCGAATTGAAGATGTAAATCCAATCATTTTTTTTATTAATGTAGTATTTAAGTCAATTTACACCATCTCAATTAATCTCACAAAAATTAAATAAAATGCATGCATATTTGAGAAAAAACAAAAGGAAGTAGCACATGAGAGATACTAAAGGGTAGCAACTAGCAACCAAACAATCAATCTCATCATAAATCCCCCTCTTCTTTAAAAATAGTTGTCAAAATGATGATTGATGGTCATGTGCTAGGCATGTGTTGCCTCATAATTGAAAATCCAACAAACTTGAAGATATGCATCTAATTTATAATGGTCATCTAAATGTCAATCATTAAATTAATTGAGAGAAAAAGATTAAAATTATTGAATAACCATTGGTACCAACACTATTAGCTTTCTAAGACCCACATATCTATACCTTTGGGCAAAATATAAAGGTAAGGAGGTTATTTGAAAATATTGCAAATACAAAATATGATACACACGTACACGTGAGCATGGAGAAATCTTATTTTACCTTGGGAATGAAGATTATTATTATTATTATTATTATTATTATTATTATTATTATTATTATTATTATTATTATTATATATAAAGCTAAAACACTTAGTAGTTTACTTAGCATTGAAAAATAATGCATCTACAGTAAAAATATTATTTTTCTTTAAAAGACAAAAAAACACTGTAAAAGAGAGTAAACAATATTTTCACATTTTATTGCATAGTATAATTACTCTCATTATCTTAGGAGAGTAAAAGAGAAAATTTATGTCTAGGGATGTTTTTGGATTTTTCACATTTTTTGTACATTGTAATCACCACACAATCATTGAGATAAAAAAATTTTGGTATAAATCTAAGAGGTATTTTTGGTTTTTCAATCTAAGTTTTTTTTTTGCATTTGTTGGGTGGTTTTAAAGGTGTTAATTTGTTGTAGCATTTTTATATAGTGTAGTTATCAAATAACTCTCGGGGTCAAAAAAATTTTGCCTAAGGTCAAGGGGTATTTGTTTTTTGTTTTTTTACCATGGTTTTTTCACAACTATCATGTGGGGTCAGGGGTGTTTTGATATTTTTAAAAATTAGAAGGAAAAAAACAGTGTTTGACTTGCGCAAAGCACATTCAAGCAAAGTGGGAGGAACTCGTGCTCTTTGAGTGATGCATATGATACTTTCTAGTGGTTGATTTCAGGGATGATGTCTTAAGTATTGCATTAGCCTTTGCATGATGGGTTAACATATGTTAGCCACATGGTCATAATGGAGTTCCGATGATAATTTTTCTCCTTCCTCCTCTTTTCTCTCTCCTTAACCTTAAAAGTTGTGATGCACTTGCAAAATTGGAGTGTAGTCCTTAATCCTTTAATTGTATCAAATTTGATTTGTTTCTTTGTGAAATTCATTCCTTGAGAATTGATTTTTTTTGTATGTTTTTTTTATATCGAATAGGATTTTTTTGTTTTTCAATTTCATCCTTTGACATTTGATATTTTATTTTTCAAATATGATCATTATTCTTTTTATTCCTATTTAATATGTTTTTAATATTTTTTTGTTATTAGATTTTAATTTTCAATTTCATACAAAATAATTTTAGTTTAGTTTCTTTAATGAATTTTATCCTCATTTTTATGATTGCAATTCCTTTTATTTTGATTTATCTTCTTCATTGACTCTTTTTTAGGAATTTCATTCCTGATTGTTTAATTTCATAGAGTTTTTATATCATATTTAGTGCTTGTTTTATTTTATCATGGTTTTAAAACTTGACCTAGAATTCAATCCTCATCAGTCATCATGTCCTAGGTTGTTTTTTTTAGTAGTAATCAATTATTTAGAGCCTATTTAGTATTGTAGTAACAATTATTCTTCACTTGGAAATGCTTTGATTTAAAAAAAAAACAATTATTTCTAACATCAACACATCAAAATAATCTGAAAATATCAAAATAAATCAAATGCAATTTTAAAATGCAAAAACAAACCAGTGATTAATAAGTTGGGAGGGATGGGATAAGAGTAGCATAATTAATTGCCAAAGTTAGATGAATATTTACTGTGTTACGTATTAGGTTTTAGTTGGCCTTAAAATTAATTTTGCCCAGTAAGCATGAAAACAATATTAAACGTGGGTAATTAAGTCGCTCACAGAGCCATCTTTGTTGGCAACTGACTGGAACAGGTACATGGCCACAGAGTTGCTCATGCAAACACAGTGACAAAGTAAGAGCAGGACTTATTATTGTCTGAACGGAAGGCAGACAATTTATTTTTTCTTGAAGGTTAAGTGATAGAGATTAGAGTGATGAGTCCTTTCTGGAAAATCTCATATGTTAAACGAGTGGATCCCAGAAATAAATATCAGGTGGAAGACAGAGAATACGAATTCAATTTAAAGGAAGGCCCAGGTAGGTTCCACTCCCATTGGATTAGTCGGAAGCTTTGAGGAAAATTAATTTTCCTTTCACTGCCTCAAAGGACCAAATCAACACCCAACCAATGAACCAAGAATACTTACTATGAGATTACAAAATCATTCACTCATCTAAGATCCCAAATTAGTCCGAAACTCAATTTTCCTCTTCTCCCTCTACCGTTCAGTGTCCATCGATCGCATCATCAACATCATGGGAGTGTTCGAAGTTATGGGAGAATATCCGTGGTTCGGTGAGGGACAGATTGGCAAATCTTAATGAAGTGTGTTTGTTGCTTGGAGAGCATAAGAAGAAAGTGGGACATTCACTAAGGTTCTATGGGTTTGGGCTCGTTGGGTCCGTGTAGGCTTCGGCCTTGGCAGCCTTCGGGCAAGGTTTTCTTTGGTTTTGGGTTTGGGCAGGCTGCTGCCTTGTAAGCCTTTTAGGCCTTTCAGCCCGTTAGGGCTTAGTTTTAGCTTGTTGGGTCTTTCCCAGCTAAGCTAGCTGCTAGCTTTAGCTAGTGGTCTGTGTGTTTGTATTTTTTTCCCCCTATTTTTAATCCATCCTTTTTGATTTGGTTCAAAAAAGAATCAGTGTCCACTGTGTTGGTAATTTCATACTCTAACCAGTGGATGCTCATTGGCAAGCAATGAGAAGAGCGTACCCTTCATTGTCTCGAACATACAATCTTTTTGTTCTGCGTTTCACTTCACAACCGGATCAATCTCTACATGATTGTGATAAACCTTAACACTATATATCTACTCGCATTTCCGCCTCAAGAAAAGTTAGATTGTGATATATATAAGCGATCTAGCCAATCCCTCCACTCCAACAAATGTGATGAGTCGTGCAACTTCCAAGGATCGAATGGAGAGAACCTGCTAGGAAAGTTCCTCACCCATTAAGGACAAGAACAATCCAACATAAATTTGAACTCGAAGAAGCATCAGAGACATTTCCAAAATGACATTTATAAAAGGAGCATCCTAGTTATGTGTTCATGCACGCAAGGAGATCTAGTAACAAAATTAAGCTATGTTTTTATCAATAATATAAATTTGTTTTGGACCCAACAAGTTGATTTGTCAAGTTAGAGCAATGCCACATTTAATTTGTAGCATATCTAGAAAAGAAGTAGGGTCTAGAGGTTTGAAATTTGACCCCTTATGTCAGATTTAATTGTCAAAGATTTTCCAATGGGGGCCAATCTCTTTTTACATTAAAAAATGCATTGCTTAAAATTCATTTAAAAATAATTCAGAGTTTGAACAACATCGTCTTAATATTTTAAATCAATTTAGGTTTTGACTGGATCAACTTGGTAAGTTATAGATCAAAAATTGTTGTTTGAGAAAAGTAAATATATGCTCATAAGAAAGTTACTGGCACCTCAAATTTGTAACCACAGAGGAGCACTGTCAAATAAATTAATCAACTATAAATCATAATCATAAAGAAGCATTGAAAAATAAACTAATTAACTATAAATCTAAAATACATGAAAATCTACTATGCAAAATGGATTGTGGATCCCCTCACATGGCATTGTGATTGTTCACGATGCCTTTTTTTTTCTTCTTTTTTTAATCTCATCCTTATTGGACCAGATTATAAGTCAATTTGTTAGGGAAGTGTGGCTTTAAAAGAGTTTGGGAAAAATGTTTATTGTAGTCCCTATAATAATTTCAAATTATAAATATTAGATTCCTTCATTGTTGAAAACTTAAAGGCAAAATCAATTTAGATCCCAAATTTTATCTTTTTATTATTTTCTTGCCTATGTTTTGAGAGAGGTGAGAGAAGTCACCAGAATCCAACACTAAAGAGCTAAAATTATCATTAGCACTAATTTCAACCACAAAAACAATCAAAATTGGTGTATTTATTCTGTTTGTTGAAAGCAGTTCATATTTGATGTTTATATTTACCATAAAATTTCCTAGAAATATATATTTAAGCTCATTAAGAGTTTTTGTATTAGGTTGATTTCACATTTTACGATCCCTTTTTGAGTTTTTCGAGACTATGAATGAGTTTATCAACTTTTCTATAAAAAGTTTTTGATATTTTAGGTAAAAAGTACGATGAAAATTAATTTTTTAGATAGATAAGGTAACGTCTAACTTCTTTTTATCCAAAAACAATTGGGGGCAAAGACAATAAAAATATGAAAATAAAGGGCCCAAACATGAAGGCCTACTCTTGCATATATATTTTGTTTTTTTATATAATTTTTTTTTGTTTTTTTATATAAAAAAATATATTGAAAAAGCTTGTGCATTTATAAAAAAATAATCTATTTATTTGATAGGAGATGCCTTCGTCTCATGAACGTGGCTAGGCTTCAAAGAAAAGCAAAAACTATATAAAGAAATGGACCCCTTTTCAGAAATCAAATTGGTGAGCAAGAATAAACTCAAAGGCACTATCGTCCTCGAAAACAAACCCCACTGCCTTCGAAGTTTGTGGCCACAGAGACTGAAAATATAAACTAAGAAAAACAAAACCTCCATTTCTATATATGTGCACTTACTCAAACCACACGTATCATCTCTTGTTAATTAGAGCATCTCCAGGCCCCTCTTTACCCTTTTTGTCCTTCTCGTTCTATCACCACCAGCAACAAAAACATTAACATTTGATAGACAACATAAAAATCAAACATCCAATCATTTTATAGTGAAGTTGTGTCTTGTTGTGGTGTTTGTTATCTTTGTTAAAAGAAACTGTACCGTAAATCCCTTTCTCGTTTCTTGATTTTGGTGAAATGAGAGTGAGAGAGAATCATGCGTGCCCTTTGTGACGATTGTGAAAGTGCTTTGGCTATTGTTTTCTGTGCTGCTGACGAGGCCGCACTTTGCCTTTCCTGCGATGAGAAGGTATGCTTTGCTTCCTTTCTTAACTGTTCTTTATTGTGATTACAATGGTTTGTGATCCTGATATTGAAACGTGAAAATCATTTATTATTTAGATTTGTTGCAGGTTTGAGGGTGGTTCAATTTACTGGGCCAATTGTTTATTTTTCTCATGCTAATTATCGGTGTCACTTTGACATGGAGAAGTTCTGACTCTGCTGCGACTAATTAAGCTATCAATCTGTATAAAGTCTTACCAGATACATTTAAGTGGAAACATCTCACAATTGTTTCATCTTCGATGGGAATTGATGGATGTTGGACACTATTTCTTGTAGAAGTTCCTTTTATATTCTCTCTTTGTTTTCTTCTCTTATATAAATAACCACACAACTTCCCCTGAGTCGAGATTTGAACTTGACATTGCTACTTCTCCAACTCGTATAAAGGCTTTAAGAATTTGAAATTGGTCAATATTGTTGGTGTGAACATCTGATATTAAAGTTTTAATCTGTAAATTGGATTGGCAGGTTCATATGTGTAACAAGCTTGCTAGCAGGCATGTTCGAGTGGGTCTGGCGACTCCCAGTGACGTTCCTCGCTGTGATATATGTGAAAATGCACCTGGTATGCAGGCTCTTTCTCGTATATTCGCTTGTTTAAGGCTGAAGCATTCATTAATTTGGTATTTCGATCGGAGAAGGGTTTGAACTTTGAACATGTATTTTCTGCTTCAAAACATGCATGCGTGCAGCTTTCTTTTACTGTGAGACAGATGGAATTTCCCTTTGCTTGCAATGTGATATGACTGTTCATGTTGGGGGTAAGAGAACACACGGGAGATATCTTCTGTTGAGACAAAAAATTGAGGTTTATCATTGTTTCCTGTAGAGAACTCCATCAATTTTCTTCCTTTTATGTCTAATTCCCTTAAAATCTGATTTCCCGGGTTGTTCATAGTTTCCAGGGGATCAACCTCAGCCTGAGGACCCAGCACCGCAACCCATGTATTCAGGGGAGACAGGAAGAGGACAGAATCGGCCACAAAAGGCACCAGCAGGAGAGAACAGACAGAATCGCCGAGTTTCTCCAGTTCTGAAGTCGATCACTAATTCTGATGGGCACGACAGGGTGGATAAGAAAATGATTGATTTGAATATGAAGCCTCATAAAATTCATGAACATGCTTCAAATAATCAGGTTATTGTATTTTCATCTTCTCTTTGCCTGGATTGCATCTGCCTTTATCTTGTACATTTTACATCCAAAGAAATGGATTGATTACTATCTATTTCTATTGCATGGCATCTGAAGGTACTTTGGCTCATTGGAAAAAATTACTACTCATTGGAAAGACTGCAAAACTATAAATTTCTCTTGAAAATGTAATGAGATTCTATCCATGCAGAGAGATTGCAATCGCATTACAAATATGCTGTGAAAATATATAAATTTGGTACCAATGTTTGGCTGGCCAATCCTGCCACCAGATCCACATTTCACAATTCTATAGTGAATGTTTTTTCTACTGGAAGTTCCAGTAAAAGATGTGAAGGTGGACTGGGCTGAGTTTTCAAATTCAAACTTTAATGGTTAGAACCCAGGTTGTAAATCTATAGGATCATTCTACTCCTATGGGAAATATGAATCTGGATGAAAGTAAAAAGCATAAGAACTAATCGTGTATTCTGTTTTCCAATAATACCACTTGAAACCTCTTACCTCTTTACAGGAACAATAATATTTTTATGTTAACGGAGTGGTCGCGAAGCTGATAGCAGGGTCCCTATGTTGCCTGGAAAGCTGGAGAGGAGCAGGGGGGTTTCTATGCTTCACTTATCAAGTAGTTTAGTTTAGTTTTTAAGACAAGCTTTGGACGGCATACACATCTTTAACTCGCAGAAACAAAATTTGAAGACATTTCTTGAAAGTCTAGAGAATTTGTTGTCCTGTTTCAGAATATTGCGAAAGTAAGTTTCCAACTGTTATCTGTCTTAGTTTTAGATGGCGAGGCGTTGTCTCAGAATGAATCCAATGGCGAAACATTGCCTTTCGCATCGATATGGAGAAGACCTGGAATGACCATTGGGCCTACATTCCGAATTTTAGAGGGAACTCGTCCCATAAAAATTCCGAGAGAAAGGCGGTTATCGTAGGAAAGTTGACACATTTGTTCTTTCATATTACCTTCATTTATAACAGAATCATAGTGTCTACTACTACTGCTACTATACATTAAAACTTGCATATAAATTAGAATTACAGAGATATCAATGAAGAGCATATATCTCTTCATCCCCCCTCAAGTTCAAGGAAAGATTGGACCGATGATATGCTGTTCACTCAAACTTGCATATAAATTATTTATTTTCGTGTGAATCAAGGAATAGGAGTGCCACGAGCTGCTTGTTTTCAAGCAAAGTGAACATCGATCTCAATATGCTTAGGTGTGATGATGAAAAATAGGATTTTTGGCCATGTTGATAGCATGGGGTAGGAATGCAATACTCCTATTCCTTCAATAATGGAGACCGATCACCACTACATTGATTACTTTTGATCAATTAAAGATCATGGTCAATTTAGCAGGAAATATGGTGGGGGGTTTAAAATAACAAAAACATGAAACAAAGGGGTCAAATTACAATTAACTAAACTCATTAATAAATAATTAAAAACAGACAAATTAATGCATAATATATATAGATGTCTCAGAACTCAAGCTAAAATTTGGACCGAGGAGTTCATCATACCTTTGAGCTTTGTCAAGACTCAGTTCAAGATGCCCAGATCTTGCTGAAATAACACAACACTCTTGTCATCTAGACCCACCCAGGCCTCAATTCCTTCTCCATCTTTAGTGTCCATAAAGAAAACAAAGCATTCCATTTCATTATCCAGATTGCTCACCCAATCAGGCTTTCCAAAACCAAAATCTGCTTCATATACTGCAAAACGACACCAGCTTGAGAACAGGTAGCCGTCCACCCCATCTTTCCCGAGTGTTTCAGCCAGCTCCTTCGCGTCATTGATTGCCATCAGAGATATCTCATCACCATTACAAGCTTTTCCACAATCCTTGATAGCGCTCTTTATTGCATTATGAACCTCACCAACCAGTTCATGAAACTGCAGATTGCTCTCATCATCTGGCTTAAATTTCGCAAACGCGTAGTGTACGAAATTTCCACAGCAATACTGTGGTATACTGGGACCTGCCCTCCCTCGCATGTTCACTGGAATTGCTAGGACGGAAGGCGTCGAGTAGCCACGTCTAGCTTGAGCCACCCTGATAAGACTCCTCCATATTACTGCTGTCACGATCTCCACTCGTGTGGGTTCTTCTTTCAGCAACTTCGAGCCATCAGCACTGGCATTCGCAGCCTCCAGCTTCAAATTTGATATAGCTGTTCCGTTAAACACATACTTGATTGTAACAATCTTGTTTTCTTCAGCTTCCCCTTGATTTAGGACGCCACGAGGATGCATTTCTCTTGGTGGGCACAAAGAAGATAATTCGAAACTCGGGCGATGGAGTTTCTCAATTCCTACTCGACTTGCCGTAGCCCAAGCATTAACGAATGTAAATAATGTGAATGCATCAGCTACCACATGTGATATACTAACACTGATTGCTAGTCCACCACATTCAAACATGTTGAAATGAACTTTTACCAGAGGGCTGTCGTCAGGAACAAAGAGACTTGGAGCCAATTGATTCCGCAACTTGGTCTCAAGTTCTCCTCCTTCGAGAAGCTGTGAGAGGCAGCAGCCTTTGACCTGTGCTTCCACAAACTCTACTCCCTGGTCACTGCAATGGATTGAGAAGTTGGATCTGCTGTATCTTCCTGATAAGGGATAGAAGATGGTTAGGGTTTCTGATAATGACTTTTGCAACTGCTGGCTTCTCTGAAAATTGTTGACACCAAGTTCATCATGAGCGGAGGATTGGTAGTAGAAAATGCAGGATACATGTAATGGAGGAAGCAACTGGTCTAAACATGATATTTTCAACTTCTCAAGATGGGGTGGGGTTGGATTTGATGGAGTGATTAACTTTCTAGATAGGTTTTCAACCTTCATATCGAAAATGCCTCGGCGTAAGGAGGGAGACATTAAAGAGGTTGAGGCTTTATATAATATTTAGACGGAATCACTTGCAAAAGATTAGCAATGAACTATTTTGGGAAAATAAATAAATTTCCTTAATTTTCTTTTTTAGCAATGCATAAGATTAGAAAAGAGTTATTTGTTTTTTTTAATTTTAGTAAAAAGCAAATCTTATTTTATATTGTTACCATTTTGAGGTTTGTCTTCCTAATTCAAAGAAATAAAAGTTTTTCTATTTTATTTTTCCATGTTCAATATTATTAAGATTTTGCACGCACACACTTTTGGTAAGTGAGACTATGATGAATGAAGATATGGCATTTTGGGTGTCTTTCCATGATCATTGTATTCTTAATTTTTAAAGGTTTTGACTTCTAATAAACCTTGTTATTTAATATCAAAGTTCAATGATTTCTCATAGTTATTGTTTATGTGTTATTGAATAATTATGATGGGAAGATATCACAAAACATAACGTGCTTGTAAACGGGAAGGGATCATGAAGCTCTCCGTTGGAAAAGATACATCTAGGAAGTAATGTGTAGCATTTTTTGTCTACATCAATTGTTGTTGAAAATATTAATGTTGGAATCTATGATGGGTTGGTTTGTGCAAAGGTGTTGTGTTACAAATTTATGATGGGATAACCTGTAAAAAAATAATGTTAAAGATCCATGATGGTATAGCCCACACACAAAAGAAAGTTCATGATGAATGATGGTTTCTGACTAAGATCTAGAACTCAAAGATGAGTTCTCATCATTGGTTTTTTTTTATTTTTTATTTTCATTTTCATTTTAGTAATTTTTATATTTTTTTCAATTTTTATTATGTTTTTCTATTTAAAGAATAGTTTTATATTTTTTATTTTTTATTCAATAATAATATGATTTTCTAGTTTTTATATATAAAAGGTTGTGATATTCTTTTGTTAAGTTAAACTCATATAAATGAAAATTAAGTACTTTGAATGTGTTTCCATAATTACGATGTTCTTGGTTTTCAAAGGTTTTAACTTATAACAAACCTAGTTATCTTACATTTATATCTACATCACAATCAAATAAGACCTACCCAACATGTTTGAACAATAATTTTATAAGTTTGAAATTTTAATTTTGGTTAAATTTACTTTAATAGCTTGTGTGCTCGATTAGTAATGGTATTAAATCATTGTCGGTGCTACACTGCAAGTCGGATAAAAAGAATTGGAAGTAAAAAAATATATTCATGTGTTGATAATATGATTTTTATGGAGAGAAAAAATATATGGAGATTGACCTAATGGACTTGGCAAGTACAAAGACATCCCGAACAAGTGCTAAAAATATAATTAAACTAAATAAATAAAGACAATGTCTTTTTTAAATATTGAAACTAAATATATTAGATCAACTTGGATCACTCAGGTTAACTTGTTAGATTCTTTATCCAAGTTATAAGAATTTAATAAATATAAAGAAGTCAAATTAAAAAAAAAAACTCAATTCTCAATCAAATAAATATTAAAGGATAAAAAAAATCAGCTAAAATAAATAAATTGAGTTAGTTAACCTACTAAACTTAGGTCATGATTAGAGCGAAAATTAAGAGTGCAAAAATAATTCGAATTATAGAATGGTTGGGTTTGACCTTCAACCCAGCTGAGAGTAATAGACTCTTTATCACCTTGTTTTTATGGGCTAACTGTAATGTCAGGTGTGACACGTAGAATGAAAAAATATTAACTAAACAATAAAAGCCGTGGCTATATTATCGTACACGAGTGCAATCGTGGATTTCAACAATGAGAGGTTTTTTTATTGCTTTCTTTACTTTTTTTTCTATTTACGTTTTTTTCTCTTTTTCTATTTTTCTTTCTTTTTTTCCTAATTATTTTTTCCTTTTTTCCTCCGTTTTTCCTTCTTCATTTGCCTTTTTTGTATTTTTTTACTTATTATTTTTTTCATTTTTTCTTATTACATTTTTTTTCTTCTTATATATTTTTTTAGTTTTTTGTTTTTTTTATAATCGGGGTGTCTGAGCTCGCTTAAATGTACCACGATTAATCTCCATATCCAAATTTTTTTGATAACCAGGGTGTCCAAGCCAACTTATGCATACCACGACAATCCTCGGACCCGCATTTTTTTTTCTCTAAAATGCTTTCCTGCTGATACATTTTTTTTCCTTTTTTATAATTTTTTTATTCACTTATATATTTTTTTTATAACCGGGATCTCCGACCAGCTTAAGCACACCATGACTAATTCTTGGGCCGATTTTTTTCAAAAACAATATAGATTGCTACAGTACTTTCACTCTTATACATTTTTTTTTAGACATGGTCTCTCAGCCAGCTTAAGCTCTTTTTTTCATTTATATATTTTTTTTATAACCACGATCTCGGTCCCAACTCAAGTGCACCACCACCACCCCTCGGACCAACTCAAGTGCACCACCACCACTCCTCGGACCAAATCTATTTTTTGATAATCGGGGTGTTTAGGTCAGCGCTGACACATCATGATTAATCTCCGAATCAATTTATTATTTATTTTATTTTTTTTCCTTATACGTTTTTTTTGTTCACTAATCTCTCAACCAATAATAATGATAATTTTAGTGATTATTTTTTTATAAAAATCTTTTGATTTTTTTAAAGATTTTCCTGAAATTTTAATTTATATCGATGATCATTTTAAAAGTAATATTACTCTATTTTTCTCTTTATTTTTTTTTATTTTTTGTTTCTTTATTTGTTCTCTAGATTATATGATTTTTATTATTTTATTATTTATGCAATAATAATGATAATTTTAGTTATTGTTTTTTTTATAAAAAACTTTTGTTTTTTTTTCCATGGAAATTTAATTATTTTAATTGTTTTGGCAGTAATGTCAGTAATAATTTTAGCTTTAATAGCAATGATAATGACAATAACATCAGGATGAATTTTCAATCTATGTTTTTGTCTTTTTGTTAATAGAAAATTAACAGCTTATTTTTTTATTTGATTATTGTATGTATTTACACAATTTATATTTTATTTTTTTAATTTAAATTGGATTATAAAATGAACTAATCTTAATACAATGAACTTAATAATTCAGATATCCGAGTTTTTTTGCTTTTTTTAATGATGATAATAAATTTATGCTGGTTATTTCGTTTGAAACTACTAAACAGATAAATTTATATCGATTTGAAATTCATATATTTTTATAAAAAAACTTGCGTTTGACATGAATTCTGCACAAATTTATTATTTTAGCTAAATTTATATTATAATAAAAATACATACAATTAATATTTTTTACATTGAAAAAAATTGTGCACTGCAGCATGCGTGAGGCATTGTCTAGTAAAACATATAAAACGTGTGGGAAGTTGCACTGTGCCTACAGATTGTGGATTTCAACCGTTACTCTTTTCTTTTTCTTTTTATTTTTTTTTTGCTTTTGCTTTGATTTTCTGATTGCGTTTTTTTCTATTTTTTTCTACTTTTTTCGTTTCTTCTTCTTCTTTTTTTTCTTTTTTTTCCTAATTATTCTTTTTCTTCTTTTTTTTCCTCCATTTTTTGCTCTCTTTTTTGCCTTTTTTTTGTATTTTTTCCTTATTATATTTTTTTTTATTTTTTTCTTATTATATATTTTTTTGTTTTTTTTAATAATCGGGGTGTCCGAACTCGCTTAAATGCACCACGATTAATCTCCATATCCAATTTGTTTTGATAACTAGGGTGTCCAGGCCAACTTATGCATACCATGACAATCCTTATACCCATATTTTTTTTAAAGAGTTTTCCTACTAGTACATTTTTTTTTCTTTTTTTTTATGCTTATGTTTTATTCACTTATACATTTTTTTTATAACTGAGATCTTCAACCAGCTTAAGCACACCACGACTAATTCTTGGGTCAAATTTTTTAAAAAACAATATGGATTGCTATAGTGTTTTCACGCTTATACTTTTTTTTGTTTTCTTTCTCTTATACATTTTGTTGTAACTATTGTCTCTCGATCGACTTAAGCTCTTTTTTCACTTATATTTTTTTTTATAACCACAATCTCGAGTCAGCTCAAGTGCACCACCACTACTCCTCGGACCAACTCTATTTTTTGATAATCGGGGTGTCTAGGGCAGCGTGGACATACCATGACTAATCTCCTAACCAATTTTTTATTTTTTTTCCTTATACGTTTTTTTGTTCAATTATATAATTTTTTTATGACTGGGGTCTCCAATCCAGCTTAAGCCTACCACGACTAATTCCTGGACTGATTTAAAAAAAAACAATATGGATTGCTACAATGCTTTCATGCTTATATTTTTTTCCCACTTATATATTTTTTATAACTGGGGTCTCTGGGTTAACTTAAGCGCACCATAACTAATCATTTGACCTTTTTTTATAATCGGTGTGTCTGGATCAGTTGATGCGCACTGCGAGTTCTATAAGTACGTATATACCCCCTATAAGAAAAAATCCAAGAGGTGGTTATAGGGGTGTATTGGTAATTCACCGATTATATTTTCTGTAGCGGTGTTATGGGTGCGTTTTCGAGCGCGACGCCAATTTCAGAGTTCGTGCACATTTTGGATGGCGCGTGCAGCGTAAACTTCTAAAAATATATATTAGTTTTTTATATATTCATTTTATTATGTAAAGTGTGTTTTAAATAATACATTAATCATAATATCCTCAAATAAGATGAAAACGTTATTTTACTGTTCATATGACAAAAAAAACTATTGCAATCCACAGTGCAACTTATTGTTGATAGAAAAATACAACTTATTTTATACTGGTTATTTCATTGAAACCTACTAAACAAATAAATTTATATTCATTTAAAATTTATATATTTTATACAAAACTTGCATTTCATACAAATTATATGCAGATTTATTATTTTGTCTAAATTTATGCTATGATTAAAAAATCAAACATAATAAATATTTTTTTATGTTGAAAAAAATATGATTCCGCCCGCGACGAGGTGCGGATGCCATGGCTAGATGTTTTCTTTTATTTTTATATGTTCTTTGGATTAAATGATTTTTATAATTTTATTATTTGCGCAATAATAATGATAATTTAGTGATTATTTTTTTATACAAATCTTTTGATTTTTTTTAAAGATTTTCCTGAAATTTTAATTTATATCAGTGATCATTTTAAAAGTAATATTACTATATTTTCCCCTTTATAATTTTTTTATATTTCTTTATTTGTTTTTCAGATTATATGATTTTATTATTTATGCAATAATAATAATAATTTTAGTTATTATTTTTTTTATTGTTGTTCTATAAAAATCTTTTGCTTTTTTTATTTTTCATGGCAATTTAATTATTTTAATTGTTTTGGCTATAATGTTAGTAATAATTTTAGCTTTTATAGCAATGATAATGACAATAATGTCAGGATGAATTTTCAATCTATGTTTTCGTCTTTTTGTTGATAGAAAATTAACAACTTATTTTTTTTATTTCATTATTGTAAGTATTTTCACAATTTATATTTTATTTTTGTTTGAATTAAATTGAATTATATAATGAACTAATCTTAATACACCGAATTTAATAATTCAGATATCCGAGTTTTCTTGCTTTTTTAATGATGATGATAAATGTATGCTGGTTATTTCATTTGAAACTAATAAATAGATAAATTTATATCGATTTTAAATTCATATATTTTATAGAAAACTTGCACATGAATTCTGCACAAATTTATTATTTTAACTAAATTTATATTATAAGAAAAAATACACACAATTAATATTTTTTACAGTGAAAAAATATTTTGCGCTCATGGCAAGCGCGGGGGCATTGTCTAGTTAATATAAAGGGAGAACATAAGGAGAATTTGAAGGAGGAGATTTGGTGCATCTTAACCTTAAACCTTACAAGCAGTCTAGTGTGGCACTAAGAAAGAACATCAAATTGAATCTCAAGTTCTGTGGTCCTAGGAAAACCATGCAAAGAATTGGGTTAGTAGTGTATAAATTGCAGCCGGGAAGAGCTGCTATTCATCCAATGTTACATTGGATGAGTTTGGGAGAATTAAGGTTGGTGGCGGCGGCGGCGGCAACCAAAGAAATAGCAACTGTCATTGATACATAGTTAGATAGTTAGTTAAAATCAGTTGGTAGTTAGTTGCACATCCGATTCCGAAGACTTAACAGGTACCTGATCGGGTGTGTTAGCAATTTTTAGAGCTCATTGCAAACTGATTGAAAAGACGAAATTATGGCTGTTTGTCATTTTCTTTCGTCATCGTAGGACTGAATTTGACAGTCCAACTCATAGCGTTCTAGGTGTGCGAATTGATGAAAACCTAACCAGACCTTGGCACGTCATATGGGTTTTGGAGAAGAAGTTTGGAGCAGCTGTAGTTTCACTTGACCATCATTACTTGAAAGAAACTCACCTGTTAATTCGACAACAACAGAGAAGTTAAGATATCTTTCATTGTCTGAAAGTTGTCTTGCAATTTCCCGAAAAATTTCTTTCTCTCATCAATATTAGTTGTGTGTACAGATAATCTGTATTGAACCCGACCATGTGAGTTACATCAGTTTCCTTCAATCCCAGACAATCCAACTCGATGTAAGAATGTAACAGGGCTACGACTGTGGAGTTTATTGATCCATCTGCTTTTGATGTGGTCAGAATGTGAGTTTCAATGCAGCATTTTGCTATGTATATAATAGCATCGAGGGATCTGTCTAATTCATTTTCAAACAATATACAGTAGCTTATAAGAACTACCAGAGTTATGTTCAAAATCTATGATAATTGAAAATTTTGAAAGAGTGATGCTTTGGATAATATTGAGAAAGTTACCTGGATTTGGGATTAGAGAGAGAAGTGAAAGACCTTGTAGAGGGGCCGGGGTGTTGTCCTGCTACTGCTGCTGCAACGAGTGGGGGACGAGGAGGAGGTGGGGTGCGAGAACCCCGTTTAACTGAAGTTGAAAACGACAGTTGGAGATTGTTTGATTAGCTTCTGTTTTTGGTGTCGTTTGTGGAAAAATGGTAATCATTCCGTTGCCGGGACTTGAACCCGGGTCTCTCGGGTGAGAGCCGAGTATCCTGACCAACTAGACTACAACGGATTTATTGAATTATGCGTTTCCTATAATTATTCTTTACTTAACTCCCTTGTTTTTGTGTTTCCGCTGTGTCTGCCGGTATTTTCAGGCGAGCTGTCCGACATGAAAAATACTGTAGACATTTCGGTCTTCTATTCATCGCTGACAGGGTTTTAGCAGACCAAGAATCGCTATGCTAAAATGTTTTATCTCTTTATGTCACATCTAGTTATGTTTAATTATAATGCAGGGAAAAGGTTGAGATCCGTACTACCATGGCTTACTTTACCTTGCAAGGTGCTGTTGCAGACAAGACCATCATTGAGTGGGTTGAAACGGCTGGCCGAATGAGTCAGAACGGACGGCCATTGGCTACCTATGGCTCGGCCATTTGTTACAGCTTAGAGTTATTTATCATTAACAAGTCGCTACTTGTATACTGTGTTAACAATGTTTGTCTTCACATTTATCCAATTTCTTTAAGAACTACCATAGCTAACCTCATATATTTATCATTAACAAGTCTGCTAAATTTACCGGTCACTAGATCATTGATGCCAAAAATCTTTTATAACAAATTATTTTAACCTGATTCGTATATCAGGAGCTCTTGGAAAGCAAGCAGTGGCGCTGCGAATATCAGCAGACACAGCAGCCTTTATAAGTTGCAAGTTGGTTGCAGCACAAAACACCCTGTATGATCACATTAGCAGGCATTATTTCAAGAAATACTACTTTGAAGGTTCGGTAGATTTCATATTCGGAAATGGCCTCGCTGTGAGGATTGCCATTTGCTGGTTGTAATATCTAGCTTAACTCTGCGTATTTCAATAATATTGACAACATATGTGACACGCCCGGATAACTAGATGTTACCATTCAATTCAATTGGCTTCATTGACGGCATGAATTGCTTCTCAATTCATAAGTTATCTTTCAGTGTACTGATCAGAATTAAACCATAGCAAATTTCATGACTTTCTTAAGCTACCGATGATACGATTCATCTGGTTATTGATACTGGAAATCTGAGAAGACACTGTTGTTGCTCCTAAAGAGTGTAAACTTTATGCTTTCAATTCTTCGCAAGCTCATTTGAAGAACAAATTACTGAGAAAGACACGGGAAACGAAGTGATCCAACTTGAATACATATGCAACCTGAATTATTGAATGCAGAGCATTGGAATTCTTTTTATGAAATACAGTAAGGTACAACCTAAATAATAATAATAATGATAAACTACAAATGAACTGTACAAATCATATGTACACTTTAACATTAACATAGCTTCCCCCGTGATGAAGCTTACACTTGCACTAAACACGCCACATGCAGCTTTCTGTACAATATCCAGTTGCACCAGGCAAAGCGACAGCATCCAGCCTAGGTCAACCGAAAAAGGAACAAAAAATAAAAAAGAAAACAAAGGAAGATGTTACCAATAGCAATAATCAGCCATGGCACAAGAGATTGAAGTCAAGTGATTACAAAAATTACAGTGACCAAGACAATGATTGAAAATGGAAACAGAGTATTTAAGACAATAATTCAAGATAAAAGACTTGCAAAAAACAACATTCTAATAAGGATTGAGTGAGACAACCCAGATGGCTCCTCAAAGACTAATGTTAAACAAAACAATAACAGACAAAATTTCAACATAAAAATACACATTATATCTCTAAGGAAAAGGATGCATTGGCATTGCGTACCAGAGAAGACAAACATCATGACTGGAAGAGAGTTACAGTTGCAATATAACCATTCTTCATCACCTGTTGACACCAGAATAATAAGAACGGCACCAGAAAGAAAAGAAAAAAAAAAAAAAAACCCTTTAGCAAGTGAACAAAATTGGCAAGTGAATTTATCCAAAAGCTCACCTCAAAGGCAATGTTCTGATAACCATATACAAAAGTTGAACCAAAAGGATTGCTTGTAGATCCCTGTGTTTGAATAGCTGCTCGACCACAATCCCCAAGGATCTCCTAATTTAGATGCAACCATAATTCACTCATGAAGGTCAAATAAAAACTAATCATGTTTGATGCTAAGACTGAAACTTACGTTGAGGGCATGAGCAAGTAATGAATCTAATTACATGAAAACACTGCCATAAGTGTGCATTACATGTGAATCAAAACGGTTTAGAAGACAGGTTAAACTGCAGAGAAAGAGAGTAAGATCCTTGATTTCATTAAATTTTGATTGTAAACACAAAAAAAACAAAGTTTCTTCAGAATGAATTAATAGGTGCAAGATACTCAATGCAATCAGTAGGTTGCAGTTACCAAAAAAACAGATACAGCTATGTCTGTATGAAATTTTTTTTCATTTATGAGCATAATTACTGTGCCATTAGAATTGGGGGGGGACACTATGCGGCTATAAAATTTTACCTTCACCTGGTCCCATTTTGTGCTTGGTGTAATACTCTGTTTGGAGTTGTCAACTTCATCAAAGGCCCACATGCGAACAAGAATGAGAAAGAGTTTATTATTTTCTGCATTAACAACATCAACTAAAACCTTCAAAATCAGAAAACAAACTTACAGTCAGAACCTTCGATGACAAAATTGCACTTGATGTATGAATTAAAATCTGCATGACCAGGATAGTTTGTGTGCAAAACAAACTTTTTGATTCTATGAGTCTGCAAAAATAAAATAAGGTTATCTGCATACTTCCAGGCAGAAAGATAGTTGAACAGAGTAATGGCTAAAAGTCCTTCTGAACAGAGAAGGATAAGTACCTTTCCATCAAACAAGATATCCAAACCACGAGTGAAGTAATTGTAAAAGTAGTCTCCACAAAGGGTTGTCCTCGGGTGAGGGTCAGAAGCAGAGTGAATGACCATTTGGTCAACCTGTACAGCTACCAAAATTAGTATGCATGCCAGCAGTAGCGTGGTTAAGTGAATGGCACTGCTAAATAATAATGGAAAAAAAGAGATGATAAAGGTCCATCATTTGGTGTCCTTTCATATCATGCATGTACCCTGCCATGATTCAGCCTTTATGTGTGCACAAATTTTCCTATCTCCAACCCATGTAGTTGTAATCATGAAGTCTAGTTGAGAAGTTGGTCACTCGATCAAAGTCCATTTTGTCTATTAAGCCACAAGGGTCCTATTTCTCTCCATCAAACTAACATTACCAATAAAAGCTTTAATATTGCATTTCCAGGATAGTAACACTACCTGCTTTTGATGAATTCCACATGGACGACCTAATTCTGTCCATACATCCTGCATAGAAAAGGAAACCATGAGAAACACACAGGATAAGTGATTTTAAGCACCTATAATCCCACAAAAGAGGGCACACCCTGATGAAAATCTCAATTATTGTTGTACCCTACTATCTTGTGTAAGCCATGTATGGTATCATTGTCTTGATCATTTCTCCTGAGCATATACCAACATGAGGCAGCAAAACAAATGATCTTTTGCAGAGTATAATACTAGAGTACAGCAGCATCATACATCAAAATTTACCTGTGGTGATGCACCAAAAGGAATATGCTGCCCTCCAACAGAGAAATATAATTCTTCCCCAAGCTGCAGAGATAAACATTGCATAAGAAAAGATACAACACAAACATCAAGAAAAATTGTTAACCTCTTAAGAGATAAGAAACCATGATGCTAATTCTCAAATCTACAAAGCATAGTCCTTCCTCTAGGGTTGATCCTTGTATGGTTGAGCACATGTGATTCCCACAAGTCAATAATTGAACAGCTTAATAAAAGAAATGGAGGGGTCAAAGAAAAAAATCAAACCTTAACTAGCACCTCTTCCATATACGGGTTACCAGGAGGCAATGGAGGAGCAGAAGCCTTATGCATTAAAGACCCAACACCTACTTTTTTATCTGCAGAACCATCATATATAGAGACTCGACATGTAACTGGTGTAGTGCCATCTGGAAACTCCAGTGGCAGTTCCGCTGTCAAAAAATGAAAACAAATCAAACTAATTAGAATATTGAAAAGCAGGATGAAACAACTATATATTACCTTGTCTAAATTGCAATACACTACCTTCTCTACCATGACAACAATCTGTATACTGGCTGGGAATCGGGAAAGCAAATGACAAACCCTGAGAAACCAACATAAAACAACCTGATCATCAAAGCCAAACAAGTTGCAGAGGAAGAAATATCACCATAATTGCATTTTTCATGCACATACAGGGTAAAACAAAGTGTACACGCCTCTATCTTTGTCGTAAATCCCAGGAAATGTAGGTCCAAAAAGCGCATATACAGCAACAAAAGTAGCTAGATTTGATGGTCCCCTAAATATAAAAGTAATAATCAAAACACAATCTAAGAAAACATAAACAAAATCATCAGCAATTCATGTGAAAAAGGGCATAGCTTACCCAATAAGAGATGTAGCGTAGCGCATTTGAAGACGTTTCACATCAAAAACCTCAATCAATCGTAACCTCTAACATAGTCAAAATAAAAAAATATGCATCAAAACAACTCAATTAACGGGAGAGAAAAAATCAGAATTGAAGGAGAGAAAAGAAATGCATTACTTGTGACCACGGATCGAATCGAAGATGAAACCCATGATCAGGAAAGCTAATAACAATATCAAGTTTTAATGGCTCCTGCACATAACCTCAAAAAATAATAAAAACCATAAATAACAAAACAATCCAAAAAACGTAAACTAAAATAAAACAACAAAATTCTCAAAACCGAGACCTCATCGAAGTACTTCACATGAACGACATCGTATATGCTAGGTTGTTGTTCAATATGTGCAAATGCTTCACATATTGGCATCCCTAACAAAAAAAAAAAGATAAGAAAAAAAATCAATTCATAATCTCTCAATAACGGTGTCGTTTAACGGGGATTGATTACTTACCCAGAGAGAAAGGACCGATGCCGTTACCAGGGCGGAGATCGAGAATGATAACGCCCATAGCAGTGCCTTCACAGCGGCGCCGAGTTCGCTGTAGCTGGTGGTGATTGTGATGGTGGTGTAGCATGTTATTTGCTGGGGTGGGTGTTTTTGATTGGTCTGGTTTTATTTTTTTGCTTTGGATTGGAATTACAGAAGTCCGTTACTTTCGCTAGATAGTTTGAATGCTTTTATACCTAATTCTTATCTGCACGATTCGTTTTGTTTTTTTCTATTATTTTCATGTTGTTGTCGTTCAGTGTACGAAATGACAACAACATTGTTATTGTTTTGGTTTCTAACTTCAATCTTAACTGAACTGTGAAACTGAAAGGCGGGTCAGAGTCAATTTGTTTGGGAGTCATTCTCTTCTTTATGCTTTTTAAAATTCTTTTTGCTTTGAAGATACATAATTATGTTTTTTAATATTTTTAATTTACCGATTTAAAAAATCTAAAATAATATTTTAACTTACTTTTAGAAATATTTTAAAAAAAAAATATTATGCCACACAATCTCAAACACATGCACCTATATACTTTTTAGTGCCTCTCAATGATATGCTGTTATTAAATTCAACCTTGTCTAATAGTTCAATTTAATTATAATCTAATTTGAAATTGGATTTCCAATTAAAGTGAATGGAAATTGATTTAATTAAATTTAATTGACTCAACAGATTAAATTATAACTTGATCGACTAGTCAAATTCTAATTTAATATTTTTTTTAAATAACATTTAAAAAATCAAAACAACAACATTTTATATTAATTTAAGTCAACACATGTTAATCACTCAACTCTTTAAACTAAGTGGTTGTTTGGTATTGAAATTGCGCATGAGATTTGAGTGAAATCAATGTTAAGTCTGTTTGGTTATATACGAACCACATGCTTTGTAATCAGACCCACATAAAAATGAGTTTCAACAATATCTTGTAAAAATCACTACATAGTTGTTTTTCCTGCGTTTCATCCATTCTTGTCACTTCTCCATCGACAAAAAAAAAAGATGAATTTCTTTTCAAAAAACCCTAAAATTTATGCCCTCGTCATTGTTAACAATTGTTTTTACAAACAGTGGATTTTAATTTGTTGCTCTGATAGCACAAATTGTACTTGTTATCTTTGTTGCTCCTGTTTTATTTTCTTTAATGTTTATTGTTTCTTCACATACAAAGAGTCTGATTTGTGATCAAGGAGAGAACACAAATCAAGATGTTGTAAGATTTCGACCTCAATTTCATCTTTATCTCCTTTTGAAAGCTGATTCATGTTGTGATTCTTGCTTTTGTTATTTCAGTTTTTTGACAATTGTAGCTTTGTGCTTTGTTTCCAAGAATGAATAAACACCAAATTTGTGATAGGAAAAGTCAAGGAATGAAGATCTTGTAACAACTTTTTAACTGTGAGTTTCATTCGCATCTCCTTTTAAATTGATCTTGTTGATGCAGCAATATTTCCTCTTCTTGTTTCAATCCTTTGACAGTTATGCATTGAGGAAAGTTAAGGAATCAAGATCTTTTAACAATATTTTCACATGTTTTTTATTCTTATTTCAATTCTAGAAATTATATGTATTAACTTTAAATCTAACTTTTTTACGTGTTGCATCATTAATTCAATGTGCTTGTGATTAATTTTCATTATTGGTAATTAATTTTTTAAGTTATTTGCTAACATAGACCTTTTTTATTCAAGTTATCATCCATTGGATTATAAAAGATATGTTGTTCAACAAAGATTAACATCTTTTCTCATATATTGTCTCCTTGAGAATCTTTCATTTACAAACTTTTTTGCTCCACTCTCAATGTCCATTGCATTGAAATAATGTTCAAAATACCATTGCATTTCAACTGATTAGATTTGTACGAGGCAGGAATATATGGTGTAGAGTCATTTGTTATCGAGCTTAATCAATAAGTAAAAATACATGTTGGGCATTGCGGGTAAACTTTGTGTAGGCAGAAATGGTTGTGCAAAATTACATTAATAAGTAGCTAGGACTAAAATATTGAATAGTTTAAAAAAATACTCAACCTGAACTATTGTACTTGTATACAACTTAAATATTTTATTAACTACTACACTTGCCTCAAATTTTGTATTGTCTTAATTGTTTGCTTGGTTGCTCTATTAATTACTTGTTTTTTTGCAGATTCATGTGTGATAGGCAATTATACAAGTTTTATTAGTTTATTTACATCAATTTTGTATTCTAAATAATATTGTGTTTAGTTGATTGCTTGGATTAATTAGTGAACTTTTGATTGGATGAATTAGTATTTTGTAGCAAACTAAAAATTAAGTGTTGCTTTCTAATTTTGTTTTTTAAGGTTTATGGAATTTAATGTAATATGTTGTTCTATAATTATTTAATTAGGTTGTTGTATACTTGATGATCTTTTGATTGTTTTTAAATATAAAGTAGCCACTAATCATATGACTTGTGAAAAATTTATTGCAACTGACTACAACACAATTTTGTATGAGTTATTGCGATGTTATGTATGGTGTCAATTTTTTGATTTGCAGAACTTGCACTTAATAATAATCATAAAATTGATTTGTATGAATGTCATTAAAATTGAAGTTGTTTTCAATTTGCTACATACTAAAATATTTGTCAAAATTTAAGTGGAGAATTTTACAAAACATGTTAGTTTATCTATACACAATGTAAGTTAAGATTGTAGTTGCATTTATGACACTACATAACTATATTAAAAAGAGATTGCAAGATGATATTGCTTTTGTTGATATGATCTTAATTTCAATTTTATCCCAAATGAGTTTTTACTGGATATTGTAGCTCACACAAATAATCAAGGATTACAGAGACCTTCTCGTATGAATCTTATACATGATGGGATTGTAAATAGTTTGATGGAACAATAGCAAACAAATCTTGTAAGGATTATTAATGTTCGTATGTAATAATAATTATTATAATTTTGCAATATTTTGAAAGTGATTTGTAACACACACACACATGTATATGTATTTTGTATTTGTGTCCTTCTAGGTCGTTTTACAACCAAACCTTATTGTCAAAAGCAGATTAACCAAACACATGATATTTGTTTTTATTCAACCTCAATTCCAATCACAGTTTTAACCAAATACTTAACTCTATTAAACAAAAATCAATAAAAAGTATTTTTTTTCAAAACACAACCATACAAGTAACCACAATACCAAACACACCCGTAGTCATATGTCGTGCCAACTTTAATAACTTTGCATATGAAATGTCAGTCAACGTTCAATATATTTCTTGACAAAAAAAATTACTTTTCCGCAATCTATTATCTTGAATTTAAATTTAAAAGGAATCTACAAGAAAATATAAAAATTCATTATGAATAAAACACAACAGTGTAACATAAAAAATATTGATTTGTATATCTCATTCTAATTTAAGAAATAAAACAAACTTGAATAGATTTCATCTCCCTTAAATCTAGGTTCATTTTGTAAATTTAGTTCAAATTCTACCTAGAATATTCAGGTTCCATTTTGGTCTTTCTAATCCAGTCAAATTGTTTATATATATATAGTTTCAAGATATGAATTATATCTATTAATCCGATCATTTAGTCAAATTAAAAATTTATAAAGAGACTCCTAAAATATTTTTATATCTCATGTTAGAAAATTGGATCAATTTCAGAAAGGCTTATGAGACTATCAACAGTATTTTCATGTTTTGTTCAAATTCAAAATTTTATTTCAAAGTATTATTTTCTCTCTCTTTTTAAAATTAAAATTTTCTCAATTTTATCATTTGATAATAAGTTTATTGAGAATTAAGCTTCATAATTTATTTTATTTGAGATTATTGTAATCTTATGACCCTAGATGTAAATTTGAAAGGCTAACTCATATTGATTTGGATGGATTCAATATATTATCGTTTCAATATTTTTAGAAAAATATGTCATCTTGATTTTTTTTAAGTCAATTTTTTTTACTTTTTGACTTGTGTTAATTGAGTTAATCAAATTATATCAGTTCAACTTTTACTTTTTGACTTGTATTTTTTAAGTTAATTTATTTTTAAATTTCAATTAAAATCATGATTGTTGAATTTATATTTTGAAACGTGTGGTTTTTGGTTTATATATACACACACAATACAATTTCAAAACAGTACACATGAACACTTCAAAATAAAAACATTGTATATTAATTAAAAATAATATTCTAAAAATAAATTTAACAACCATATTATTTATGTACATTAAAAGTTTTTGAGTTTTTTTCGTCTTAATCGTGGTTACCGCGGAACATTTTTATATTGTCTTGTTTTGTCTTCAACAACTTCAGATCTTGCATGCTTACCACCACTACTAGATATGATGTTTTGTCGTCATTTAGTCCAGTTTATTTTGTACGGGTCTTTATACTGCCATGAAAATCTTACGCAAATTATCAATTAATCAGTCTTCAGTCCCTTATCTAAAAATAAAGTACAAAATAATATGTTTTTTAGGCTGGTTAATGTAATATATAAGCTTGTTTCATTCTCTACATTTAGATAATCCTCCTGATTGGCTTCGGATACTTCGATATAGAAATCTCACTCTTTTTTAGCTAAATGATTTTTTTTATCGAGAAAATTATTATCGACAAATTTCAGTATAATTTAATTTAAATTCATTAGTTCAAATTTAACGTAGGCTACAAGCAATCATAGCATCTTATTTAAAAAAAAAACAATTACTATTTTGATTTCATGGTGTATAAGCTCGAGCCATCAATTTCTTGACGTAGATAGAGAATATTCAGATACTTTAATTAATAAAAGGAGAAAAATAAAAGCATGGGAGTTTTTACAGAGAAAGTTTCACTCATCAAGATGACTAGCGGTCCTTGAATGTTTATAGACTCAGGAAGGAGGAGTAGGGTTGTCTGTCACCTAATAATATGGTAAGAGAAATCATGGCGACCCATGACTTTACGGTTGATGCTGCCTGCCTGCCTCACCAATAAAGTTAATGGAATATTGCACGACTCTTTTTGTTTGGATGCCCGTAAAACTTATTTTTTGATAAGTGTATACGCCAATAATTGTATTTTATGAGTTCAAATTACTGTAAAATTCTTGTTAAAACTTATTTTTTTAATAAATATATTAACAATTTATTTTTAATAAATATATTGTATGAATTCAATGAGTAAGTAAAACTATGATATAACTTGTAAAGTGATAGTATTTTAAAAACTATGTACCATGCTGATAACTTAAATGGGAGTTACGACGACGTCCTCGATGCCATACTAATATCTTAAAGGAGCGTGTCATGAACATTAGAGGCAACAATATAGTTAGAAATCTAATAATTACTCACATAGTCCAAATTAAATGGTGAGTAATTTTTAAATATGATAAATAATAAATAGAGTATGAATATTGTCATATCCTATATAAAATCAATCTAAACCTAATCTAAAAAAAATATTTATATTATATTACATAAATATATTTGTCGAATATTTAGATTTTTAAATACAATATATTATATACATATCTTAATGCTAACGTAAAACACACAGGTGTATATATATAAATATATATGATAATTGGTTTAACAAAGTTTTAAAAATAAAAATGAAGTTACTATCTAATCATGATTCTATGATAATTGGTTTAACAAAGTTTGTGCTGGTCTCATTGTATTTATTTTTTATTTTTATAAAAAAAACAATATATAATACAAGCCATGACCCCTTATTAACACTCTTTATCTCTCTTCCTTCATACGCCATATGGGTTTTAATATTTTTCTTGTCTCTCAAGGAATCCTAATTGAATGTACATTTCATATACTTGACTCGCACTTCATTGCAGACTATATACATTTTTGTCCAGTACATTTATCATTCTTGTAATAAAAAAGTTTATATGAATTAAAGGTAAAAAAGATGTCCCCGTCCAGACAAACAATAATAAAAAACATAACGTCTCCGCGATCCAAGAAGTTAAAAATAAAAAGGGAAATAAAAAGTTTGGGTCAGATTATTTAGCATTCTGAAAACAAAATTGTCCAAAAAGGATGGGCCCCCCATATGCCGAACCATCCTCAACCCCTTTTCTCGGTACTTACCACTGCCGCCTCTTCCCACGTGGTGCTCGCTCACGAGCCACAAAACTCCCCCCCCACAGTCCAAAAGAAGAATCAAAGTGCCGCGTTTGACGCCTCTTTCAATGGTCAATTGGTCATATCTCATATCCCCTTCGTCCCTCTCTCTCTCTCCCTCTTCGTCCAGCTGGTTTCTTTGCCGGAGCTGTACCCGTGGATACAGACAGACACCTACGATAACCTCAGCATGTTTTTCTAGTCCCATATATTATTTTTGTCAACGTTTTTTATTTTCATGGATCAGATAAAATAGAGCATTTAAAAATTAGACTGTAATTTATAGAATGCATAATCTGTGCTCATATTATTGACTTTAAAAATGTCATGGCTTGTGGTGTCCTTTGTTACACCAATCCCATCCCGGTGCTTCATATAATAATAAGTTTTGAGCTATCACGTAAGTGAGTGGATAAGAGATAATAAAATAATAACTTTCTTTGAATTATAGCAGGGTTTTTTTATTTTTAAATCATATTTTAAGATGATTCTAACATATTAATATTGAATAAAAATATTTTAATATTCATTTTAGCTAAAAAAAAAAGCCGCTTTGGAACATAATAGTAATTACTAATTACGAACTTACTGCCTTTCTCTCTCTCTCCCTGTCCCCTCATGTCGACTCTCTTACTAGTATGCATAAAAAAAAAGAGAGAGGAAAGGGAATGCCTTGTCACATCTCCACCAAAGTCTATTCTCATGTGCTCCCACTAGTTTTAGAGACCACCCTCTCTACTCCTCCCCCAACCCCTCCAAAAATCCCAAGAACAAAACCTAGGGTTTTCATCTTTCTGCTGCTGACCAACACAGTAACTAATTTCTCGCAATTCAATTAATTCAGCACATGCAACAACAGCAAGAAGACTACAGACCTGATGGGACCGGAGAAGAGGCGCCTAAACTTTTTGACAATTCTATGCCAATTTCTGATCCTATGAGCATCGATCAATGCGAAACCATTCCACAAATGGATAATTCACAGCTCGTTGGAGCTCCAGTCACCGCTGTTACTTCCGACGTGGACTTGTCTAAGAGAGAATCAGTACAAACTGTGCCCGTCGTAGAGGTTACAAATGACTCGAAAATGGCGGAAACCATTACGGGCAAGCGAAAGCGAGGCCGCCCGCCTAAAATCCAAGGGAAATTAGGCCCGCCTGCTTTCTCTGCCCAGAGGAAGATGAAAGATGAAGAGGATGTTTGTTTTATTTGTTTTGATGGTGGCAGTCTTGTTCTTTGTGATCGCCGGTGAGCTTGCTGATTTTGAATTTCTCTTTTATGTTGTTACCATACAAAATTATAACTTGAAGTTTTGGTTGAGAAAGGAGGACAGCGTTTGGTTTCGATTAAATGTTTTCTATTTTGTTTTAAATGAGGGGATAAAAATTGAAAGTTAATGAGGTTTGGGACTAAATGTTGGTTAAGGTTTTTATTTTTATTTTATATATATATATATATCTTGTGGGTTTGGTGTAGCGATTGACTTGGTTTTAACTGTTTCCCGTTGATATGTAGGGGTTGTCCGAAGGCATACCATCCGGCGTGTATCAAAAGGGACGAGGCATTTTTTCGATCGAAGGCTAAATGGAACTGTGGTATGTTTTAGTAAATGTAGCAAGTCTCTTGGAATATACGTCGCTTGTTTTTGAAAGTTTGTTCCTGTGTTGACATTAATTTATGAATTTCAACAATATCAAAGTGAAACGTACTGTGTTTGGGCGTTTTAATTGGACGGGATGAGGTTTTAGTACAAAATGTATGGAATGTTGCTGTGCATGCATTGGGCGGGGGACTTTATTGGCAGGAATGGTGTTTTAATTCCAAAGTAAGAATTTCGGTTTGCCTGCACGGGAAACATATCATTGTAGTACGTCACAGCTCAGCCTCAACAATCACTAAAATTGTTTGTTAATGAAT
This sequence comes from Salix exigua, assembly GCA_032356905.1. Lineage (NCBI taxonomy): Eukaryota > Viridiplantae > Streptophyta > Magnoliopsida > Malpighiales > Salicaceae > Salix > Salix exigua. The sequence continues at coordinate 6,619,609 of CM063592.1, forward strand.
GGGAATGCTGATTTTCTGTTGCAGTTGTGTACAGTAATAAACGGGTTGATGGTTTTTATATGCATTCACATTCCATATTTGATCAGATTCTTGTTTTTTTCTAAAGTGGTCACGGTTCATTAAACATGTCAATTGATGCCTGATGCATGCAATGTTTATCTGCATGCATGTATTTTCTATAGTACAAATGGTTAATAAACATGTCAATCCATGACATCGCAATTCCATATGCGTTTGGATTCTGTTTCTGTAGAGCAGTCATGGTTAGTGAACGTGTCAGTCGATGTCATATGAATAACAATATCACTTATCTTCTTATAGTAGTCATGATCGCAATCCATCTTGTACATTGTTACCATCTCTGATTTCCACTGTTAACCTAGTTCCACCAATCTAACCTAGTTCCACCAATCTTAGCGCCTTATCATTCATCTCATGCTTTTATTATGGCATATTTCAGGGTGGCATATTTGCAGCAGTTGTCAGAAGGCTTCACATTATATGTGCTACACATGTACATACTCTTTGTGCAAAGGATGTACTAAAGATGCTGATTATTTATGTGTCAGAGGGAATAAAGGATTGTGTGGTACATGCATGAGAACTATAATGCTGATTGAAAATATTGCGACAGGAAATCAGGAGATGGTATGTTAGTTGCTAAATTCTGTATCTTATTCTAGTTTAGCTAGCTTTCTTGTCTTAATTGCCCTGTGAAAGAGCAATAACGATAAGATTATATGAACTCCAGTGTCTTTTGGCACCTCGCTATGCTTTGTTTTGGGTTTATACTGTTTCCTTTGTCTAGCATGCATATTGTTTATGTCATTAGTTCATGTTTACATTCTACTGCAAAACTGTAAATGAAATTTCTTTTACTCACTTAAAATGAGCAATGGATCCTGGAAGAATTCAGCTTTGAACTGCACAACTCCTATTTTTCTCATGTGTTGTCACAGTTTGGCTGTTCAAGTCCTTTGAGCAGGGAGAGACATGGTCTGTAGTTAATATTTTTCTTTTCTTTTTGCCATCTGATTCTGTCAATTTCTCATTTTTTCACGTGTAATACCTATGCAGGTTCAAGTGGATTTTGATGACACAACTAGCTGGGAGTATCTCTTCAAGGTCTACTGGATTTACTTAAAAGCAAAGCTATCTTTAACAATTGATGAGCTAACGAAAGCTAAAAACCCTTGGAAAGGAGATGAGCTACCTAAAACTAAAAATTCCTGGATTGGAGCTCATGCGATGGCTCATATGCAGGAGCCATCAGGTGAATTTTGGTACAGTAATAATAATAAAGGCTCCTTTTCAGGCAGCTACTGTGGAAATGTGGAAGCAATTCATGCTAAGAGAAGAACAATGGACCAAACAAAGTTGCACCCTGAGGAGAACTCTCTGTTTATGGAAAAATCATGCGTTGATCAAGTCACGCATCTGCCTGAAGGCACTTTGTGGGCAACAAAGGGGCTCTTGGAGTTTGTTTCACACATGAAAAATGGGGATATGTCTGCGCTTTCTCAGTTCGATGTACAGAGTCTTCTGCTAGAATATGTAAAACGAAACAATCTTTGTGATCCTCACCAGAAAAGTCAGATTGTTTGTGATTCAAGGCTTACAAAGCTCTTTGGAAAAGAACGTGTAGGTCATTTTGAAATGCTGAAGCTTCTTGAATACCACTTTCTTGTACCAGCAAATGATGTAAATGCTGCAATGAGAATTTCTGATGCTGTTGGTGGCCAGGTTGAGGCTGTCAGAAATAGTGACAGTCAACTAATGTCAGGTAGTGATCGAAGGTATAAGACACGTAAAAGGACAGATGAGAGAGGACCACATATTAATTCTAATCCAGAGGAATATGCAGCAATTGATGTTCACAATATTAGCTTGCTCTACTTAAAGCGTAGTTTGATGGAGAACTTAATGGATGGTGCTGGACAATTTCATGAAAAGGTTATTGGATCTTTTGTGAGAATCAGGACTTCTGTTGGTGATCAAAAGGAAGATTTGCATAGGCTTGTCCAAGTTGTAGGTATTATTCATATCACTAGCGCCACCAAATTATCTATCAAGAGGAGGAAAAAGAAATGGTTTAATATTTTTATTCCAACACTATTCTTAAATATATGCTTGACAAATTAGCAAGTCACTGATGATTCCTTCTGCAGGTACCAATAAGGTTGCTGAATCATATAAATGCGGCACTAGAACAACTAATATCATGCTTGAAATATTAAATTTAGATAAGAAGGAGGTCATATCAATTGATGGGATTTCAAACCAGGAGTTCTCAGAGGTGAGGTCACACACCACCCCCAGTACATGTTTCCTTTTCTAGTTCTGGATACTCCTCTTTTCTTTACTGCTTACAGTTTGTATGGTTTTTCTTAAACCATTTCAAGTATTTTCTTGATGTGCAATGCTCGATGATGAAATTGTTATACAGAATTTTGTGGATGTATCAATGTTAATTTCAACATTGGAATTTTGAATGAACATAACTAAGGGTGTCTTTAGGGTAATGTAAAGGTGTGTTTTTTGAAACATGGTATAGGTGCTTTTGGGGAATAACAAAGTGTGAGGGGACTGCTGATGCAGGAAGCTTTTGAACTTAGGTTTACTGCTACATGAATTACTGTAGGTGTGATTTGATCTTTTGATGGTTAATTGCTGTGGAATTGGTTGAATATGAATGTGGGAATTACTGTAGGTGTGATTTGATCTTTTGATGGTTAATTTCTGTGGCATTGGTTGAGTAATGAATGTGGGGATGGTTAAAGGGATAGAGATGATTGCTTAAAGGCTTGAATAATGAAGTTTCATTGCTGGAATTTCGGAGTAAGATGAAAGGAAGATTTTTGTGAATTGTGTGAGAGGAGGAAAGCTTAAGCATCCAATCTAGGGCCTTAGGAGTTACACCTAAGAATGATGTAATCACAATATTATAAAGCACTATTGCTGGAATTTTCTTTGAAATTACTGAATTGATAATTAAAGACCACTTAACTAATTTTTAGAGTTGTAGTACTCCTATTCCTGTAAGAATCTAAAACCCCTAGCATGAAAACATAATTAATTCTTAGACTAGGAAAAGTCTCAATAAACTTAATTATTTTAGGACTATTAAGGTACCAAATATAAATGTAACCCAAATTTCTAGCTAACCTGGAAACTTTAGAATATTTCAGCAGATTTTAGAATATAGAAATGCCCCTGAATTCTAGAACCCGATAAAATACACAAGGACCAATCATTTCCTGGTTGCTGCAGCAGCTTCTCTTCAAGTATTGCTGAATGTGTGAAAGCCTATTTTCATGCTTTTGTTCCCTGGATTGCCATGCAATCTGTGAGGAATGATTTCCTTCTTATCTTTACCTATCATAAATGTGAGGTTCTTTCTGATGTTTACCTGACTTCATAATAGCAGGTGCATCATTTACATTCCTCTTTTGATACTTCAAAATTACAGTTTAAACAGACAAATGTTTATATCAATTCCATAGGAATCAATACAAAAAGGCTCAGTTCAAAAAAAAACAAAAAACAAAAAGGCAAACCCCTCACACCAGATTTGGCTTGGTTACTGATAGAGTGAGTAGATCTGCCATTTCTCGAAACCTCTTTTGTGATTCAAAATCATGGTGTAATGTGTAGCCCCAGCCGGCATTAAAAGCCAGTTTAATCCAACACACACACTTACATATTAGTTGATAAAGTGTGTTTTTGTAATTGAGTTCTGGAAACCACGGTCTGAAACAATATTTGTGTTACTTTTCCTGTAATTCTAAAAGCTTGATTGAAAAAGGTAACCAAACAACCAAAACATGCCTTTTTTGGCTTTAGACCTGCTTTTGTTAACCCTACCACAAACAGACACTTCAAGGATTTATAAGGTGAATCTGTTTTTGTGAAAGAAATATACGTTTCCCTTCATTTTTGATGTGTTAACTGTTTCCAGGATGAATGCAATCGTTTAAGTCAAAGTATAAAATGTGGGCATATCAAACGGTTGACAGTGGTAAGTGTTTCTGTCATGTTCACTTCTATATTTCAGCTTAAATATGACCCCTTTGTCACAAGGTACTTTTCGGGTTATAGGGTGAGATACAGAAGAGAGCAATGGCTATTCAGGATGTCAAAGTTCACGATGTAAGTTTTGTCCTGATATTTATGTGTATACATGTAACCCAAATTGAAGTGATAGATTTCATGTTTTGTACAGCGGCATCATGGTTTCACTTTTTCTTGTCTTTACACTATCAAGTGCAATTACTGATCCTGACTTTCTCTTGTATGTGGTCATACTCTTTTGATCCAGCATCTGGAAGCGGACATATTAAGGCTTAATCATCTTCGTGACCAAGCTATTGAAAAGGGGCACAGGAAAGAATATCCTTGCTGTGTGAAATTATGTTCTTTTTTTTATTCTGTTTTTTACCATGTTTAATCATGTTTGCTAAGCTTATTTACTGGTTTTCATCAACCATGTTCTTCCTGGATGATACATGTTAGAGAACAAAATAAAGTATATCTTGGGACCTCAATTAATAGCTTAAACTTTAAGATGAGATGATTTCTTTATAATACATATGAAAATTTACTCTTACCAAAAAAATTCTGCATTTATTGTGGATGATAAGAAAATAATAAAATTGCAATTACGGCGAGGGTGATGCGCTGGATTGGTGGTCATACACCTGATGTCAAGGTGGTACAACAAATAATTCATCACATGTTCCTATAAAATTCAGCAGCCTTGCCCTTTCCTCCGACTCTCTTTCTCTCTCTTGCAAGCTCATCCATCTCTATGTCTTAGTTTTTGCTTGTCTTGTCATGAAGTTTATTATTTGTTGATTTCTTGGCCTGCTTGTATGATATGAACGGGAATTTCAGTTGTTGTTGCATGACATCAACCAAAACCTTCCTTGCTTATCATTTTTTCCCCTTGGCAATCAAACAGAGAACATAATAACAATAGAAACTGACCGAGAGCATTGCAGAAGGTTTCAATTAGCATATTAACATTAGCAACTGAGAGTGTTGTAGAATGTTTCATTTGATTTGTACCATTTTCTTGATATAACACACTTCCTTAACTATGTTGCACGCTTAGAGAATGCATGGAGAAATTAGAGATTCTTAAGTCACCTGAAGAACATCAGCGGAGGCTGCTTGAGATTCCCTATGTTCATACTGATCAAAATATCAACTCAAGTTATGAATCTGAAGAAGATGCTGGAGTTTCGCACAAGAAGAAACAAGGTTCCTGCTATGACTTCTTGGTGTTTATAATTTGTGATTGGCATTTATGTTTGAAGTTGTCCATGTAGAGAGTTAATTTGGTGATAACCTTACTGGCATTTTTGCAGGTGACTGTGCAGGAACAAGAAATGCTAGTGCTGGTAGAAATGGAGCAGAACTCAACTCTAGTGACAGAGGGAACAGTTCACAGAATTCAGCATTCAGTACTGAACAGAGTGGTTCTATATGCACAACATTTTATATGGATAGAGAAGGCACTACCCTGGTTCATGAGAGAGTGAGTGGGTCAATGCAGAGTCAAGGTGGAGAACAGATTGGGCTGAATAGGCAGAATACATCAAAGAACTGGGCAGCTTCTACTGGTTTGATGACTGGTGATTGGAATAGTGAAGCAGCTGTACAATGTGGATCGTATCCTGGGGTTGCATCACCAAATATACCACCACCTCTTTCTTCAGGAAGAGATCAATTGGTTGATAATGAGACAGACACACTATGGCACTATCAGGATCCAACTGGAAAAACTCAAGGGCCATTTGCTATGGCCCAACTGCGCAAATGGAGTACAAGTGGGCTTTTCCCTCATGATTTGAGAGTGTGGAAGATAAATGAGAAACCAGATGACTCTATTCTTTTGACCAATGCATCGGTTGGGCGATTCCATAAAGAAGAGCCAGCATTGTCTCTTAACCGCTCCTTACTGGCTCAAGAAGCAATAGTTGCTTCTGATAAAGATGAAATGCATGAATTTGGTATGAATCAGAGTACTGATGCAGTTCAGTTAGACAATAAAATTATAAACAACTGGAAGTCAGTGCAAAACAATGCAAGTGTCAATTGTAAAGATGATGATGAGCTTCCAGGAAGCAATGCATGGGATGCCCATTCTTCAAGTTGGACTACAACTATGAACACCATTCTTAACAATGGACAGGCTCAACTTGCTCTACAACTTTTGGAATTGTCTAAGGGTTGCAAGGCGTCATCTAATCAATCCAATGTGTGTAATTCACTTTCCTTGCTTCCATCTTCTGGGAAGCTTGGTGAAACTCCATTGCTTCAGGTAAAGGAAGAACACAAGGATGAAAAACAGATTTATGTTCTGAGTGGTGTAAATGGGAATTCACTCAAAACCCCTGAAGGTAAAAATAATATTGGCAAAAGTGATGATAAACAGGCTGACAGTGAGAGTTATTCAAACCAGTCTTCAGGACAGAACTGGAGACCACCTGTAAAAGGTTCAAATGGATGGGATTCCAACTCTGCTTTTGTTTCTGGGACGAAGTCTGTTGAAACATCTCAGAAGAATGAGGAAAATGAGTTCTTTGATTTGCCTGGTCCAACACCGGAGCAACAACTTGGGGATTTGAAAGGACAGTCTGTTGAAAACAACCACACTACTTCAAAGCTTCCTGTTCAAGATCCAGGACCTTGCTGGAGTACTGCTTCCAGTTTAGTGGTTGGTGGAGCACAGCTGGTTGGAGTAGCCGGTGAATGGGGTGGCTATTCGCCTGCGCCTGTTAAACCTGTTGAAGAATGGGACTCCAATCATGTGTCCACCTCTTCACTGAAACCTGCAGATGGAGGCAGTGATCATGCTGCCACACTGACTCCAGATAGTGGTCAATTGACACACACTCCCCCCACCCATCCAGTGATTGATGCACCTAATTGGCAGCCCATCATTCCTGAAACCACCGAGTTCTGCTCTTTAGTAGATGAATCTGTTTCAGACCTATTGGCAGAAGTTGAAGCGATGGAGTCTCTTGGTGGTTTGCCTTCCCCTACTTCAAAATTGCGCTCTGCTGAGGAATTGACACAAGGTTATGATGATGATTGCTTTAGTCCTGTTGAGGAGTATAGCCCAGCACCTGATCCAGGCAAAAGTGATGCATTCAGCTCCACTGCTGATATACAAATTCCTTCTCAGTTGACTGTGGTGAGTGGAGCACTGGTGTTATGTCACATGCCTTCTCAACCTACTGTAATAGATAAACCACTTGGCGTATCTCTAATGCCTTCTCAGTTGACTGTAGCCAGTGAATCACTTCAGATAGCTTGCACGCCTTCTCAGTCCACTATTACAGATGAACCACTAGAGAAATCTCAAAGGCCATCTCAATCGACTTTGACAGATGAACCACGTAGTTTATCACAGACAGATGTTCCGAATCCTGAAAAGAGCTTCTGTAAACATTCTTCTACAAGTCCTGAAGTGGAAGGTAATATGAAGCCAAAAGACATTTCAGTTAACCAGCCGGAAAGAGGTTCAGAAATACAGCCTCCTGCGTCACCAGCCGGTAACCAGAGAGAATCAGGTTCAGATATCCAACGTACTAATAACCAGAGAGAATCAGGTTCAGATATCCAACCTACTAATAACCAGAGAGAATCAGGTTCAAATATCCAACCTACTACTCCATCAACGGTTAGTGATTTGGAAGCAGGTTCCGATGTTCAACAACCTCCACCATCCAACAAAGATGCTGGTCAGGAAACAGTAAAGGCGAGAGTAGCACAAGGAAATACGGACATGGTTTGGGGAAATGGTAATGGCACAACTCAGCAACATGCTAGGACAAATGCAGCCAATTCCACAGGCAACTCAGGCAGTCGAGGAAGCCAACCAAGGTATGGCGGGGACAGATTTTCTGGTCCAAGAGACCACCGTAATCATTTCCAAAGCAGAGAGAGAGATTCAGGTTTTGGTAGGGGTAGGTCTTCATGGAATAAGCAGCCATTATATGTTGAAAATGGAGCTAGCACATATAGACCCCCGCCCAAAGGGCTGCGAGTTTGTAAATTTTATGAAAATGGATACTGCAAGAAGGGAGCATCATGTAGTTATTGGCACCCATGATATTTTGATTCCACATCTCCACTTTTCCATAGGTAATTGCGTAATTCTGTAATCACAATTTGTATCAGCGACCCTGCCCCCCTGTCATTGTCCTAATTTAACTTGTACTTCAAGTATTCAGCTGGCATAAATGCATATTTGTTCTTTAAATAATCCAGCTTGGAGCTGCATGTTCAACGTAGTAATTTTCTCGTTTCTATGATTATCTAGGGCACTGTTAGAACTCAAAATCATGATATAATATTTTCTTTGCTAACCTCACACTATTTGCATCCTCATATATATATTTGATATATATATATATATATATCAAATAAGTTAAATGGATATAGATACAAGAACTACTGACCATTTCTAGTTGTTCGTAGCTATACACCTAAGCATGTATTTTCAATCATCAATTAAACTATCCTTATTAACATAAATCCAATTATAGATTATTTCATAATCATATTATATTATATTATATTATATTATATTATATTATATTATATTATATCATATTATATTATATTATATTATATCATATAGTTAAAAAGTCCAGGGATTTTCCATTAAATCAAGGCGACAAAATTTCATAAATATTTTAGCAAGAATTAATTATTTGAGAAAAAAAAACTTCAATAACAACGCGTGATAGGTTGGGTTGGTTTGGTGACTGAGGAGGTATGCTTTCTTCTTAATTTTATAGATTTATAGATTTAACCCTCTTAGATAATTTCAAGAAAGTTTATTAAATTTTACTGAATATATTAATTTAATTTAATATGAGGATTGCACTCTCAAAACCATTTCGAGATGAAACGTTGAAAATCTTTTATTAATGAAAAATATTTGTTAGATTGTAGTGATGATAACATTTATTTTTGATGGTGATTGAAATAATTGAGTAATATTAAAATATTTTATAAACTCTCACTTTTAAAATATTTTATAAACTCTCACGAGTTAAATAAACTAGATTTAAAGATTATTACAAAAATATTTATAAAAAGCACTTTGTAAAATTAAATATAAAAAAATCTAGAAAACATTTTCATGTAAAATATTTTTGAAATGATAATGGGAAAAGATGGGAAGAATGATTGAGATGATATAAAGGGGTCTAATTCCTTCAATTTCCCAACCCCCCTCTACTAAAGGAGCAAATAAGAGAGAGAACAGAAAAAAGAAACAAGACAAAGAAGAGAGACAGGCATCGGGATGGAAAGTAGTATACGAGAAGGGGGAGAAGAAGAGAAAAGGCAACGTGAGAAACAAATCCAAAATGAAGGAGGAGGAGGTTCTAATTTGAAAGGGAAATCATGCAAAGGGTATCTTTATTATTCTTCAACTCTCAAATCAAACGGCATCAATCCTCGCTGTATTGGAATCCCTCGTTCTCTTCCTCGAAGTTAGTATTTTCATTTACAGTTACCATTCTTTATTTAAGTTTGTATTATTTTATCGACTTGTTGGAGTTTCAATGGTTTCTTTTTCATTGAATCTGTGAATTATCGAGGGAAGGGATGGTTAGGTGTGGTTTTTGGTTTCTTGAAAAGAATGAGAGAAAAGGGAAAGTGGGTATTTTTTGGAAGCCTTAAAGGAATCTAATTTAGGTTTTAATTTTATTTCTTGTTGTTAAGAGAAGTGTGAGTGGTTTTTAAAATTTGAGAGGTTTGATGGGTGTCTTTCTCTCCTTGAGTTTGAAGAAACCAGGTGATTGAAACTCTTGATTATGGCATAAAGTTGAACAAGAAAAATGCTCATACTATATATAATTTTTTGAAAGATTTTTATTACTTGAATGAATAAGGGTTAGGAATAGCAATGCACTTTTTCTTGATCATTTGAGTGTAAAATTGATTTGGTTGAAGCCGGGCAAGTCACTAATAAGATTCTAATCCGATTAATTTGAGACATAATGGCTGACATTCAGTTGAGTGCCCTGAAATGCAGACATGGGAAATCATTTTTCTTGGTCTTGGAGCAACTGAAAAAGGGTGTAGGAAAGGATATCCTTGCTGAGCTTATTTACTGGTTTCGCTGAATATGGATTATATTTGTTCCATCGAGGAATTGGGAATGAAATGGGAAATTGGATTCCAATCCCGATTTTGTGCCAAATAGTTGTATGTTTTGTTTTGTTGTAATCCAAATCCTTATTGGTTGGACTAGACAATTTTGCTGAGGGATTCCCATTCCATTCCCAATCCAATGTAAACCAAACGTGGTCTCTATGCTTAATCCTTCGATATTGCTGCATTGATCTATTTGTACTGTTTTGTTTTACCTTCTCATTATGATATTCTGAGAGCTGGGAGAGCTAATTGTTTTCAGGAGATTAGAGAAAACTACTTGATGCCTGATGATGTCTAAATACATCTATAATTGGCAGAAATTCATAAACTGCCTTAACTAAGTATTTTGAAACGTAAGCTAGGTATGTTTCAGTTTTGTTTGACTCAACCTAGGAGCCTGTTTGGGAGTGAGTTAGTATTGATTTTCCTCCAAACCACAAAAACATAGTGTTTGGTTAATTATAAGAAGTTGTGGTTTAACTAGTTGGTCCCACCAATAACTGAGGTCTGCCCCAGTTATTGTGAACAATTAACTTGCATTTACTGAGGTCTGACCTCAGTTACTGGTTTCTCTAGTCAAGTTTATTTTTCCAAAACAGAGAGAGAACGCCTTTCACCTTAACCTTTTTTCAACTTATCTTTGATTAAAAAGGGAGAGAGAACCATTGCCAATACACATACCAGATCAACTGTCACTATCCTTTTGCTAAAGTGTTTGCTCAAGCACCTTTAGTTCTTCTCAAATCATATGAAGAGAAATAATAAACACAACAAGAAAGATGAAAGTCAAATCTCTTCTTACCTGATTGATGTTCTTCCACTGTAAGTTCCTTTCTTTCTTTCTTTCTTAGTTTGTTACCTGGAGCCGATGAAACTAGGCACTTGAATGATGGTTTGGCTTTTATCTTTTGATCCCGCTCCCATTCCTTTGCCCATTTATTTCTGTTGGCAATCCATTAGTTGTTAATGTTTTTTTTTTTGCTGCTTGTGTCAGTTGATGATCATTTTCCAGGTTGTCCAGTCATGGTAAGTTTGGATAATGTATAGTCAACAACAGATGATCTTAGATTCTTAAGTGATAAAGTTATGCATTCTTGTAAGTGCTATTGTCAAAAGAAATTTAGATCTATTAACCAAATATTCACTTTTGCTTCCAGCTTGAGCATTTAGCATTCTACCCCATGAAGTGTCTTTGGTTGAATATTTTTAAAGTTCAAATCTTCAGTGCTATTATTGGTTTCAGTTAACTATTGTTATATCAGAAAAATTGTGATCTAACACCAATGCATTTGTTTTTCCATGGGGAGAAGTTACTATTACTATAGAGGATGTGATTGTTTTTTGGGGTTGCTCTGTTTTGGAATCCCCTGTTTCATGCTTTGTAGAAAACAGAAAATGGGAGGTAATTAAAAAGAAATTGATGGATGCTCGAAAGGAAGTAGCAAGAAGTGTAGCCAGGAAAGCATGCCAGCATACATGAATGAAGATGTTTGTCAAGTTTCATGGTTAAACAAACTTTTTGAATAACAATTTTTGGATAGTATTTTCTCTCTCTCAAAGTTCTAAGTAACTCTTGGATTTTTCTCTTCTCGGTGACTAACAAACTTTCAATACCATGAGCATGTCAATGCTATTTGTTTCTTTTATTTTGGACTAACTCATCCATCCAAATTTCAAGTCTCTAATGACCCGAATGTTAGTTCTAGAGAAGAGAGATTTTATAATTGATGTTGTTGCATTCTTGCAAAGCCATGGAACTAAAGGTCTTCTCCAATGGATTTTGTTAATGATAAAGATTGTAGTTAGTTTAATGAAACAATACAAGTAGTATCTTAATGTCGTATTGTTATGTTTGATGTATTAATAATCCACTGCACAATCAAAATTACAAATTAGTACATGTCCTTTTTAGTCATATTATTATCAACACTTTCAACTGCAATTTTAACCAACCTTTTAATTGCTTTTTTTTTTTTAACAATAATTTCATCTGCAAATTTAACCAAACACATATTTAAACATAACTAACAACAACTAAAAGTAATCTTCTTAAACCTGCTTTTTTCAAATCGCTACGGAAAAACCTACCACAATGTCAAACACACACAAACAATGCATGATCATTTCCATACTTTAATGATCGCCACCTACCACTCTTGTAAAGTTTGGATTATCTATGTAACTTCTGTTCTTGATTGGTTGAGTATAAAAATTAATTCAGTTGTATTGAGGCATGCAATGAATACGATGGAGGTCAGATTATGCAAGAGCTTATATGCTTAATGCATGGAATGCCATGCATTGTTTTATTTCTAGTGTAGATGGTGACAGTATGAGCTGTTCACCATGACATACTGAGAGTCAGGAAATCTAATTGTCTCTTAGAGTAATTTTATATGGAAGGAATTCCTATTCTGCTATTGCTAATTGTGTTGAAAAGACATCACTTTGACTTTTTGCTTGGTTGAGCTCCAAGATGTTTGATAACTCCAGTAGTTATATATGCTTCCTGCTGCTGTTGAATATCGAGGCCTTTTGGTATGTGCTGATATCTTGGTTTCATGGTCAGTTCCTAATTATGTTGGGCAATCTGAGGATGACGCTTCAAAAGATGGGCGGACTCTTACAGATTTTTATTATGGTTGTGCTGGTTACTCTGTTTATGTCAATAACGATCTCTCAACTGATAAGCAAGTGGAAAAAACAGAACTTCCAGTCTGTGTGGGTCTGGAGGTACTCTCTCTCTCTGCATGTGTGCACCTGTGTTTGTAATTATCAGGTGGCCTATTCCTTTAACTTTCGTACAGTTATTGTTTTAATGTATAATTATTTTTGTGATCATACTCCCTCCATAACGTGTGTAAATAATTATTATCTCTCCACGACAACTACTACCTATTGAATATGGTTTTTGTCATTTGTGAATCTTTGGTGTGACTTGCTTTCTTTAATTTGTCTCTGGCCAGGTGACAAGTTGCTTGAGTGGGAATAGAATATTAGTACTTTCATCTCCTGTTTTATCTGTTCTTTTGATAATCTGACTAACACAAGTTCTTGCAGCTCTTAGTGGATAGAAGAGTTGCTTCTGAAGATAGTGCTTCCGCTCCAGCTCATATCCACCATAAAGAAGGTAAGCAAGTCGTTGTGGTTATGCTGCATATAATCACATATACATGTTAGTGAAGTCAAGTTCTCCAGCACATTTCTTGATGTGCAAATTGTAGGGCCTGGATTTTTATTCTGTCCCAAGTTATTCAGATGTACTAAGCCGATGGTTCAATTCTCTTGTAAGGTTAAAATCAAGGGCTATTCTTGTCATCACCATCTTATTGTATACTAAAACAATGTTTTTTCTGTCATTTAAATCCTATCAGAGGATCCCATTCACTTTTTACTGGATGAATCTTCATTTTTGTTACATTCTGATAATGTTTTTCTTTTCTTTCCTTTTTTTTGGGTCTATTTGTCCTCACAACAAGTTATTGAAGCGCAAAAAAAGCAACATGCTTCAGTAAGCTCTTAACCTCAACAATGAATATGTTTCCATGCTACATTGGCCAGGCCATGGCAGTAGTCTTTGGTTTGGGATCAACATTTGTCTCTTGAAGAGTAGTATTTCAGAGTACTACTTCGACGGAATTGTAACTGTGAGAGGGCCTTTTTTATGGTGAACTTGGATAATGAAAAATGAAAGAGATCCATGCAAAATACGACCATTTTCTCAAAATTGATACATTATTTGATATCTCTTCAAGGCATTAATGACATTCGTTTAGTTCAGTCATTTTCTGGAATGTTAAATCACTTCATATCTCACCCTTTTAATTGTTGGCAATTGTTTTCTTGAAGATGGTGGTCAATTACCTCAGCTTCAGCCTCGACGCGATTTACCTCAGCCCCGAGCACATAAACCAGTTAGTTCTGCAGCAGATGACTTCCTGAACAGGCAAGCACAGTTAATGATTTTAAATATATTAATGAATGAACATTAAATATCCGACTCGCACAAAACTGCAGGTATACGAGAAATGCAAACCTGGTCGCATCAGGGGTGGCCAGAAACATGCGAAGAGTAGGGAATTACATAAAAGAAAGTGTGGATGATGTTTTGTACCCTTACAGAAGGCGACCCAAGTAGGTCATAAATTCTTGAATTGATGCACGGAGGAAGGGAATTGGCTTGTTGGTGTAAAAACGTGCTGTTCGACTTTCTGATTCATGCACACTTCTCCTTTGAAACCCCGCCTCACACCCTTCCTTCATGGCAATAAAGCAGTGTTGCTGGTGGTACTTGAACATGCTGCTGTTATTCGTTCACCAGAAAACGATGTCTATGCTTAATGTCATCTATTGTATTTGAAGCCCAGGTGTGGTTGGCGGGGATGACAAATAGCTCTTTTCGTATGTTACAGTACTGATCTTTAGAGCCTTTTTATCACTGCTGCTAAACTGGCGTTTGATCAAAATTTATTTTTTTATTTTAAATAAAATTTGTTTGGTATTTTTATATTATTTTGATGTGATGATATCAAAAATAATTTTTAAAAAATAAAAAAAAATTATGTGATGAATTTCTAAATGAAAAATAGTTTTAAAAAAATGTTTTATTTTGGATTATTTGTCATGACAAGAAAGATAAGATGGGTACTGCCAAAGGGATGAAGATGGTTTCTGTGCCAAATCTTCAGAAGTATTTTGAGCACTGTATAATTCTTATATCATATTCAAGGGGGAAAAAAGAGTTATTCTTTCAAACAAAATTTCATGGCTTCCTTGTATCCACCAGCCTAGAAGGAATAAAGAAAAAGCCATTAGCATCGAAAACAAAGAAGAAAAAACATCTAAAACGCATATATCACAACATCTCTCAGAAGCACTTTTAATTGCAACAATAACATTTACAACTTACAAAAGAAGATTTCCCAGCTCCATTTCTTGCTTGAAAAATAAAGTCTCTTAGAGAAAACATCAATTTTGCTAATCTCTCCAGGTTAGAAACCAACAGAAAAGATAAGCAACAAGCATCACTGTGATCATTCCAACCCGGACAACAAGTTACCTTAATGTATAAGGTTTCCTAGAAGTTAACTTTTTTGTAATAAAATAAAATGATGTGATTTCTGATGAGTTTATTAGCTACTTGGAACCAAATCTAATGTTTATTTTGAGAGATGGCTTTAAACCATCAAAAACTGAAATGGGTTTCGTGTACGCCAGCCATGTATGACCCTTGGATGATCCACCTAGATAAAATCTAAAGGAGAGTCCTTAAACAATACTAACATGAATGGCGATATATAAATATAAAAAGTTAGACTAGTCAAAAGTTACATATAAAGATAGATAAAAGGCTAGCTTTGATGAAACTATATAATTTTGTTTGTCATAGTTGCATATCATGATAATGTGATTTGACAAATGAATGTTTTTTTTTAATGGAAAGAAACCCAACCCCGGTAAAACATATTTTTTTTTTTGAGATCAGATGAGTTGATAAAACCTCGATTATCAAGAACTCGAAATTTGTTTTACATATTACAAGTTTTTTTTATCATCACACTACTTGAGGACACAAGTAGATGTTAAAACATCTCGTGTGTCTATGAGAGAGAGAGATATTTTGAATTTAACAAAATTTCCCAAAAAATTATGCAAGTTATAAAAATCTATTTATATACTTAACGGAGTATTTGAGGATTTGAAATATCTATTTATTGTTTTGTGTGTTAATATTAAAAACAAATTATATAAATGCATTTATGAGAAAAAAAAAACAAAGCAACTAGTAACTCACTTTAGTGACCACCTCATGTGGTTCTAGTATTCAAAGTCTTCACTTTCATCGCACTTGACAGCACAAATTCAAAGCAGGATGTCACCTTCTATCAATCTGATTGAAGAGGTGAGGAAGCCGAGTGGGTCCTTTCGGGTGCGAAAATTGTATGCAACCGATTCATTTCCCAAAATAATCCATTGCCCCATAAAAAATAATCTATGTAAATTTTGTATTATAAATAATTAATGGACAGACTCAGAGAGTCAGGAGATGAGTACACGCAATATAAAGAATTGTGCCTTGTTGACGACACTAACTATTAAACTTACAAATGTTTAAGTTACGATCCACTTTCCTTGATTGATAGCATTCTCAAAATTAAAAAATAATTAAAAAAAACATTTCCTTGGAGGAATAACAAATATAATTTTTTAATACCTTTTCGTGTTATTAAAAAAAACACTTAATCAGGTAGTGATTTTATTTTTGAAATGAAACCGTCCACTATTTCATGCATCATGCTAGAATAGAATAGTCATTTTTTTTAGCACAAATGAATAGTCAATCACAACTTTTTTTTTTTTTAATAAGTGAGGGTGAAATTGAAACTTAAGGAACCAAAGTGAAAAACATGGAAAAAATAGATAATAAACCTTCAATTTCATCCAAAAAACTAGTTTGGTGATACATAGCCCATGGACTTGTTCGGAATGCTGAATGAGGAGTATATTTGACAAGATAGTCAAATTTTCTTGAAGGTTGTCCCAAGGTGTCAACTGTGTTGAAAATCCTATTTTGATATCAAATTTTATTTTTCTTGTTTTTTTTTCCATCACCTGGTGGAATCGAGAGAAGAGAGATAAAGTCATTGTTGAATCTTATTTCGATAACCAAAATAGTTGAAATTGATGACAACATGATTCATTTGATGAGAAAAGTCTTATAGTGATTGTTTTGAGTTTTAATATTGACTAGAAAATGAAAAAATTATTGGGGTTGATTTTATGATTTAGATTTATTTTTAGTTCTTACATTGATATGTTGGTTTTATAAATGTTTTAAAAGTGTATGTAGGGTGTTTTTAGGTTAAAATAACTTGATTTTCAACCACTATGTTAGGTGGTTGAATTCTAGTTTGTTTGTTGTTATGAGTGACGTGTCATTTTTTTTAAATAAAAGGGTTGACGAAATTTAAATGAGAAAGAAGAATTACAGGCATTGGTTAATTATTTTTTTCCTCATTATTTTTAAAATTATATAAAACCATCCTTTCTTATTGATAATTATTTTTTTATTTAACTTAAAACCAGGCAAAAATGCAATTTGACCCATTGTTATCAATAATCTCTTTTAACTATCTCATTTTTCACACTTGTCATGTTTTTTTTTTAAATATATATATATATATATACACAAAAAATTAGCATGTACTTTATTTTTACATAAATATATTAAATAAAAAATAATCTATGAGATAAAAAAAAATAATTGTATATGATGACATGTAAGATTTGCATTGCAAGATTAGTTGGTCAGCATGCATTTTATTATTACGTAAATATATAAAATAAAAAATAATATATGAGATAAAAAAAACATTTTGTATATGATGGCGTGCAAGATTTACATTGCGAGATTACTTAATTGACTCAAGTTTCTATATTTGTTTTTATGACAAATGAAATAAAATTCACCCCCAATCGCACCGCACTGTAGCATTGGCCAGTGCATTTACTAAAATTAAATTTACTTAAGGAAGCACCTCTGGCTCTACCTGTACCCCGGATTTTTATTTATTTTCATGTTTACTTTGTTTTTCACTGTTTGAATGGTTTAAGCTCCGGTTTGTCACTCTCTTTTAAAATATTTTTGAATTTTTTATTTTAAATTAAAAATTTTTAGGATTTTTTTATGTCATGATCAAAAGTATTTTTTAAAAAATAAAAAAGATATTACTTTAATATATTTTTATAAAGAAAAATACTTTAAAAAACATATTAGTGTATCATGTTATGACCCAAAATAAATAGACAAGAAGACGAGGAATACCCGAAGAAGGAAATGACTCAAACACTTGCTCCTTTGGAGCAGCAGCTTATTTTTTTCTTCTTGCATTGATCAAAATGAAATTTCTCCAACGAGCTTACAAAATAAAACGTAAAGAGAGAGAATAAATATCTCCACATAAATCAAATGAAATTTAAGTCTTCGTAAACATATTCAGGAAGTGAAACTCTAATTTCTCCCATTTTTTATTGTCGTCTGTTTTTCAAATATATATATATATATAAACATGCAAATTCACATTCTGTCACCTTGTCCAGCTAGAGCACACTGAGGAAACTCCCTCCATTTCTATTCCTTAAAGTGGACAGACCACACGCTTTCTCGGTACGGCAACGAGTCGAGTTGCTCTTGGCGCAGTGAGTCCAAACATATCAGTCATGTCAAGCTCACCTGGTTTCATGCCATCAGGCAGCTCCCAAGTAAAACAATGAAGCAAATGAGCGACAGCCAAATCAAGTGCATATAACCCAAGTTGCATGCCAGGGCACGACCTCCGACCTGACCCAAAAGGAATAAATTCGAAGTGATTCCCTTTAAAATCAGGCACCCCTGGTTTCAGAAACCTTGCAGGCTTAAAAGAATCAGGATCTTCCCATGAATTCTTGTCTCTGCCAATAGCATAAGCATTGATCATGACCCTTGTCTTTTTCGGAACGTAATAACCAGCAACCTCGGCATCTTCAGATGTTTCATGTAAGAGAAGTGGGATTGGTGGGTGAAGTCTTAAGGTTTCTTTAAGCGTGCATTTAAAGAACGTGAGTTTGTCAAAATCACTTTCCTCCACGCGCCGCTCTAAGCCCACCACGTCGGCGAGCTCCTGCTGGACTGTTTTTAGATCCTCGGGACTCTTCAGTAGCTCTGCCATGGCCCACTCTATAGCCGACGCCACTGTCTCTGTCCCACCAAACATCACATCCTGCCAGATATGCATGCACAACGTTGATTGTTGATTATTATTCTTTCAGTTTCATCTACCGACAACTTGAAATATATGTGCACGTTATTAATTTCTTAGTTCTACAAGGAAAGTTGGATAATAATGAATGGATAACGATACAATATCGTGACAGTAAAGTTAAGTAAAAGGTATGAAGTGATCGCTAAGGAATCATACTCTCAAAACGTGTGTGAGTATCTCAATATAAAATATCATGTAACGTGAGAATTGGATATGGTAAATAAGGGATATTATTAGAACTTACCATGATGATGGCTTTGATGTTTTCTCTAGTAAGTTTGATGGCGTTTTGTAAATCATCTGATTCGCTTACTTTTGTCTCTTCACTATAAAAGGTTAGCATGTCATCGACCATATCGGTTTCAGCCACTTCAGAGTAGTTATTCTGATTTCTTTTTTGGATATGATCGTCGATAATATGGTCGATGAATTTATCAAGTGCTTTCCGAGCCTTGACAAGTCTAGCGGTGAGCCCTTGTGGGTCAATCCAGCCAAGCCAAGGAATGAAATCCGAAATGTTGAATGCTCCAAACAGCTTGGAGAACTCCTGCAAAATCTTGATGAACTCTTCCTGTCCTTCATTTTTGGCCCCAAAAGCTGCTCTATAAGTGATATTCATGGTCAGTGTAAAAATCAATTCTCCGACGTTCACAGGCTTGCCTGTATTGGCTCCGACTGTCTTAACCATTGAGTCCACCTCGTCTCTCACAGAATCCCATGATTCAGCCCTTTTCCGGCTAAATAGCTTCATGACGCAGAGCTTCCTCATCTGGCGCCAGAACGGACCATAGTGGGCAAAGGCCATATCGGCACGATCATAGGTTAAGTAGCTTATGGCTACGTTGGCTGGTCTATTGGAGAAAATGTTATCCTGGACTTGCAAAACTTGGCGAGCTACTTCAGGAGATGAAACAGCTACCATATGCAAGAACCCCATACGCATATGAAATAGCCCACCATATTGTTTAGCTAGTGTAGCTAAGCCACGGTGAGTTAACTGGTCCATCATATGCATGTTACCAATAAGTGGAAACCCTTTAGGCCCTGGTGGATATGGTGATCTCCGGCAAAGGCGGGACATTAGAACTAAGAAACAAAGTGAAGAGATAATGATCAAGAAGAAAGACATGGGTAAAGTTTGCAAGGATTCGAGAAGAGAATCCATGGGGTTTTTTTGTGTGTGTTTGTGGCTATGGGGTGTATTGTCTGCAACACAGTACACTACTGATTAAATGCAACTTTCTTATTTTGCTAAGCTGAGAAAGATATTACGGGGCTTTATATACAGTTTTTTTGTGACCTCAAGTAACCCCTATTTTTTTTGGTTAAGCTTAAGCAATCATCTCATTTAAGAATTTAATTATATAAGTAAGATCTCATAATATGATTTATATTATTTTTTAATATATTTCTTCAAGTGAAAGTTATTTAGGCTTGAAACTTGCACAGACCCACATCAACTTGTGCTTGGTTTTTATCAAATAAAATGAGAATAATGAGATTTGAACTCATTATTGCTGGGTCAACAAGACTCTGATATCATGTTAAAAAATCATTTCATTTAAAAGCTCAAACTTTAAATAGAATCTCATAATATAATTTATATTATTATCTATCTATCTTTATAAATATTATTTTGGAAGGGTTCGGCTCCAATTCGTAAAAAATGGTTAAACAAGTACACACTAGGCCCAATAATTTTATTTTCTCCATTCAGCCGTTTGTAAGTAATTGTATGAGTACCCGAAAGGGTGCAAACTCGCTGGGTATTTGTAAAAACGATAAAAAGAAGGTACAACCACGCATACCAAAATCTGGATGGAGACCGCACGCACAAGACAGAACATTAATTTTCACCAAAATGATAGAACATTTGAGCCTGCAAATTATATTTATTGGTCAAAGGAGATGAAGTATCGCTCTCTCTCCAATAGAAGGGTTTGTATGAAAATCACCAAGAAAACAAAACAAAAACCTTTTCTTTTAATATGGACATGTTTGCATCATAAGTATCATGTTACAACAATGGACTAGTAGGCAATATCTCTTCAGAATGAATTCATTAACCTTTTTAAAAAAGAAGAAAAAAAACACTGAAATGTATACTCATATCTAAGGACAGCTAGCTCATTGAAAAATCTCCAACAGTGTTTCTGATTTGTTTCTCACATATGTTCGTCGACTAAATCTTTTAAGGTCGTGAGGAATTATATGTTATCTCCATGTCTGTGTTTATATATGTATATATAAGCTCACCGTATATCCACTACACTTATATATATATATATATATATATATCAAATTCTACGGGAAGTGTTTCTGGTATCAAAGTTATGTCCATACTTTGTTTTGTAATCTGTGTCTCGTATGATTTTACATTCCTAATTATAGCATTAATTTCGTGTCTAATTAACCTAAACATTTATGTAGGGTTTGAGGGTTAAGTTCATTCCACGGCTTATTATGTAGCTCATAAAAATTATATTATGCATAAAAGAAAAGAAAAAGATCAAGTTCATAATCAACCCAGTGGTTGTCATGTGTGCTATCTTTCATTTTCTTATTATTATTTGACTGCAATAGAGCCAGCTACCTACTTCAACGAGCTGCCAAATACTTATTAAAATTTTGTTGTTTTTTCGGTGTTATCCCTTATTAAAGCAAATCCAAAAATGCCACGTACTTGCGTGTGTGTGTGTATGCATGAGGTCGATCCCATGCAAGCTCCACTTAGTGATCTTTGATCAGAAGCAAAAAGTGACAGATTTTGATGCCTGACCTTATTATTATTGCTTAATAAAAAAAATAGACATTATTATATCTTATACAAGTCATTTTCGTGGTCAGACATTGGAACGATTGATGCTTTCATTCCACCATATCAACATGGCTAAATATCTCCATAAAACTCATATGATTGACCATTTCAAAACGTGTTTTGGTTATAAGCAGCTTTCCGGAAGAAGTTCATCCACTACTTGGTGTATCCAGGCCCTTTACTTGGCTTACATTTCAGCTCAATTTACTATATTTCTTAGAGGAGATTATTTATTTTGTATCGCATGCATGAGATATTTCAATATTTAATGGCAAGCTTTCACAAGGAGTCGATGAAACACTTGATGGAAGTAAATATATAGAACTAATTGCAAGAGGGTGGGGGTATTCTAGCAATAATGTAAGTAAAAGTCTTATGAATAATATTTTTAGTGAGATAAAGATTGCTTATCTTTGATTAACTTGGAAATGATAGTTTAATTACTGTTGATTTGGAAGAGTTGATCCCGATTCTCATGATAGGGAAGAAAAGAAAAGAAAAAACCAAGATATATGTCAACATTAATGTAGACATTCGTGATAATTTCCTTGTGGCAAGCATGATCACTGAAAGATGATTACACTTATTATCCAAGATATATAATATGCTTAGGTTGCGTGCAATAACATCATTATAACGCCATGATAATAGACTGATAGACAATTGATCTTGTTGTTCGTGGGTTGTGACATTTCAACACTATGTTTTTCATTTTTTTATTCTACTCGCTTGATTATTTTCTTATATAGAAAATAATTTTTGAATGTTAAAATCAGGTAAAAACAACTATTTAAAAATCAGTTATTTATAATTATGCTAATTAGAGCTTAATTGACTCAGTATATATAAGCCAAACATACGGCATAGATCAAGATATTGAAATAGCCCAATACAAAAATAAAAAGAATTGTAAGCTTTTTTTTAATATATAAAAATATGTTGATTTTTCAAACTCGTGATCAAAATTATATCCACTCTAGAAGTTCAATTTCCACTCATCAATTAAATATTAAAAGATGAAGTTTTTTTAAAAAAATATATATATATATACAAAAGAATTTAAGAAAACAGTAACTAAGAGAAGGAGGATCAAAATTGAAACACAAAATAAATTTTATATTTAATTAAAGGGTGAAATTGAAAAGAAAAAAAATAGTATAAGGAAAAAATATGAAAAAATCAAAATTAACATCAAAATATAAGCATTGTTGTTATTTAAGGGTGAGATTGAAAAAAAAAACTTTTATAAAAGGACCAAAAAAAAGAAATTCAAAGAATGAGGACAACTTTGGAGAATATAATATTTGGTAAACTGGATTGAATGAAAAAACAAAAAACAAATAAAACTTCTATAAAAAAAGAGATCAAAATATGAAAAAGGTTGGATTCAACAAGTATTTATACGAGGATAGTAATATTTGTAAGGTATTTAAAAGAGAATATGGAGTTGAATCGGCTTTTGAAACTGAAAATTGCAGAATCTAACAAGTATCTACGGGATGGTATTCGTATTTCTATGGTATTCAAAAGGAAATACCATAGAAAAAGATTATATTGTGAACTCAAAAACAATTCTTATATTAGGTTTTCTAAAATAAATAATTATTATTACTCTAACTAAATATATGAAAAAATATTTTTATAAAAACAACTCTAATATTTTACATCACTAAAAGACCTTGTACATTAATTTTTTTTGTCTTATTCATGTTTTATTTATTTATTTAGTAAACAATGGAAAACTTAAAAAGAAAACGTGTGTTTTTTAAACTAATATAAATTAGAAAAAGTGAGAAAATAGTTTCTGAACAAACAAATATTGCATTTGAGTTTTAATATTATTATTATTATTATTATTATTATTATTATTATTATTATTATTATTTTCAACCTACTTTTCTAAAAAAATAAAGTATATCACGTTTCTAAACAACTCATGAAACTTCTCCTTATCTGATAAAATGAAAGTATATTATGTTTCTAATATATTATTTTTTTGTATTCAATATTCAGAGCGACGTCTCTTCCAAAGAGACACAGGTGACATTACTAGGATGTGAATGGCCAAGCAAGCCATCACTTCAAGAGCAGTATACTGCCTTTCTTTGTATTTTAAAAACTAATACAGTCAAATCCAACACATCGCCCTACCCACCCCCATACAAATTATATAGTATCCTAGTTATAATTTCAAATAAAAATAAACAAATTGAATTAAAATAAAATGCTGAGAGGAAAAACCATCTGTTAGATACAACGGCAATAGGGTTCTTGATGAAGGGTTTTTGAAACAAAAATTAAAAAATATTTATTTAAATTATTATGTTTTTGGTGTTTTCAGTTCATTTTCATCTGTTAGTATCAAAAATAATTTTTAAAAAATAAAAAAAAAATATTGATATATTTTTGAACGAAAAAAATATTTTCAAAATCAACTTCAATCACACTAACAAACAAACACTAAGATCTTGGGACTAAGAAGTTTGTTCTCCCTATTATTTTATTTCAAGTTCGAGCTTTGTAGTTACTAATATAATTATCACTAGAGATTTATATGATTTTTTATTTTAAAATCCATGAGATTAATATAAAAATTAACCAACGATAATAAAATAAAAAATACAAAGAGTAAAGGCTAGAGGCATGTATATAAATTTATTAGTTTCCTGTATGATATGATTGAATCATCTGAGTCACACCTCTAGCTCGATCTCAATTTTATTTATCCACCCAAGACAAAGCATGCATGTAAAAAAAAATATAATGATAACGAGAGGCATTGACTACAGCTAAGTAAAAATTATATATCTTTTTTATATTATTTATTTCAACATGTTAACGTAGAAGGTCATAACATAGAAACTATATCCTAATTGCTAGAAAGTAGAACTAAGGATTGGGAGTCCATCGGCCTCGAGTTTAGTGTGAACTAGCTGGATTGTCCGCACGCACTATAATACGGGCAGAACAAATAATCTTCATAACTGTTGAGATTAGAATATAAAATTTTATATTATGAAAAAGATCAACATCTTTTATTATAATAATATTAAATCAAAATCTTAACTTCTTAAATTATCATCACCATCACTGTCAAAACAATAAATATTATTTAATAAATCTCAGAGAAAAACCAAACAAAATTAATAAAAAAAACACCTAATAACAAACACCTAAAATTACTATTATTATTCTTAATATTTATATTATCATTGTTTTAATAACATGAAGAAAAAAATTAAATCAAATGCTTAAAAAAAACCCTAAAAACATTAACAAAAGAGCAAATGAAAAATAAAATAAATGAAAAAAACAATAAAAACTATTGACTCGAAAAAAAAATTATTTGACCTGAAAATCTATAAAAAAAAAATATTACGCTATTTTGCGGGCTCAGTAAAAAGTTTGTATAATTATTAAAAGAATAAAAAATATCAAATTATCCCGAGAGAAAAAAAAAACCTAAAAAATATTAACAAAAGAGTAAGTAAGAGAAAAACATGAAATTATTATTATTATTATTATTATTATTATTATTATTATTATTATTGTGAAAAAAATAAAAGACTAAACAATCATAAAAACTTTAACAAAAGATCAAACAAAAAAATAAAGTAAAAATTATCAGGTACAAAAAGTCACATGACGTAAAAATAAAAAAGGAAAAAGGAAAAAAAACTGAAAGAAATAACAAAAAAAATACAAATATCAATTTTCAAATGATCATAGATATAAAATAAAATTTAAGAACTATTTTGTTTTTTGAAAAAAATATATCAGCTCAACATAAGAAAATAAAAAAAAATCAAAACTAACCACAATATATATATATATATGGACAAAAGTAAAAATATTCTTGAAATTAAAAGAAATAAAGGGATTAAAATGAAAAATTAAAAATAATAGGGCTGAAATGAACATTAAATATAAAGGGATTAAAATCAAAAATTAAAAGTATAAGGGCCGAAATGAAAACATCGAAGTCTTAAAATCTAAGAATATTATTGCTATTACAACTAAAACAATAAAAAATATTAAATTATTATGATGAAAAAAATAAAAAAAACATAAAAAAAGAAGCAAAAAAAAACTAATATTATTATTCTTATTGAGTTAATAATTGGAAAAATTCGATAAAAAAATATCAATAAATGTTTTTAAAAAAACATAAGTGAAAAAAACAAAAACGAAATAAATAAAAAAAATCAAATAAATGAAAAAATAAAAAAAGCAATCAAAATGAAAAAAAAACATAAGTGAAAAAAAAGAAATAAAAAACGTCAAAATGAATAAAAAATGAAAAAAACAATAAAATGGAAAAAAATGAAAAAAAAAGCAAAGTAAAAAAAACAAACATTACTATATTTTCACGACAAAGTAGAAATTGTAAAATGCATGGCATGGGATAAAATTGAATGTCACGCAGGTGGTTTTTCCTCTTCTTTTTACAGTGCAGTCCACCCAGGATGAATCTCGGCTGACAGAAACCAAAGAGCGTAATGCAACACGCAGGGATCATCCGTAGCCATATGTTCGCAGCTTAATCACATAATAAAATATATAAACAAGAAAAACAAATATGAAAAACATGTTAAAAAACTGAATCAGTTGGCTAAAGAAAAAAATATATATGGGAAAAAAAATTATGGCTCGCGTAAGCTGACAAAGACATCCGGGTCATGGGGAAAAAATAATTTGAAACAAAAGAATGGAAAAAAAATGGATCTGAATATTAGTCATGGCACGCGTAAATTGTTATTGATATCCTTGTTTAAAATAATAATAAGAATAATAATTCCAAAAAGGGAAAGGAAATTTTCCAGCGAGTCATTATCAAAATCATGATTGGAAAAGAAAAAAACAAAATAATGATTGAAGATTAGTCATTATATGCGTAAACAGTAACTGATACTCTAGTTTATTTATAGAAGCAAATAACAAAAACACAGCAGTTTAAAAAAAAAGGATCTAAAACCTTAGTCATAATACGCGTAAACTATCATTGATACCCTAGTTTTAAAAAATAATAATAATGGTAGCATGAAAATGCATGAGGTCGCCTCGAGCGCCATTTGTGAAGGATTTGAGGTGTCGTCGATGCAGTTAGCAACAAAACATATTAATTAGTTTTAGGATGACCTGTTATTTTCTTTGCCCGAATCCAGAATTAATAATGAGATGCATTAAATATTCCTGTCGTGAAGTTAATCACCCAAAGAGCTAATAAGAATAATTAAAAAAAAAGCAAACCAAACTCAAAGGAAAAAATGGCAGCTTCAATACAAATAATAATAAAAATAATAATAGATTTAAAGAAGAAAAAACACGACAGGTTGAAAAAAATATTAAGAATTAAAAAAAAGCAAATAAGGAAAGCAAACTCTGCGATTAAAAAACACGTCGGATTGGAAAAAAAATAAGAAGAAGAAAAAGTAACTTGAAAGCAAAAACAAAAACAGCTTGTAAAAAAATAATCATAAAAATAATAATAAATCAAAAAAAGAGGAAAAACACCACATCTTGAAAGAAAAAGAAAACGAAAAAGCAAAGCAATCCCTGCGGCGAGGGATTCGAACCCCTGGGCGCTGAAATTTTCAGCGTGCAGCGAACCTCTAGGCCACAACCACCCACATGTCTATTTCCATCATACAAAATACAAATATAAACTCTGTAAAAAAAAAGGAGCACAAACTCGCGCGAAGCAAGAAGAGAAATATCCAGTGCACAGTAAATGTAGTCTGCGTGAACAGTACGATGCCGAGCTGTTATAGCTCTTTAGTTAATAGTTAATGTCTTCCCGGTGAAGAAGATATCTAAATGGTTGCGATATCACTCCTCACAAAAAAAACATCTATTCGATTTAGGAATTACTTAGAAATTGTTAAGCGATTTGCTGTCGATGGGATTGTTTTAATATTAAAAGATATATAAATTCATGAAATTAAGATAACTGCACAGAAAATGAATAAATTGAGAAAAAATACAAAGGTTAATTTCAAAATCATTTAATAAAAAATAAATTAAAAAAATTAAATTGTTAAAGGGTTAAATTAAAAAAATATATATAGTTAGTTAAAAAAGGACTACAAATAATGAATTCAGTTAGTCTGGATCTACTTGTTAAACTTACAAATTGAATTATGAGATTGGGATAATACCTTAAAAAATAAAAATAAAAACATAAAATCTAATTTTAAATCAACTCAATAATAAAGGATGAAATAAAAAATAATTAATTAGAAATGGTGAGGATAAATTACTAGAGTTAACCTAGATTAACTTGTTAATTTTTTGATGTAAGTCATAAGATCGTGAGAAATTTATAAAAAAAACAATTGCATAACTTCACTTTCAACATATCTAATGTTGAATGTTGAAATTGAAAGAAAACAAACAAGAGACCGGTATATAACTCGTATAAATAAAATAAAATAAAAATATAAAGTTTAATTTTTAAAATTGGTATGAAATTAAATTAAATTGTTGAATAATAAAATTTAAAAAACTAAAAATATATATTATTTATAATGTGATTTGGATAATATTAATTGTTTCAATACACTTACATTGATCAATTAATACATTTAAGATTAACTACTTGTAAAATCAAAAACATTTATAGTTCTCTCATCAAACTTGAAGTAATTCCATATGGAAAACAATCCATATGTTAAGTCTTGTTGCCTCTATATGTTCTGTGATCGTGTAACAACATCACATAAAAAGTCCTAAGACATGAAATTAGGATGACATTCAAACTCATTAAAAGCAATATCTTGTCCCAAATTTAATTTTTTTGTAATTATAAAGAGTTATTAATGCAACAACAAATTGCTTAGTGACTTATATGGAAACACAAACATGTTTTGCAAAATTTCTTTATCTATTTTTCACATCTTAAATGCTCGTTTAATTTCACATCGAACTAAGGAATGAACCTGGTTGAATAACCGCTTTTGACTTCTCGGTTGACATTGATAATAAATCCTTAATTTGATTCCACATACCACACTTCTAATTGAATTGCTAATTTATTTTTATTTTTTTTCAATTTCTTAAATCATCAAAATCAAATACATGAATTCTCATTTCACTTCAAAAAAAAAATATCACAACTGCAAGCTTAATTCTACACAGTTTCACAATATTCAAACACATCATAACAATCTAAGTTCCTTTCACTTTATGGTTGATCATGCACCTATAAACTCGCCATGATTTTCACTTTATTTTAACAAAATATCTACCTTTATATCTTCAATAATTAATAACCAATGCTAACTCTCTGTATTGCTCCCAAAAACTATAATCCTATAACTTAACAATTCTATCATATATTCTATCATAAAAAATAATAATAAAAAAAGCTTTGTAGGAATTTATTCAGGAACACTTGATATATTTTACATAGCAAGAATTTGACCTTTCTATGCTAACCAAGTAAAACTTTTCCTCTCTTACCTTATTTGTTATCCCTTTCTCTCATTTTTCTCCTTCTTCTCACTTATTTTATTATTTTTAAAATATGATCAAGAATTATACTTCAATTTTATGTTTTTTCCTAAGATTTTTCTAAGATAATTATGTCTAGACCTCTCTCTCTCTCTCTCTCTCTCTCTCTATATATATATATATATATATATATATATACTGGCCAAAGCCATATAATTCTAACACCTGCTTATATTATGTTCCTTAATGTTTCTTTCATTATTTACTTCTTTCATCTTGTTTTAATTCTCTTTTCATTATTTATTTATTTTTCAGGGTTTACCATACTATTTTTTTATATTCACATATAACCTTTTCCCCTCTAGTATTCAATTCTAATATCATCTATATTGCATACATATTTTCTTTATTCATTTCATATAATGTTTCCTTTACTAACATTATTGATTTATATTAAAAGTTTTGTAGTTCATCCTTATTTCAATTTAATTGTCAATATTATCGCAAGGCCTCTCCAAAGTTCATGTCTTGGAGTATAGGTTTGATGATTTAAGTCACAATATTTGAGTATTTCTTTTTTCTTTTTTTAGTTGATACATTTTTTAAATATGTTTTTCTTAAATAAATTTTGAATTTATATTTAACTTAATATCCCTTCTTTGTGATTTATTGTTTTATTAACCTTTCTTGGATAAAGATATTTCTTAAATGGTGTTGTGTGTGTTTAGTTTTTTAGAAGATTATTCTTATTTATCTATAATGTTTTTAATCCTTTATATAGATTAACTTTATTTTCTTATATATATAAAAATATTAGATAATATTTCTAGTATTTGTATTTGTTTCTTTTTTTTTCAACCAATTTAATATATGTCTCAATTTTTATTAATTTTTTATTGAATAAAAAAATAATTTTAATTAAAAAAATTGAGTAAAAACAACAATACAAATATCTTGTCCTGCAAGATCAAAGATCTTGATTTATACATGTCTCTTGATTTCCCAAATAATTTTTAGTTATTGTTAATGACTTTTTTTCTCGTTTATCAACACATACTTCTCAATTTATTTGGTGAAATATATGCATGGGCTTTCTAATTTAAATACTTTTTAATGTGTATAAATTCATTAAAAATCAATATATATATATATATATATATATATATATAATTAGTTTTGTAGAAATAAAATATTTGGCCCAACACGATACGCATGTAAAATAGCTAGTTAAGGAAAAAATAATTGCTCATTAATGTTTTCACTATGTTTCATTTTGGTCATCAAATTTTATTTCTTTAATGTTTTATCATATTCTCATAAAAGTTATGTCGATACCGTTAGATTAAGTGAGTTACAACTTACAACTAGGCCCCGTTTGTTTGTTGGAAAGTGGTTTCCTTTTGGAAAGTGAATTCCGGAGAAAGTGAATTTCTGGAAAGTAAATTCCTGGAAAGTGAATTTCGATGTTTGACAGTGTTATGAAAAATGAACTGGAAAATACTTTTCAGTGTTTGTTTGTATTATGAAAAATGAACTGAAAAATAATTTATTAATAAATTATTTTTTTTCAAGTTTATTAAAATAATGAGGAACAAATCTTACAAATTAAAAAGTTGAATGAGAATGAAATTAAAAAAAAATATAATTTCATAAATTATCTCAAATAAAATAAATAAATATCAAAATAATAAAGATCAAATCTAAATAATTAAAAAAATGAAAGGTGAATAAATTAAAATAATAATAATTAACATTTCATAAATTATTTCAAATAAAATAGGTAACAATAAAAAAATGAGGACCAAATTTGATAGATAAAAAATTTCAATAAAAAAATGATAAGAAAAAAGCAAATAGCAATTATAAAAATAAAGACCAAAATTAATATAAAAATTAAATTTTAAGAGATGGAATTGAAAAATAAATATTCAAAACAAATTATATATAGCAATCAAAAGTTTGAGGATCAAATTTGATATAATCAGCAAATAATGATATTTCTAAATTTTTCACAACTTCCGGAAAGTGTTTTCCGCCCAAATTTTTCGGAAAACACTTTCCTGAAAACCAAGTCAAATTCTTCTTTGACTGGAAAGTGTTTTCCGTTGACTGGAAAGTGTTTTCCATTGACCAACTTTCCGGAAGACAAACAAACACAGGAAAGTTTGGAAAGTGATTTCCCGGAATTCACTTTTCGGGAAACAAACACAGCCCTAGCTTCTCTTTGTATTGTCCCATATATGCAACATGCCTGAGAATATTATAATGTAAAATTTTAAATATATATTATAAAATAGAATTTTATATTATAGTTAAAAAAAAAAAAAGAATTTCCAGTTTATTACTCTCTTGCTGCCCCCAGGTCATAGATTTGGTCACGATTGACAAATATTCCAGATAGCTAGCAAGTAGCTATATATAAATATCCAAGTCAAACAAATAACAGTGTTGACTTTGTATTGAAGGGATAGGTAAGTTACCCTTACCCTTTCCTAATTTATTACTCTCTTTCTGCCCCCGGATCAGAAAATGTTAGTAAAAAAAAAGAATTTATTTTTATTTTTTAATTAATTTTTTTTTAAAATTATTTTCATGTATTGATATCAAAATAATTTTTTTTTAAATAATATTTTAATACATCTCTACAAACAACCTCGACTACCAACCATCACTGGACAAGTTTTACTACCTTACCACACTGTGTTCTCTTCGACAGCAGCGCAAAAGATTTCATGATTTTTGCTTGTGTTGAGGTGTTTCCCGGACTACAACAAAACGATGGAAAAAAAAAGAAAAAACAATCCATTTTTATTGTCATAAAAAAGCCCAAATGAGTGCTATTTCCGCTTCTCTGGGCTCCTGCTATTCGTTAGCTTATATATAGGGTCGGCCCAAGCCCATAGTCTCAAAATGTCCTGACACTTTATTGTCATAGAAAAAACAAAAAGGCCGTCCACAAAATGACATAGCTAAATGGTTGGGAGTGATGTATTAAATAATAATGGAGTGATTATCCTATCCTATGCTATTAGAGATAGAATTATATAGTTATGATTTATTAAATATAACAATAGGATATCTTTTTATAACAGTACGGTAAGTTTAGCAATACACATGCTTGTATGTGGGTGTGTGTAGCAACATTGTCATTGATTAATAAATTATACAGAAAATCTATGTTATATGTGTTCTTAACAGTCCCACCTGATAGATGGAGGGCTGTAATTTGACATATGGCGATTCGCATGCACATCGTGACCAACATCCCAACTACTAACTGGTCACCTTGTATCGCAAATCCGCCAGCAACATCAAAATTTTCTGTGTTATGTGACACCTCAACTCAACTGTGATTTGTTGTTTGACTTTTCAACTTATATTTTATGACATTGTCATGGATACATGTTTTCAATGTGCAGTGATCAGAAGAACTGTTGATTTTTTGTCATATGCGAACCAGACGTGGGGAGAAAATGAATTTGAATAAAACGATAAATCTTTGTGGGGTTAAGAATAAAAGAATAAACGAACAAGAAGTGGGTTTTCGTTTTAGTTTTAGTTTTATTTTTAGTCCGACAAATCCATGCAGTTCAAAAATCAAACTGAACCGAAATTAATTGATTAGTTTAATGAGGTCCAGTTCGGTTTTAATTTTTTTCATTTGATTGTTTTTATAGATAAATATCCAACTTAACTAAAAAATGTTTAGTAAAAAACAATAAGGTATCGATTAAACTTTCTAGTCACTCGAAGACTGCTGAAGTCTTCAAGACATGTTGAAATCACAAAAAAAAAAAGTGTGAAAGTCCAGATCATGTCTAGTCACAATACATGCCCACCGGACCCAACGATATTTTTATCCTCCGGTTGTAGAATCAACATCAATCGGAGGATGTATTTGTTGGCATTGTTAGAAAAATAATTTTAACATATTTTTAATCTATATTTACTTTACTTATCAATATTAGGCATTACATACATACATATATATATATGTACTTATTATTTAATTTTACATGCAAAATGAGACTACAATTTACTGTCGGGCACACAGGCGGATGAGACTAGATGAGCGGGTCCAACTATATATGTACCAAGCAAGGTTTTTATATGTCAATTATATGAACCACATCAAGTTTAACTATGAGTTTATTCATATACTAATTAAGCGATGGAGACGTAAGACACCATGGAGAAATGACATCAACAGTACAGGATGCAGTGGTTTTGTTTAGGTTGCCATGGATGGATATGCAATCACATTGTTTTTTGTTCGTAATAGGATAGTGTAATGTGAGTTCTCTTTCTAAAAGAAAGGGGGATAAAATATATATCGAATGGATCAGGGAGATATTTACGACACCACTAGCTAATGCTAGCGAGGAGGTCCTATAAAGGTACAAAATTAATTATAAATACAATGTGTTGATTATTTATAAAGTTTTTATAATAATTTTAATATTTTTATGCAGTCATGTTAGAGCATATGTATTCCATATATTTTAGAGTGTATTATTCATAGTTTATCAATTAAACTATTTTAGAAATGACCTTCTCAAATTGTGCTATTTTAGAAAAAACTTTTTTTATCTTTTTTACTCCAATATTTATTTATTTTTAATTTTTTTATTATAATCACATAGTTTACCTGTATTCCATAGCCTCCTCGTGAAAACAAGTCATTGTTACCCCCATGACGTGTGGGGAAAATGCCCATCACAAAATTCCATCAATCATTCAGTTAATTAGTAACATGTGGCTAAGTGGTTCGGACTTTTAAAAGGGACACCCAACCCAAAAAAAATTAGGTGGAAGAAAACAAGATTATCACTGTTGACGCTTTGTAGGGGAAAAGATTCAAAGAGCAATGGAGGGAAGGGCCAGAAGGGACATCACCGCCCTATTCTTAATTTAAAAACTTCGAATACTCAACCTCAGCCTTTACGCCTCGGGCCAGATGCCCTCGTTTACACGTACAATATGCTTTTTTTTAAATATAATTGCGGTTATTTTTAATTAGAAATATTTTAAAAAAATATATATATATTATTAATATTAGCATATTGAAATGGTATAAAAATTTAATAAAATAATTTAAGACAAAAGATCATTTGTTTTCAAAAATGACATATTAAATACTTCTCTCTAACACATCCAGAGTGTGGTCCAGAAGAGCAGCATCAAAATGCATTTATACAGTATATGACAATAAAGAATACATCAGTATATATAATCTGAGCCCTCATATTCCCCTTTTTAAGGGCAAAGAGTTTATTAACTGCGTATTTTTCACGCTATATATATATAAACACGCATACGAGGACATATGGTGTAACTGGTGGCACCGTAACCGGACATTTTCCATACACCGCATGTTTTATCTAAAAAGCATGCACGCCCCAGCATCAAGACTTCGTTTTTGTGGTTTATGAGGGTAAGTGTTATTGCGCAAAAAACATGAAAAAACTAAAATAACCTCACCTCTAATCCTTGCATGTGTCCTACTCAAAGGGCAAAGTAGTTATTTCACTGTTCAAGACAAGACAAAATACTTTAAAGACCTTTAAGTAGTCTCGTCTTATTGTCAGTAGTCAAGGGTAAATCACTGGTTTTATTGTACAAAAAAAAATAGAGTCAAAATCACCTCAAACAATCTGTTAAATTTTGCAGTCAAATAGAAAAAATAGTAATTTTATTGTTGAAATAACCAGTAACTTGTGTAAAGTAGAACCACCAAGGACTTTTATATATTATTTTAATATATTATACATTTCCCCTGTTCGCTAGACACAGGATATCACCATCTTGCTTCATAATGTTCTTGCTTTCCAACGGCCATCAGAAGAAACATATTTAAGGTAAACGGTTTCTATCCCCCTCCCTCATGAAGACAACACCCGAGTGTCTGTCTTCCATGTAAACGGCAAATATTCGGAGTAGCCTTAAACGAATGAATATTATTAGCCAGAGAAGACCACTTCAATGTAAAATAAAATAAAAATAGAAATAAAACTCCCTTCCTGAGGTGAGCTGGAAAAAAAAGGTGAAAAGTAATTTGTAATGTATCAAAAACAAAGAGCACAGTATTATAATTAAAATTTAAATCGTCACTACTTCAGCTACAAATACAACCTCGTAAACCTACCTCACCCACCCTGAAAAAAAAATGTGCACTGGTAAAACTGAACCTAATTAAAAACCGGGTTCAATTCCCCCGGTTCAATTCCTATCCTCTCTTCCCCTAATACCCGGTCTTTCTCTAGACTGTAGTTCTAATCTATCCAAAACTCGGCACCACGGGCTGAACCACACCTGGTTCAGGCTGGTCCAAAATCTCCTTTTTCCTTCGCATTTCAAGCACTTTGCGATGATGATTCGAGTGCAATTCCTTCGAAAACGTGGGGCTACAAGCCGGTCTGTACTCGGGAAGTAACCGCCCGGACTTGTATCGAACCCCACAAGCATTACAAAGAGTTTTGGAACCGTTTGGACCGGCTCTCCATTGTGGCGTCTTTTGAATCCCACAATGGCTACACCTCCTTGACGAGTGGGAGCCACCACCACCGCTTGCCGCCGACTGAAAAGCAGGTTTTTTCTTCATCCTTTTAGCGACCGGTTTCTCAAACCAGAGCGGTTCAGCATCCAAACCGGGTTTGGTGTGAATAAGCCAAGCACTTGAAGAGCTTGAAGAGGATGATGTTGAAGAGGAGGAGCTTGTTGATGATTCTGTTAAACTAGGAGATGCCAGTGGCCAAACTCTGACACCAGTTCTTGTTCTCTTGCTTCTAGCCTTGGCGGGAACCGGAGTCTTGAAACAAGGCTCTGTTAGTGCCGGCTTCTCCTGTTCAACAAAGCTCTCTTTCCCCGGCTCCGGCGGCAAAACAATTGCCGGAAACGGTGCAGCATATTCCGAGTTGGAGTCCTCCACAAAATGTGACAACCATTCAAGACTTGCTATATCATCCGTCTGAAAGAAAAAACAAAATGGCACCTTTTTACAGGAAAAAAATCACCACTACATTAATTATTCGAAGAAAGATAAATTGAGGAGAGGGGGACACTGACCGGCACACAAAGTTCACCTGTAGGAACAGAAACAAAGTCTTCTTTAACAGCAAGATTAGGGCTCCTGTCGGTATTTTTGTCTTCCATGAGGGTTTCTTGTTCATGAGAAACAGAAACAGAGACAGCACAAGGTTTTTCTTCATCTTCAATGAAGCCGTTTTCATTAGAGAAGTCTAAGAGTTCGTCCACAGAGAAATCATCAGAGGACATGCCGTTCGTAACATTAACTGCCCAAAAATCATCTAACCCCTGTGGGCTAAATTTCACGGCCATTTCTTTTCTGAAACTGGTCTTCAAGGCACCTTCATCATATTCCATTTCTTGTTTCTCAAACCTAAAATAAATGTAAAAAAAAAAACACAAAACAAAACCCAGAAATTTAAAAAATTAATTGCAAAACAGGGGTCAGGGAGAGGAGAGGAGACATAGCTGTTTATTCATACTTGCTTGACACATGTTAAAGGGTGTACCTGAAGAGAAGAAGATAAGAGAAGGAGAGAACTGGGAGAGGGAGATGAGGATTTGGGAGAGGAGAATTGAAAGAACAAAATAAAAAGATGGTGAGTTTGGTAAAAGCATTGAATGAGAGGTGAAAGCGCCCGTGGTCTATACTGAATTGCCAGTTTCTTTCTTCCTCCTTTTTTTTTTCAATTTACCTCTGTTTTCACGTATTTTTACATGCACACACTTATTTATTCTGTTTTAATATCTACCTATTTATTTAATTATCTGAATAAATTTTATTTATTTTACGAGTTTGCAGTTTAAAAAATAACGTCCTGCTGTTACTTTTTGTTGGACTGAAATTACGAGGACTGCCCTCTGTATTTTAAAAGACAGTTACACTTTTACAGTCTTACTTTAATTTATAAATAGGATTCGACCGTATTATTAGGGTCAAAATAACGCAACCCGAAAACAATTGAGTTTGAGATTTCAATTGAAAATTTTTCTTCTACTACACAATCTCTTTCCATGCTGAATTTCTGTTTTAAAACACACAAAAAAAAAAAAAATGTGCGTAGCAACGAAAGTAAATATTGAGGTTTGTCATCCCGAGAGGTAGATCATAACTCTCAGGGTCATTAAAAACTGTTTAATTGATTGTTGACTTTAAAATTTATAAAATTATGTACAAATTGACTCGGACATGTATATTAAAAACAATTACATGAATTTGTCATTTTTTTTCTTTTTTCCGAAATCAGAGCCTTTCATTAAATTGGAGTCCAATACGAAGACGTGGATATCAGCGCATTCATTCACTGCTTATTATTTTAAAAGTATTATGGAATTTGGTTTGATTGAACTTTGCATCTATTTTTATTTTATTTGAGTACTACAATGATTTTTTTTTTAATCTTTCATTTAGGGTCTTGATTTTTTTTTGAATCATGTGTTTTTATTGTTTTGAAATCATCATTTACATTCAAATTGAATTAAAAAAGACTTGTTTTTTGGTGAAAAATAGTATAGGTTGCCCCAAGAAAAAAATTGAAGTTCAAGACTGTTCAACTTGGTCAAAAAATTAGGATTATTTTTTATGGTTTAGCCTAAATAAAACATTATAGGTGTGACTAAAATTGGATATTGTATACATGGAAGAACTGTTACATTGATACCCTTGTAATTTTCAAGATCAATGGCTAATTAGATTCAAATTATATTAAAATTGGGTGGTTTTAAACCTTTTTTTATGGATTGAAAGTCTTTGCAGATAATATGGAAAAATTATATTTTTCAATGACAATTATTAAATTTAAATCAACAAGTCTTTCTATATATGCCAGGGTAAATATTACTAATAATGAATATAAAAATTAACTATGAATGTGATTTGTCTTCTCGATATATAGGTGGTTAGTCCAATTCTTCTCTATATAAAACTCTCTATTTTTATTTTCATGGAGAAATTATCTCATTTCATCCTTTGATTTCCTTGTTTATTTATTTTAGAGTTATTTGATTTATTTGATTGGTCTGGATGATGTTGTCCAACCAATCAAACGGACGACCTCGGAAACCGTCCCCTTTTGTTTTTTTCTTTTTACTTTTCTAGATTTTTGTACAACACTTTTGACTAATTATCAAATATTCATGATGCCTCCTTCGAATGTTATTGAAAATTACTTTTTTCTAATAATTTAAAAAATATAAATATTAATTATTAATATATCTTAAAAACACTAAAATAATTATTGAGGGCAACAAAATTACAAAAACACTTTACCCTACAAAAGTATAATCCATTTTTTTTAAAAAAACGGCGGATACCCGATCTAGCTGGCGCTTCCCCCCGTTTCTCATGCTTTCCCGCTTGTTGTTTTCTATTTTTGCTTAAGGGCGGACCCTAATCATGCCCTCTATTTCTTGTTTAAATTTCAATTAGGTCCCTCTATTCCTCGTTCAGATTGCGAGATCTCTTCCTTTTCATTGTCAGGATGCGAGTGATTTTCATACCATTTCTTCTACATTATAATTCATGAAAAATTTTAATTCTGTATCTTTCTGAGGTGTTATTTTGACAAGGGAATAAATAGAAGGAAAAACCATTAAGTATTAATTGAGGAAACCGTATATGCTTCTTTAATATAGGGCGCCATCCATGCCATGCACTCCCCTCCCCATATTCAATTCAATCCATAATTCTCTAATAGCTTTTTATTTTGAATTTGCTAATAACCTACTTAGACGATCTCATTGTGATTAATTCCATGACTTGGATTTTGAATTTGAAGGGTTAATCGCGGTACACCAGAATAAATTTAACACGTCATTGCTTTTATATTAAAAGAATTATCATGAATTTTTTAAGTTAAACTAAATTTTAATAATTATCCAATTTATTTTTTAAATAACCAGTCAAAGGAGTTGTGCTGGGATAATACTCGAGCATTTTCATCTGGGCCTTAACCAGGAGTAGTAAACAACAATTCAAGTTACATAGTTGGGCTAGATTTGAACGGCACTGTCTCCACAACCTAATACAACATATGTTTTTTCTTAAACAATATCAATTTAAATATTTTGAGTAAAATTGAGTTTCGATTAGTGTGGTGCAAAAAAGTTAAATATCCACCAATAATCTACACGATTGGACTGGCTTTACCTTGTGAATTTACAATGGTAAACAAAGAAAGTCGGCATCACGTCACTTTCGAGAACCCCATGTGGCCTGATAACGTGGTATATCACTATTGGCTGTGGCTCTGTCAGCTGAGGCGCCATGAGTCCACCGTGTTATTGATAAGAAATTTATTCTTAACTTGAGCGTTTTAAATTTTGAACTTTGAAAAACACCCGCTATAATTTTAGGCTCGAATGTTGTCTATTTCATGACAATAAAATGATATAGAAATAAAATAAGAGGTAACTGCATCTTCTGATAGTCAATATGATACCCATCAAAAATTAATTATAAAATTAATGTAGCAGGTCATCCGATCATTATGTTAATAAATAAAAAAAATGCCCTTACAAATACAATCAACAGTATATAATTGTTTTCTGAAAAAGGAAGATTGATGGGGTATCGTCGAAGGAATCTGTACTCTGTTGCGTTCCACCGGCAGAAGAAACAAACATGGAGTACGGAATCAGAGAGAAATTTCCAAGGAGGAAGCTGTGACTTAATGAGTCGATGGTACAATTGCAGCTGATATCTCAATCTTCCTTCTACAGCAGCTAGCTAGCAGCAGCAGCAGCATATAAAACTAGTTATGAAGCTTCCTGGAGAGAGAAAAGTGTTCAAAACAACTTTTAGTAGCTTGTCTTCCAGCCACGCGCGCACTGGCATTAATAATTGCAGATTAGGGAAATAGAGCTGAGCAGTACAGATGGCAGAGTCTCGTGATTAAGACGGACGCTGGCAATCTGCTTTTTTGATAAATTCTTTAGGAAAGAAACAATCCGAAGAAAAAGAAGCAAG
Source organism: Salix exigua (assembly GCA_032356905.1). Lineage (NCBI taxonomy): Eukaryota > Viridiplantae > Streptophyta > Magnoliopsida > Malpighiales > Salicaceae > Salix > Salix exigua. Next base: position 6,659,855 of record CM063592.1, read on the forward strand.
GTGTAGAAATAAGGAGAAATCTCATGCCCAAACTCAAGTTCATGAATTTTTTTCCCAACGTTTCAACGTATGTAATTTTTTTGTTTGTATTTATGTATTTATATTCTTATTTTTTACTTTTAATTTTTATTGTAATTTATCTTTGTATTAAATGCTGTTTTATTTAAAAAAACAAAGCATGTCCAATTTTGGTAGTGTGAAATGAAAGTGAAATCATTTCTTATGCATGTATAGTGAATCTTATGTTGTTAGTTATTTATTATATTTGTTAAGGCGTTAATATTAAATAAATATCATAATATATATTTTTTTAAGAGAAAAAACCTTGAAAATAATCTTTTTTATTATTTTAAATGTATTATTTATAATAAAATGAATATATTAAAAAACTAAATAATTGAAAGTCTTATAGACTATTTATTTTCCTCAGATGTATAACATTATTAAAAAAAATCAAGAACCATTCATATTTTTTTGACATGTTAAGAGATTTGATTTTGTTTGCGGTGAAGCGCAGGGCAAGTGACTCATATTGTAGGGTTTTGAAACTTTAAATAGGAAAAGAATTTTAGGGTTTTGAAACTTTGAATAAGAAAGGCATTAATACCCTTAATGACTTAAGATTAGGTATAAATGAATTAAGGATACAATAGTAACTTGTAAAATATAAATAGAAAAAGAAGAGAAGAGAAACAAATCTGAAAATTTAGAGTGAGCCGAAAGAGAGAAGAAAGGAGAAGAAGAGAAAAGAGGAAAGGAGAAGGAAGGAGGAGAAATAAATATTAAGGTAATGTGTATGTGTTATTATGTAAAAGTATTGTTTAATAGTTAAGCTAATTGCTTGCATTGGTGATTAGGGTTTGTAGATTTTATTTGAATTTGATGGATGAATGGATTAAGATGTTAAGGGTTTAATGGATTAACTAATGATTAATAGGTTTGATTGTAGATGATTTTGATGTGTTTGGTTTAAGAAAATATTGAGAAAAATGGTGAAATAATGTTGAGAAATTTCGAAAATCCCTTGCTGGAATTCTGGGTTTACATTGAAGATGATGAAAATTCATTTTAGTTCTTTTGGTGGAAAATTACAGTTTGGTCCCTGAATTTTGGAAAATTACAGTTTAGTCCCTGAACTTGGAAAATTACAGTTTGGTCCCTGGAGTGAAATATTAGTATTTCAGATTGGTTAGATTGGTTTGATGGATAATTGAAGCTTATTTGATGAGTTATTATTAATTTTACGAATTGTGTATCTTGAACTAGATTTAGAAAGAAACCATTGTTTTTAGGTTTTCCGAGAAATAGATAGTTTAATTCAAAACATATAGGATTATGAGTTGAACTCTTACATATGTTTACTAAAGGTATTCTACATCTTTTGAGTCATTTTTGAGTATGTATTTCTTTTATATATTCAGATAATCCTGATATTTTACCCGCGGTACGTCAGTAGGATTCCAGCAATATTCTGCTTTTGAATTTCGATCGCTTTTGAGCCCGATGAGTGGATAATATTTAATATGCATGAGAAATATTATAAATATTTGATTTGCTAGTATTTGAATTATGCTTCTTGGTAATATATATGTTAAGTACTATTTTTGTTACGATAAAGCATAATCAATTATTGAATATACGTTCTTGATATGAGCCAATATTTGTTTGTGAATTGATAGCTCTTCATTTGATCGATATCATGAGTTGAGCCTTGATATATGAATATGTCTGTTTGATTATGATATATATGTACCTACGGTATGTCAGTCAGAATACCCATGCTAACAGGGGAATGTTAGTCTTTGTGCACATCGTATCTGAAATCCTAGTTGGTCAGGGAAGTCACCAACCTGTACGGACTGATCATCCCAGAGTATGGAGCCTCATGCTCATTGCATTCTGATTTTCTGACGAGCTATATCTATTATCTCCTTGATATGACCTATTTGAGAAATCTTCTTGTAAGAACCCCGAACCGATTCGATAATATATTTTTCATTGTTATATTATCTCGCATGTGTATATTAGATGTTATCTACTCACTGAGTTGTTGAACTCACCCCCTCATTATTTATTATTTTCAGGCTCGTAGCTCGTTAGCAGATCATTATCGTTGAAATTTCAGAACTTATTATTTTGGTTGTAATTGACATTTTTATTTTTATATCTAGTTAGCGCTCCACTATTATAACAAAATTATTCAACTCTTGTAACAAGACATTCGAACTATGTTATGAAGTCTACTTTGTTATTTCCGCCGCGTTGAACTCTGAATATGAACGTTAAGTTGTGTGGAAGTTTGGGTTTGCATAGGTGTGGAGTCTTGGAGGGGAACCATATCTATGTATCGGTCACGGATCCGGGAATCGGGTCGTGAAACATATATTTTTTATTTATAGATAATTTAACCCAATTTTTCCACTTATTTTGTCTATGTGTAGCTTCGTATATTTTTTTATTAACATGGTATTAGAGTTGAAATATCATATATAAAAAAGCTGTAGAAGTCATTTTTTTAATAAAAACAATATCGATTAATGAATTATCTTGATCATTATTCTCATTGTATAATTTAATTATATTTTTTTAAAAAAAACTGTGCAATTACCTTACTAACCCCAGTTGTAACTGTTCTGTTTTGTCTTATATGAAGGTATATTTGTATCTATACATATTAAAAAAAACTGTGTAATATCTTTAATACCCCCTGTGGAAACTATTAATTTTTATCGTATGTGAAGGTATCATGGTTATTTTACTGTGCTAAGATACATGAAAAAATGAAAATACCCTCAAGTCTAAGGCTAAATTCAATGTGCATAAAGGGGTAAAATAATAATTTCACTTTTACAGTCCACAATAATCTTAGTCTAGAACTACAATAATTTTGCTACATTAAAAGAACGAACTCATTTAGCTTTTAATGTAATTGCACAATTTCAAAAAAATTGTTAAATAATAATTTACAACTATTTTAATTATTTTTACAGTTAGAATATCCCCAAGCTGGTATTGATTACAATCTACCTCTCAAGTTCAGTGGACTGACTATGTGCCTGTTTGAGAATGCAGTTGCAACTTCTTTTGAAAGTGTTTTTCGTTCAAAATTACATCAAAATAATATTTTTATTTTTTAAAAATTATTTTTGACATCAGCACATAAAAATGATCTAAAACACAATTTTATAATTTAAAGTAACATATAAAAATATATTTTTTAATTTTATACCAAATATTAAGTGATTTCATATTCTTGTGTCATAGTTGGGCCTATAATATGTGTTAGGCATGATTATACACTCATATTAAAAGGCAACTTCCTCTAAATCATACATCACCAACCATTAGGAAATATAAACCCAATATTTTTTATTTTCTTCCCTTACCACTATATAAGTTGGTATGGTTTTAGTTATATAAATTTTCATGAGTCATGAGGTAAGGAGAAAAAAAACATGTTTTAGTACTCTTATCTTCTTCATCACTTTTTGAAACACAAACTTTTAATACAACCTTAAGTTTGTTTTCCTCCACCATAATGTCAACTTATGCGTTGAAAGGTCTCACAACCTATAAGAGGAAATATTTCGCAAGTGCTTCTGATTTTTAATTCTTGCCAGTAGTTTTAATCTCTCTCAACTTATTCACTAGCCTTGAAGTGACCTCCATCTTATAAGGCTTTTTATGAACCTCTCCTATAGTCTTCTTGTGAATAGTTTAACGTGTTTGATCTAAATAAATATATAGTTAGAAAGCAAGTTTGTTTATGGCTGACTCAATCATGTTTAGCCGGATCAACTAGGTTATACGTTAACCTGTTAAGTCGACCATATTTGGTCAGGTTAATTTCTTTTTCGACTCAAGGTGGAATCCAAATCAAGTCAGCTTTTGGGTCAAAGATTTTTGGTTCTAGATTGTGGGGTTCTAGGATTAACCCACACAAGGTGAAGCCTCGTTTAATAAGTTCCGATGAATATTCTTTATTTAGACAAAAGAACACATTTTTACCAAAATCCAATAGATCTGAGTGGAAATGCTGTCAATTTTTTGCGCTATATAAGCACAGAAACCTTTTTCAAATTGAAAAACACCATACTCAGTACGTGTGTGCTGTTAGTTTCAGGGCGACATACGATGAAGCGACCGGGTTAGTCGAAACTAGAGGTTCCAAGCAGCTGGTTTTGGTTCTCGTGGTGCCTAACGAATCTGATTCTAGCTTGGCTGGACGTTAATGGATACGAGAAGTGCTGAAGAGTTGAAAATCCAATGAAGGGTTGCCAGACGAGCATACACAAATTAAGGATATTGGAAAGGAAAGAGCAGGGTTTTATGAATCCATAGAATAGGCGAATACTTCAGGTTTTGATGCGGATGCCATTAACAAGGCTGCCTTTCCAGGTAATTCTTCACTTCAATTTGTCTAATTCGCATATCCATGTTTTTTTCTGAATTTAAAATGTATGATCTCCAGTTTCTCTCTCTACTGGAGTATCTTGTTAAATCTTACGAAGTAGGAACTGTAGCTTCTATATCTTGTTTGTCCCGAAAGATAATAGAATAGATGATGATGAATGGAAGAAATCCACGCAAGCACTTAAGTAACTCAAGAGCTCTGATCTCTCCCCCTCACGTTGTCTAATTGTTCAAGATGATGAATCTCATTAATATAAGAAGATCATAATTAATTAATCAAGAAAGAAAGATTAGAAAATAGAAACAAAACCCCGAGAAGATTAAAATGACATTGATCAATTTCATTAATCTAAGAAGATCATAATTAATCAATGAAGAGAAAATTGAATGAAAAAACAAAATGCACCAGCCGGGAATCGAACCCGGGTCTGTACCGTGGCAGGGTACTATTCTACCACTAGACCACTGGTGCTAGATGCTTGAGCGTCTCACATAAACATTGAAATTATTGTATTTGATTTTCCCACCTTTGAAATTCATGTGGGGTGTGTTTAGTGCTTAACGCAGCTGATTTAAAACAGGATGATGGATGGAAGACATTATTCTCGTTGAAAAGTGGAATACAGGAAGGTGTTTGAAAAAGACAATGGCTATGTATGGTGTCTTGGGAAAAACAGTTTTACTTCTTATTATACCCAACAAATCGTGGAACCTGACATAAGATTTCAGTTGTCATATAGTGGGTGCTGGGCCACATCATAGAATGTGGATGTGGGAGGGCAAAGAAAATTCCTATGATGGCTTCAATGCAGTCCCGTGTCTCAACTCTTCACCCTAGATTACTGTGGACCATGTTGCATGCCAGAATCGATTTCTATTTCTTTTCTCTTCTTTTTTAATTTTTGGTCACTTTTCTTCCTTTTTGTAGAGGAAAAACCTAGTCTGTGGACTGTAATTCGCAAAAATATCCAGGTAGCAACTCTGTGGCTACAATGGAAATGGACGAAATGGTTCGTAAGAGATGAGGAGAGTGGAGCCAATAACTAGCATTTGACAATCAATATAGTTTCACGTCATCCATTGAAATTGAAAACAAGAAATCACGTATGACTGAAGGGCTATTTCAAGAAAGGTTTGCAGGATAAGGAAGATAAAATAAAATCGTATTCTATTGATACTCAATGTTGTCTCATTCAATTTACAAGAGGATACTGAGGTGGACATGGACATTTAGCTTCTGCTTTGAAAGGAAATGTAAAGTAGGAGATCAAGGAAAGAGACCTGATAAATAAACACAAAATTTCCCAACCCGGGGAATTCATATGGAGCTTAACAGAAGTTTAAACATCACAGCAGAGTAAGAAAATGAAAGAAGAAAAAGAAAATCTTGAGAAGATACTAAATGCGTTTGCAAGGTGGGAGTGGAGGTCCACACAAACCAGGATTGTTCTTGAATGCAGATGCAGGAAGAATGGCTTTGTGAGGAGGAATCCTGCCTCTTAGTTTGTTGCTAGACACATTAAATTGCTTTAGCTCCTTCAAATTTAGCAGAGTCTCTGGAATAGCACCAGTGAACTTATTTTTTGAAAGTAAAACTGTGGACAATTCTCTGGCGTCACCAAGCTCCACTGGTATATTCCCAGATAACCCAGTATCCACCAGCTTCAAGACCTTCAATTCTCTCAATTTCCCAACTGACTTTGGTAGTGGTCCCGTAAATGGGTTGTGTGATAGAATCAATGAACTAATAGAAGCCATTGCTGGTCTCTCTCCCATGTCATCATCAACTGGACCGGTGAAAATATTGCTTGAAAGATCAATGGAATTAAAATGACCTAGCGGGTCTTGAACTTCTTTAGAGAATATTACATTTAAGCGGCGACTGAACTTGTTGGAATGAATGTCAAGATCCATCAGAAGTGAAAGGTTCTTGAATTCAACGGGGATGGACGAGTGAAAGCCATCATTTGACAGGTTGAGAAATGAAAGATGGGTCATGTTACCAATCCACCAGGGTAGCTTTCCTGTTAAGGCATTGCTTGACAAGTCAAGTTGTGATATTGATGCTGAAGATAGCCAGCGAGGAAGCTCGCCTTCAATCCCAGTCTTTGCCAACATAAGCCGGAAAACTCTCAATTCCCGGAACCAGTCTGGTATTCTAACTAGTCCTAAAGGATTATATGAAAGATCCAAAGTCTGTAAGCTCTTCAACTGAGGAGGAAGCTGAAGAGCTTACAGACTTTGGATCAAGTGTAATTCTTCCTGGACTTTCTTTTAGATCAACTATTAGGCACGTGAATCTGTGTTTGTCTTATTGTCAACCCTGTTCAGTATGGCTTTATTTCCAAAGTTCTTGAACTTTTCATGCTGTCCTGTAAGATGATGTTCACGAGTCTTGTGAGTGGTTTTCATCAGGGTTATGAATCTCGTTCCGTTCCGGCCGGAGCAGCCCGTTCTACTACAAAATCCGGGACAAAACGGCGACGTTTTGGTCCCGGTAAAAATCTCGGCCCGATCCGTAAATCCGCCGGATTCGACTGAACGCCTGCTCCGTTCGGGTGTTCTGGGATCAAAATAAAAAAAAGGCATGAACTGCAACTTCCCAAACCGCAACAGATGGAATGAAATATTTGAGGAGGGCTCAACAAGAAAGGAAGCCGACCCATTTGACATAGGTGGGGGGCATGTTAATCCGGGAAAAGCAGTGAATCCAGGGCTTGTATACGACGTCGTCACGGAGGACTATATTCAGTTCCTTTGCTCCATGGGTTGCATTCGATCATCCATTACCAGCTTAACCAATGCCACCATCAAATGCAAGCTAAAATCCAATACTAGACTTAATCTCAATCTTCCTTCGATCACCATTCCAGACCTGAAAACAAAAGTGACAGTAGCAAGAAAAGTGGTTTTGTAACAAAAGCTTTCTGTGGTTGGCGGCTAGAGAAGAAAGGATAGGACGATAGGTAGGGTTTTTTGTATTGAGATGAAGGGGACAAAGTGACAAACGGGGTGGGGTGTTTTTTAACCTTTTATACTAATTAATAATTATTGGTTTTTATACTAATTATTATTTAATACTAAATATTAATAATAATAATTAATATTTAATTAATATATAATAATAGTTAACATAAAAAAATAGGGGTATTAATTTGTAATTAATTTGATTGAATTATTTGTAATAGAATGTATTTTAATTAATTATGTTTGAACTTGTTGATTATTTCTTAATGTGTTCATTTTGTTTCTTTAAGTTTTTCTAACATTAAAAAACAATAAGTAACATTAATTAATTTCAAATACCACAACCATAAAAAAAACATAGAATTACTTGAAAAAAAATACAATAAGTAGCTTAAATTTCAAATATTCTGGATCTTTTAATTATAATTAAATTCATTTTTTATTTTTTAAAAAATAATTTTATTGTTGGAATTTTAGAGATGTTTCTAATTTTGAGAATATGTTTGTATTGCTAGAGAAAAAGAAGGGATGGGTAGGGTTTTGTTTTGTTTATTAAAATGAAGGGGACAAATGGGTGGGGGTAGTTTTTATACTAATTATTATAAAATAATAATAATAATAATAATAATTAATATATTAATTAATTATTAATTACTATAATAATAGTTAACCTAAAAAATAGGGGTATTAATTTGTAATTAATTTGATTGAATTATTTGTAATGGAATGTATTTTAATTAGTTATGTTTGAAGTTATTGATTATTTCTTATTGATCTTTTAATTATAATTAAATTCATTTTTTATTTTTTATTTTAAAAAAAATAATTTTATTGTTGGAATTTGAGAGATGTTTCTAATTTTGAGATTATGTTTGTATTGTATAATTTAAATTTCATTTATCTTGAATTTAAATTATACTTGTTAAATTAATATTTTATTTTTTTTCATATATATAATTAAATAAAAATGAACAGTACAAAACCAGAACGGTACCCGGAACGATACCAAAACCGGGACGTTCCGTTCCAAACACAAATCTAGGACGGTACCCAGAACGGGATCAATAACTATGATTTTCATTACCATATTCCTGATTTGCAGGTGGTGGGAAGTGACCAGGACGGTCCAAGAGTGAAATGGTAAACATGGGTGCGATGTAGAGTGAAGTTTAAGATGGGATAGGCTACGAACCCACTTGTTGCCATGAATACAAGGGTGGGCACGTTTTTAGCAGAGGTCAATTTACTCGTCAGTGTAAGAAGTTTCACGAGTTGTATTATTTATACATAATAATGGAAAAATTGACACAACTTGCGGGGATAGCTCAGTTGGGAGAGCGTCAGACTGAAGATCTGAAGGTCGCGTGTTCGATCCACGCTCACCGCAATTTTCATTGTTTTGTGGTGTGATTCATGGAAATAGGCTATTAATAGCCCGATGGGCCCTTCAAGGAGGACTAGAAAACTCTTTGAAGCCCACAATTACTTTCTTGGATCTTTAAGCTATGAAGGCCGGAAAGGGAAATCCAATCCAAAATTTGTGAGCTTTTGTTAATGAATAAAAAGCACAAGAAGAAAAGGGAAGAGATTCCTCCGTGTACGTGTCCCTAATTCAACGGTATTTCTTCTTTCATTTTGTGCTCTTCTTTTTATTTGGTCCTTTTACTTCTCATTTACAATATTCGATAAACCATGAAATAATGATTGGAATCTAAAATATATTCGGCAACGCGAGATAAAAATAAATAAATTGGAATGCAATATAGGAATTGATAGGATTATTGTGAGTTGCGATAGTTACACCCAGTGTTTTCCTTTTTTTAAAAAAAATTCACATGAAATTTTTGTTTTCAGTTTAATCTTTCCATATTAAGTTAACTTGAAACTGAGTTTTTTATTTCTTTTCATTTCATTTGGATTAATATAGAGCTCTTGCAATACTAAAAAATATTTTTTTGATGAATTAATACTTAATTTGGCAAAACAAAATTCAATTTTAATGACTTAAACCAATTAAAATAGTAAGAGCAAGGAGAACCATTAGCATCAGCATTGACTTCCCCCAAATTGCAAGGCTAAAGTTGACGAGAATTGGCACTTTCATCCAAAGGGAAACAAAAGAAAAACCAGTTCTCGCCAGCTATGAGTCTATGACTTACATTCAGCCATTCTACTTTCTAATTTTGGTATCCACTACTATTCATATACATAACATGGTTATCTGTAAATTATGTGTACCGCAGGACATTGTCTAAACATTATACGGCTGGTTAATACAAATGCTAGCAACAAGGGGTGCACTACAGTGAGTTTTATTTTTTACGCCTTAAGAAGTTCAAGATGGAAAAATGAAGGAACCTGGTGGTGACCTTTCTCGGGTCATGGAATCCCTTCTGCCCATTCAAACTTGAAATCAGCTTCTCGGTGGTTTACCCCTTTATCTGACCATTTGGATTTGAAATTGTTTTCTTTGTGGTTTTTGATGACACTCACCAGATGCCGCGTCACCGATTTTCTATTCACTTCAAAGACAAATGCCATTTCCCTAATCTGAAGATTAAAAAACTTCAATGTTATTAATTATTTTGCACACGAATAACAAATCCAAGCAAGGAATACAATAACTTCAGGATGCAAGAACAGGGTAAAGACAACATATAATTGACAATACAACAGTAAAACCACTCAAAATAGTTTCAAAGTTATCAGACTTGAATACATGAGGAGTGCAGAAGTTGCAAACCTCAATCAAACTACTTGATCTCAGTCCCATACTCTGGCCAGAAGTAAGTTCTTTGCCATTCAAAAACATTGGACTCTTACCAAGGTTCTTTAAAAAGAAAGAACCATCTCCTTCCATCTTTATGAGTGCCTGATAAATGAGAGATAATCAGTTCTACTTGCATGAAAACCAGATCATAGGATCTTAAGAAGCTAAAAAAGCCTCTGATGAAAACAAATATGAGTGGCGAATATTTATCAAAAGAAAACATTATCTACAAGTTTTATAAAAATGTCAGCTAGAGACAGAGTCATAGAGTTTATCTAATAGCATCTGAATTACATCCAAACATTTATCATCTTTGAATTATAATTGCTCATCGGGTGAGGTAAACAATGAGCAGGATCCTTTGGCAAACTCAAAGACTGAAATAACGCATTCAATTCCACATGGATTTTTTTCACAGATGAATTTTTGTTTTCCGTTATTGCTACTCTTTTCACCTATTCTTTATGTCCTCTCCAGTTCCATGTTCCCTTTAGTTTATATAGTGATGTTCAGATATGCAGCATTGCAGACCACGATATCTACATCAAAACTTTATGACTCCTACAAGTCGTTATCTGTTAAAGAGAGTTTCCTCAAGTAAAAAAGAACAGTATAAACTCAAGGTATGGTAACCAGCTGTAAATTCAAATCAGGAGAGAATCAAATCAAAGAAAACTCAGAGAAATCTCACCTGCCGTCTTGATATTTTGTTAGCAGGCCCTTCTCTACCCAAATCAATATCAACATCCATATCCTCTGTTGCTCTGCCAAGCATTACCTAAACATAAGCAGGAGGTTCATAATCAGACCCAGACATGATGTTGAAAAAGAAAAAGGTCAACATTGATTTAACATACTTCAGTGTCCTTGATATAATGCTTCAAATGGCGCCCATACAAGACAGCAAGTGCTCCTCGAGATGCAATAGCTCGTTGCATCGAAGACTGAGCACACTGTTCCAACCTTATAATTGCCCTCATTGCATCTTCATTTTGATATCTCGAGACTAGAAAGTTTAATTTAACAAAAATTAGCTCAAAGTTACTTCAGAAAACGGTCACAATTGCAGAGTTATCTCAATTATCCTTCTAAAGAATCAAAATGTCCTCCTCGTTTAATACTAAACTGATGTTATTTGCCAGATTCAATTAACTAGCAATCACCACAGAAATTTAAAAGTTAATGAGGTTAAGGTGCAAGTTATTTGTAACTAAGCGTGCGATTCTTTGGTCAGTAGAATTTGCATAATCTAGAAACACTAGAAGCAAAAATTGGTGCACAACAAGCAAATATTAGTTTCTGACCTTCGTGATTATTAAATGAATCTGAATCATCCGGGCATAGATCCATTTCAAGTATCTGAATGGAGACAAAAAAAAAATATAAGAGAAATTTAGGAAATGTATTTAAACAGAATTCTTAGAATGTCATCAATTAACAGAATCCATTTTACCATGGCTTCAATGTCTGAAAAGCTGGGAACATCATCATCACTCCCGGATTCTTCTTGGTTTGATGTTGAGGGTAATGAAATAACTTTTATAGGCAAACTTAATTTTTCATGCAATGACCCAGACTTTGGCAGTCCAATTGTGGAAGAGGTAGGACTTCTTAAGGCTGCTTCGCCCTCGCTTGGTTCTACATGGGTTGTGATAACTGATCTAGAAATTAGAGCACGAGAGTCGCATTTGGCATCACTGCAAACAGGTTGGCATCTTGGATTGGTTACCGGTAACATATTGCACCCTACTATCTGCAGAGAAGTACGACATTGAGCAGGAATTTCTTCTTTCTTCAGCAAGATTACCTCTTGTTTGCAATCCTTTTTATTAATCCTCGAGGAAGGCAGGTTGTGAGTCATATTAGAAGTTTGTTCCCTTATGGGAGAAGCAATCGTTTTACCTATGAAAACATCATCATTGCACGGGATTTCAAAGTCTTCCATATTAAACGTGCACTCCATCTCTACATCATTTTCTTCAGCCGACAAAATTTTTGGTGCTGATGCTGATGAAGATGGCGGTGTGTCCATTTCTGACACAGAATGAATATCCTTATTACCACCAACAGAATGTGATTCCTCTGCAATAACCTCTAACTCTGCAGGGCAAGCACCATCAGGTATTCCCAGGCTTGTATCTGAAGCTGTTATCACTGGATCTTTAACATCAGGAACATCACCCTGAACATCATTAGGAGAATTCACCAAAAGTGAAGTAGTAATGCTATCATAACAAGCTTTAACTATTGCATCTTTCCCATTAACATCGATAAAAAGCGGGTCATCATCATTTGGAAAGTTCAAGAGCGAGTCTGAAATATCTGGAAAATCAGATTCTGAAATTGCAGTTGACCTATCAAGAACATCAAATACAGTTTCATCTCGCAACTCTACTCTGGAGTGATCGGCCTCAACTCCCATCAAATTCATTTTATTCCCATGTACATCGCCATGATTTACCATCAATTCCCCTTCACTATGACCTTTACCTTCAACATTCACACTGGATGGCATTTTAGGTGCAGAGACATCCTCCATCCCTTTCCCTAATGGCACCCTTGGTGCCAAAGACTCAATTGGCCCTGCATGAATCAAAGCATCACTTTCTGGAACATCACATGACCCAGGTGCCTCACTTCTCTCAGAATCTTGACACTCAACTAATCCATCTTCAATATCCTGCACATCCTTTCGCACATTTTCTCTCTCAATACACACATCCCCTTCCCCACCTTCATTCCCCCCAACAAATCCAAAACGCACTCGATCATCCTCTCCAAACCCGCCACTCCCACCAAATCCAACACCCCCTTCAAAAGAACCACCATCCAGCGAATCAAGAAAAAAAAAATCACCGCACCCTTCACCACCACGCTTCCGCATTTTCTTCCTCATTGCGTAATACAACTGCCGAACACATTCAAATTTTCTCTTCACAGAATCACTTTCTTTCACAGCAACACCAAATTTACTACTACTACTACTCGTAATAGTATTTAGTTTGGGCAAGGAAAAATTAGAAAGATATAACTCTACCATTCGACTAGACGCTTCAGCCGAAACATCATTATCATAAAGTAAAGAATGCCAGCGATCACTCAATTCACGCACACTAAATTTCCTCGAAAACCTCACCGCCCCCTTCGCCAGCGCTTCCAACGAAGCACCTGCCTTCAATCAACAAAACAAAAGAAAAAAAATGAATTTATACAGGATTTTGATAGCTAGGGTTTGGTGTAAATTTGAGAAATGGGAAAATGAAATCCAAGTTTATAGAAAATGAGAATTGTGGAATGTAATTGAGAGTTAAGAGGAATTGAATTAACCTCGATAGCGTTTTTCAACAAGAGGTCGTCTTCCGGGATCCATAGAGGAATTGATGTGGTGGTAATAACACTAGTAGTGGCAGTAGCAGAAATTGCTGCCATAAATATTTAGTGTTTAACGTGTGGGAAGAGATTTGACTTTTTCGGAGAGCAGAATTGAAGGATTTGAATTCTGATTTTTTATGGGAATTGGAATTTCGAGTGGATTTTCTTTTTATTTTATAGCTGGGGATTTTGATTTTGAAGCATTGCCTAGCCAGAGCGAGGAGTGAATGAAATTCAAAAACGCGGGTAACGTTTCTGTGAATCTCCGTGTTCGGATATTACCTTACGGCTTCGGGAAACAATCGTTAGTTTAAACGGCGCTAGTGACAATTATTTTAATGTTCTCACGAGCATGAGATTTTCTGAGAAATTATTTATATATTTTTAAATAATTTTTAAAAAACAATTAATAATATTTTACTAGTTATTGAAAAAAATCATACATGAAAATATGATAAGCCACATTAATTATTTTCTATAAATCAAGTGAATGACCCATCTTTTGCTTTTAAATAAATGTTTTTTTTCATGATTAGATCATGTGTGTATTCTGTATTATTTTTCCCCCTCTATATATTATTGTTTTTCCCTAATTAGATTATAAGTTCTTTGTTATCACACAATATATATATATATATATAAGAAAAAAAAGAACGAAAAACCAACATAATTAGATTACAAGTTTTTTATTATCACATAATATATATGTATACAAGAAAAAGAAGAACGAAAAACCAACCGAGCCCTCACCCAACAACATTATATCCGAACTCATTAAGGATACAATTGTTAACACACTGTCACAATCCACAGTGAAACATCTTAGAGGCTACAGTGGACTCAACAATAAAACAGTCTTACGTTTTATATTTTAAGCGTGACAGTTGATTCAACCGATTTCAATCATGTAGCGTAAATATCACGAGGAATGAGAGTGGAAGGCTACTTCTAATGGGATACAATTTGTGGGGAGAGTTGATTAATTATTGATGCAAATGAAATGACATGCATTCAGTTGCTAAAATCACAATCCAACAAGTTTTACCAAATTACAATCTATATAAGCATAAATATAGCTATAGTGAACTATAATTAGTCCACCTTACCACGTTCTTCATTATTCAATATTAGATAGCATCTCTAATTAGTACTGGCACTTAGATTAGATGTCTGCAGAGGAAGCACGGCCTCCGGCACCACTCAGGGAAGACGGAGTTCATGGGGTCCAAACCCACCTGCAAGGTGAAGATCAGGATGCTGGTGGTGGTGCTGGTGGTGGTGCTGCCCTTGGTGCAGGCGGAATGCATATATAGAGGTTGGAGACCCCATTTACAAGTGCAGCAGCAGATTCATAATCTCCTTCACTGTCCACCAGCCCGTACTGTGGATCCTCCAGTCTTGCTTCCTTGAATTCCAGAAGAAAACCATAAAAAAATCTCTGGTTTAATCCACCTGTTTATTCTAAGTTGAAAGATTAATGAAACCAAGACATGAAAGTTTAGATTCTTACATATTCCATCCAGAGGTTTCTATGTCTCTCCTCTAAACTCCTTACCTGCAATTATTTATAACAAGAGTGATTTGTTCTTCCAAAAGCTTCATGCATGAAGTAGAAAACGCCATTTTATTCTAAGTTGAAAGATTAATGAACCCAAGACATGAAAGTTAAGATTCTTACATATTCCATCCGGAGGTGTCCATGTCTGTCCTCTAAATTCCTTACCTGCAATTATTTATAACAAGAGTGATTTGTTCTTCCAAAAGCTTCATGCATGAAGTAGAAAACGCCATTTTATATATCACTAACCTTCTTTTTACAGGTATCGGTTTGTGTTTTGATAACATGGTACTGTAAACAATCAAAGAATGTTGAAATTGTTAGTTTAAACTTTTAATTTGACGAGGCATATCCCTACAAATAATGAAATCAGTGCAGCGGCATGCATGCACCCAGCATCCAGTTCATCAAACTCCATAACGCAAAAATAAAGAAGCAGCATAAGTTGGAAGGCGTTTAGATTTTCCGTATTTATAATGAGGATTCCCAAGTATCGCAAAATTATAAAAATAGATCATATGGGACTTGCTGATAATACACAAATGTTAAGATCATACTTTATTAAGTTTTTTATTTAAAAAATCGCATGCTTAGATTAAAAGCTTGAGATAAAACATGCTGATATATATAGGAAAGGCATGAAAAACTAAACCCCTAACATAATGACCACAAAACTACAAGCCCAGATCACTTTTAGGGATTAGAAAAAGTCACAAATCAAATCCAGAAACTCGATATTTTATTAAGATTCTTTTCTTAAGCTTATAACATCTGACCTACCTTCCTGCCACGCACACCGTTCAAGGCTTCAGACATATTTTGCTCAAGATCGCGCAGATGATCGATGCTCAGTTCATTAAGGTCCTCTCCTATCCTCTGCCTGTCAAAACCAACACCTTAATTAGTAGCTCCACTTCACAAATATTCCCCTAATTAAAAAGAAAAAAAATAAAACCGCAACTATAACCATATACAAACATACACACATACGTACATGTATAGATACATGATCAATGTTCTTTCTTTTTCAAAGTTACCTGATTTCTTTTTTCAGCATATGATTGATATCTTTCAGCTTCCGCAATTGCTCTTGCATTTTCTGCAAACCTCACAAACAAAATCATTTGAAGAATCTCTTATTTCCCTCATAGATCAAACATTAGAAGAGAGACAGAAAGAAAGGTTAACCTCGTATTGAGCGCTCCACAGATCTGTGCCTAAAGCCTTCTGATATTGGTCATAGATCTTCTTCGTCCTGGTCATAATAAAAAAACCAACACGTACAGCAGTTCCACCATCAAGGCTTCATTAGAAAAGAAAAGAAAAGAAAGAAATAGTTTGAGAGAAACATATATTGTACACGTACGTTGTGGAGGGGCTAATGTACTCATGGAGTTCGTTCGTGTTGGAGAACATGATGAGAGAGACCTTAGCATCACAAAGAACAGTGAGTTCCTGGGCTTTCTTGAAAATACCATCTCTTGTTTTTGAGTAGGTGACTTGCCTGTTGGTGGGGTTTTCGATCTTTTTGATCTCAATCTTTCCACGACCCATAGTTTTCCTTTACTTTTTTGTTGTTCTTTTGAAAGCTGCAGCAGTAAATAAACTGTTGAGGGAGAGAGAGATGTTGCACAGTGCACAGGCTGCTTGAAGGGAAAGAGGAGAAGATGAAAATGGAAGAGAAGTGATTAAGTGAAGTTTCTAAACAAGGAAAGGGAGATAGAAAGTTGATTGTTGCGTAACTTAGAATGTCTGTGGTATATATCTTAGGGTAGTGTGAAATACTGGGGAGATTCATTGACCCTGACAGGACATGAAAGCAATTTTACTGATAAGACCTTCTCTTTAACCTCTTCCATAACCGTCATCCGGCTTATAATAATCAATTAAATCAGCTGATTGATTATAATAATAATAATAAAAATAATAATTAGAGTTTGTTTTTTATATTAAATTGTACAAAAATATATATTTACAAGAAAAAAACTTGTAAAATTATAGTTTTTATGTAAATTGGTCGATAAATTTATACAACTATATCAACTAGCAGCTAGAAAATTGGTAATGAGGCTACTACCCATCTAAAAATCTAATAAAAAAATATTTTTTATAAGATTTATTATTTACTTTTTTAATATGATATTTAATTTAATTTAATTTAATTAATATTTTAGTGAGTTAAAATCTTTACAATTTTAATAAAATTTCGGTGGAGTTTTCCTATATAAAACTCATATCTAAAATTTTATCTCACTTAAGATATTGTACAAAAAGTCATAATATCATAATATTCAAACTCAATAACCGACAATCACACACAAGTCTAACCTATCATCATTTTCTTTCTCACACAAGTCTAACCTATCATCATTTTCTTTCTCACTAGGTTTAGAATAATTAAATATATGTTGATCATTGTTAAATATAGTATCATTTATTTTTTGTATCAAATCATCCAATAATTATTATTCTTACATCTATTAACTAGCTTTAAAGGACCGACAAAGTTAGGACAAACATGAATTTCGGTCAACTACTTACATATTGGCCGTTTGGGAGCGTGGTCACACCTCTGGTTTTAGAAAAATAGGTTGAAAAAAAAAACAGATGAATGTTTGGTTATGTTAAAAGTTGTAAAAAATCGTGTGGGCCCCATGAAGCAAAAGTGGAGAAATGGAGTTGCGTGAAAAGCAACAAAATGCTGATTTTCACGCGTGAGAAAAGCTGGCTACGCCCTCGTTTATGTATACAGTAGATTTCACCTGCGTTTCATTTCATATTTGGCTGGCTTGTGCATGTTTTATGAATTTTTGTCTTGGAAAATTAAAGAAAAGGATCTTTAACACCAATGGGGTGGGTGATGCTGCCATGGCAGCAAAAACCAGAGATGATTGACTTAATTTACCGGAGAAGATAGTGGTCAATTTACTACCCATTTAATTTTTGGCATACAAAAACAGAATGTAAAGTAAAAGATAGCAATTAATATGATGTATTTTATTATAAAAAATATGAAAAATATAAAAATGTATTATTATTTATTATATTTTCTTATAAAAAATATATTTTTAATATTAAAATAATCTAAAAATTAATTACAATATAAATAATTTTTACATAATATATGTTTATTAATATAAAAAATATATTTTTAATATTAAAATAATCTAAAAATTAATTAAAAGCAATATGAAAAGCATGATAACCAAACACACAAAACTGTTTTTTTTCAACCTCAATCTCAACCATAGTTTTAACCAAACACTTCACAACTTATTTTGAACCACATCAAAAGTGTTTTTCTTCAAACTTCAACCACAAAAACAAAAGCAATACCAAACACACCCATAATATAATTCTGTTCAAATCATTTTGGATAAAAAATCAATTATTATTTTAAAATTATCGTCGCACATAATCGGTACACAATAATATAATATTGGTGCTCACAAATTTGACACCTCCAAATTATTTCAAGATCAATATTATTATAATTTCACTCAAAACCATAAAAAATAATTATTTTTATTTATATATGAAATACTTAAATTATCATATAGTAACAAACTATTAGAAATAATAGTGTCACCATAATGACAATATATATATATATATATA
Organism: Salix exigua; assembly: GCA_032356905.1. Classification (NCBI taxonomy): domain Eukaryota; kingdom Viridiplantae; phylum Streptophyta; class Magnoliopsida; order Malpighiales; family Salicaceae; genus Salix; species Salix exigua. The sequence goes on from CM063592.1 coordinate 6,678,553, forward strand.
TATATATATATATATATATATATATATATATATATATATATTATAAGATATTTTATAAAAAAATCAGATTCTGGTAAATTGAACATGATTATAACTAAATTGCATTACCTCTATCCTACTTGACAAAATTCATAGAAAATTCAATCAAATTTCTAAAATCTAATGTGAAAGCAAACTTTACCACAATTAAACATAATCCATGATATAAAATCTAATGTGTTTTTTCATAATAAATTGCATTAAATCAAACTCAAATTCGTTGAAAATTAAAATATGTAAAAAAGAAAGTATAAAATTCAAAAATTTATCAACAATTCAATGTAACATGTAATTTGTAATAATTCAGCTATATTCATACTTTATTGCATGAAATCATTTAGTGTAATTAATTATATTATTAGATAATTCTAACAATCCATATAATCTCTAATTTGAAAACTTATCTAAAATTAAATACAACACATGAGTACTTGGTATAGTTAATTCAGCTTATTGTCATGTTTAATTATATCAAATGAGTCTTAATTGTTGGTATTATTTCTGACATAACTACTGTTGAAAGTATCCCATTAATGAAACAGTTAGTTCTTGTAGTATTCGCGATTGTTCCAAAAGTCAAACAAGCTCTTCAATTTAACAATAAAAATTAAAAGAAGTGATTATGAAAGAGTTGTAAGAATAATCGGCTCTATATTTATGAAAGAGATAGTTGCTTGAGAGTATCATTTTTATTTTTATTTTAAATTATTTTTTATATTCAAAATAATCTAAAAATATCAAAAAAAAATTTAAAATAAAATAAAATAATTTTCTTTTCAAAAATAATTTTAAAACACAATATTAAACACCACCCATGTACTATCATATAAACATGTCGACCATTCTTTAAGAAAATTCCATGACTATCAGTGAAGCAATTCTCATTTTCCACATAATTGAGAGATAGAAAATTTAATTTCATAATAACATTAAAAAGGTGAATGAAATAGCAAAATAAAATAAAACTCCAAGTAAGCGACTAACAATTTTTATCATGGTAAAATATATCTCTAATATCAAATTTAATTATGAAAATTTCACAATTGTCATAAATTAACAGGATGAAAAGAAAATCTATCATCATACAAAATGCTTTTATTAAAATTTTGGAGTTGATAAATGATACAGAAAATTTTTAAAGTATTTTTTGGGTGGGAATGATTTAAAAATTGAGTTTTTGGACCTCAATTTTATAACTCTCTCTTTGATTTTTTTTCTTCTCTTGCAATAAGCAAGAAAAGGCTTGAAAATGAGCTCTCACCCACTATCTTTCCTTGGAGTCTTTAACTGACAATCACTTTGTTTTTCTACAGGAGCTTTAAATTGCAGAAATATAGAGAATGGTTCTGATTTTTTGTCATAAAAATAAATCCATATCATTCTATAGCAGTCATCAACAAGCAGTCATCAAATTTTGAAAAGCTTGATGAGAGTCTTCATAGATGGAGTTCTTGTAGAGCCACAAATATTTGTATGAACTAATTCCAGAGAAGAATTAGCTCTCCAGACTGTCTTTGGAAATGAAAAACGATGAATTTTTCATACATAAATCCTTCACAGATTCCAGCTTGATTTCATATTTAAAGGGAAAATATGATTATAACTCTCATCAAGCTTTTCAAAATTTAAACAATCACCAGCGAGATGATGACTACAACCACTATCAAGATATCAGACTTCTTCTCCTTTGTGTTCTACATTCATGCAGGAATAGAGCAATTGATCTTTGTCCTTTGAAAAATTAGCTACATTGATCTCTTAACTGTCGTTTGCCTTTTCCTTAGGCCAATAGTTTCTGTCAGAATGAGAGGGATTTTTCATGTGGTATATTTGAATAAACAATCTCTGGTTTCATGACCAGTTTTTTTTTTGTTGCAAATAGTACAATGAAAATTGTTGCTACTGCCTCTGTGCTGAAAATATGTTCTTCCTCTACCTCTTCCTCTACTGTGATTTTAACTTTCACTTTCTCTTCCAGATGTTTTTTTTCTTCTTCTGAAAACTGATCTTCCTCCTCTCTGATCTTGTTGCCTTCCTATCAAGAAAAAAAATGCTTTAATCTGAAATGCATGCTCCAATGGTTGCTTGCTATATTTGTTTACTCTTTGCTCATATGCTTCAAGAGATCCTATTAATTTGTGAATTGTAAGCGTTGACAAATCTTTTTTGTCCAATAACTACAACTATATGCTCAGATTTCGATAGCAAACTTCAGACAATCTTCTCTGCACCCTTTTGTCAGAAACATCTTCACCACAACTTTTTATCTGGTTGATGAATTTAGTGGTTCTTGAAGAGAAGTCTTTGACAGGTTCACCATCCTTCATTGTATGATTTTTAAATTCTCTCCATGAATTTTTCAGCCTTATGGAGATAGCTTTTCTGAAATCCTTGGAATTCATTTTTCAGAATCTCCCATGCTAGTATTGCCTTCTTAGTAGAGAAAATTCTGGGATAAATTGATTTGATTACTCCCTGCAGAATTATTCTTAAAGCTGTTGCATTTATTTGCATATTCTGCTAATAGTAACCATGACATGTCAACCCATAGTCTCCATTGGAGAACTCCAGTATTCATAATGCTCTGCATCAAAGATTGGAATCTGAGTTGCTGTATAGGAAAAAGTAGAGATATTTGATGAAAAAGCCATTGAAGAAACTAGCTCTGATACCAAATCTGATGGATATAGTTGCAGAAAACAGAACAGTAACTTTTGTACAAGTTGAATGGTAAGTTCAGATCAATACCAATTATATAACATTGACAAATTTATGAAAACAAGGAACACAATAAATTCCTTATTTTAGAAAAAATAAAAGAGACTTTGACTCTTGCTGAAAATTACAAATTATACTTTAACAGGAGCTTAGTATGGTCCTGTGTTTTTGGGACAACTATGGTTACGACAATATACGGTTAGTTTTGTCTCTCGTTTTGAAATTTTGAGTTTCAGTTAAAGAGTGTGCTCGATATTTTTTAGCATTTGAACCTTGGTGAATCCAAAGTAAAGGACATTTCTTTTACGCGTCTCCAATTCACTCCAGTTGTTAACGCACCGACGAAGATTTAGAGGGGGGAGATTTAAAAAAGACTTGGGATCATAAGATCGTTCTGTGGTTCATACGAATCATCATGTCATTTTATACACGGATAACAATATGAAGAGAATTTCTTCCCAAGAAGTTAGCATACATCACCCAATATTGATGTGTTTCTGCAAGCATCATGTGAATTATTTACCAAGTTGGAGTTCCCAAGAGCTCTTATTAGCATTATGAATGCAAATAATTAATTGTTATTTTGTAGAAAATGATGAAGAGAAGATTGAATTTGCCAAGTTGGTTTCTCATTGATGATGGACAGTGTATTTATACAGAAAAGCTAGCAAGAGGTTGTAACTGATTCCTACATGTCAGGAATCGATTCATCGACCTTCAGATGAGAGAACATTCATAATAAAATACATATCTCATGTTTGTACAATTTATTCTTTCTACACACTGTCATATTCCCTTTCTCAACACTGCCCCTCAAGTTGGAGAGTGGATATCTTGCACTCCCAACTTGCTAACCATAGGAGTAAAAAACTCTTTTCCTAGTGGCATGGTCAAAATATCTGCGAGTTGATGAGTAGAGTCTACATATTGCGTAGTAATGGAGCCATCTTGGATTTTGTCTCTGATGTAATGGCAATCCATTTCAATATGCCTAGTCCTTTCATGGAACACCAGATTAGCTACAATGTGCAACGCAACCTTATTGTCACAGTATAATAAAGCAGACTCATGGTGTGAAATTCCCAAGTCTTTTAGAAGACATCGCAACCATGTCAACTCACAGCATGCTCCTGTCATTGCTCTGTATTCTGCTTCAGCGGAAGAGAGCGAAACTGTTTTTTGTCGCTTTGATCGCCAGGATATCAATAATGGTCCAAGAAAAACACAATACCCTGTTGTAGATCTTCTAGTGAGTGGACATCCTGCCTAGTATGAGTCACAATAGGCTCTCAACCTCAAATCATTCTTGGAAGAAAAAAATAACCCCCGGACGGGTGCCCCTTTTAGGTATCGCACAACTCTAAGAGCTGCTTCCATCTTCCTGGGTTGCTGCATAAAACGACTCAAAACATGCACAACATATGTTATATCTGGTCTTGACACAGCCAAATAAATCAATAAACCTACCAATCTTCTATTCTGGTTTGCATTTTTGAGTAGGGGACCTTTATCTAATAACTTTAAGCCCTGTTCTATAGGAGTATTGATAGGAGCAACACCTGTCATCCCGGCATCCTCAATAACCTCTAACGCATATTTACGTTGTGAAACAAAAATTCCATTCTTTGAAGTAGATACCTCAATTCCAAGAAAATATTTTAAATCACCAAGATCTTTGATATGAAAATGTTCATGCAGGAATTGTTTAGTTGCAGCAATGTTCACGGGGTCATTTCCAGTGATCAAAATATCATCAACATATATTAAGAGAATGGTGAAAGACATACTCTGCTTTCTGGTAAATAGCGAATAATCCGCTCTTGACTGTAGAAACCCAGCAGAAAGCATAGCTTCGGAGAATTTGGCGAACCATTGTCGAGATGCCTGTTTTAAACCGTAAAGTGATTTGTGAAGGCAACAAACAAGATTGTTCTCCCTCTGTTGCCGAAGACCCTGTGGCACAGACATATAAATTTCTTCAGTTAAATCTCCATGAGAAACGCATTGTGCACATCCATTTGGTGCAAGGACCAGCCATGGGCTGCTGTCAAAGCAAGAAGACAGCGAACCGAGATGATTTTGGCAGTGGGAGAAAAAGTCTCGTGGCAATCCACTCCTTCCAATTGCGTGAAGCCCTGTGCAACTAAACGAGCTTTGCAATGCTCTACAGAACCATCCGAATTGAGTTTAACCTTATAAACCCATATGCATCCGATTGGTTTCTTGCCCGATGGTAATTTGGTGATTGTCCAAGTACCATTATTTTGCAGAGTCTGGAGCTCGGTTTGCATGGCATCCTGCCACTCAGGGTGAAGAACAGCCTCCGAATAATTTTTGGGCTCTGAAATTGTACTGACCTGACCAACAAAGAAGTGATTTGCAGGTGTATGACGATGGTAAGAAATGAAATTGCTCTTGGAAAAATGAGTACCTTTCGTGGAACCTGGCGTCCAAGGGGCTGATTAGTGGGAGTAAACAGTAGAGCAGACATAATCGTTGAGCTTGACTGGCAGAGCAGTGTGGCAGCTTGAGCGACGAAGAGGAACGGGAACTGGTGGTGGTGGTGTTTCTTCAGGTGACTGAGGAAGGTCATAGGGTAATGATGGGTTGTGAGGGGAAGGGGATGATGGAGGAGCTGGGATGGAAGATTTCTGAGGAAGGGTGTATGTATGTAGTATGGGAGGAGGCTGGGTAGCAGGAGTGGTCGTTGATGGGAGATTTGGTGGCTGGGTTTCGTCGGTCAGTGGTGGGAGAGATGAAGTGTTTGGGCTGGGATTATATGGGCTGTGGTAATTTGGGCTGGGATTGTATGGGCTGGGTTGATCTTGGCCGGAATGAGGTGGGCTGGGAATAGGTGGGCTGGAAGCATTGGGGTTGTAATTGGGTGGGCTGGAGGTAAAGGACCAGTGGGTCAGGAGAGGAATAGGGTCAGAATTGTTTGGTGTGCCGATTTTGGCAGATAAATAAGGGAAAATATTTTCATGAAAATGCACATCACGACTTGTAAAAAAAATTTTGGTAGATAAATCATATAATTTATATGCTTTTTGACCAGTAGGATAACCAACAAAAATTGAAGGAATAGAACGAAAATCGAATTTATGTGAGGGATGAACATTGGTAGCATAAGCTAAACACCCAAATACCCGAAGATGAGAAAAAGAAGGTATTTTTGAGTATAAAAGTTCAAATGGAGTTTTAAAATTGAGCACTGTGGAAGGAATTCTATTGATAATGTGTACAACAGTCAAAGCACATTCTCCCCAAAAATGAGTTGGTAATTGAGCCTGAAATTTTAAAGCCCGAGCAACTTGTAAAATATGACGATGTTTGCGTTCCACAACCCCATTTTGTTGAGGCGTGTAAACACAAAAATGTTGAAAAAGGACACCTTTATCTTGGAAAAAAGAACGAAGTGAAATAAATTCACCACCGTTGTCACTTCGAAATTTTTTAATGAAAGTATCAAACTGTGTCAAAACATAACATAATTTTTTTTTATAAGAGATTGAGCTTCTGATTTGTAACGCATTAAAAAAATTCACGTGAAACGTGTGAAGTCATCAACGATAGTAAGAAAATAATATGCACCAGAAATAGAACGATGTCGATAACGACCTCAAATGTCACAGTGAATTATCTCAAAAGGTTTATTAGTTGAAATCTCACTAGAATTGAAAGGCAAACGACTTTGTTTAGCTAAAGGACAAATAGAACAAACATGACCAGATTAAACCGAAAAATTTAGAAATTGTTGAGCAAGGAAACTTAAACAATGTGGTGAGATGTGACCTAAACGTTTATGCCATAGATTAGTTGATGAGATGGTGAGGTTGCAGACTGTTTGGTGAGATGGTGGGGTAGGTTGTACCATAGATTTCTTTGTCGCTATCTTCACCAAGTAGTAGAGTCCGTTACGTTGTTTACCCAAACCAATCATCCTCCTCGTAGCTAGATCCTGCAAAATACACCAATAAGGGAAAAAAGTTATTAAGCAATTTAAATTTCTTGTCAATCGGCTGACTGACATCAAGTCAACTTTGAATGTGGGTACACACAGTACGTCATGCAAATAATAACAAGAATTCAAAGGCAGTGTTCCCTTTGTAACAATATCTGCAGTTTCCCCGCTAGGCAATAATATAGGGGGCAAAGTATAATTGTTATGCCGCTGAAAATTAAATGATGATGAGGAGATATGGTCAGTTGCCCCGCTATCAATAATCCAATTGCGCGAAGCAATTTTGGGCAAACCTGGTTTAGTCATTGCAGGTGGTTTTACACTGGATTCGGTTCCCTTATCATTGAGAAGAGAGAGGAGCTGTTTCAATTGGAATTTAGAAATCCCAACCAACTTGTCGTCTGACCTCTCGTCATTCTTAGAGGAGCTCGCTGCCACATGATTGGCAGTGAACCTGTGTCCACCATTAAAATGTCTCCCCGAGTTATTTCTGGATTTTGGGTGCCCAACTGGGTAACCATGGAGCTCGTAACAAGTTTGCACCCAATGGCCTTAATCTCCACAGTGAGAACATTGAGGGCGTCCTCGTCTTGGTCCAAAACTCCGTTTGTCATTGTTGTTGTCAAACCGTCGTCCACCACCAAAATTATCCTTGTCTTGTTCAAATCTCCCTTGAGAACGAATAGAGTGGTAGGTTCGTTCTCCCCTGTCACTGGGTTTGCCATTTCTCCCCTGAACAGCAATGGCAGCACTGTTAATGGAGTCACTGATTGTGTGTGTCGAGCTTAGAAGGCGTTGCTTTTCTTCCTGGGTAACAAGGGAATAAGCTTGCCGAATCGAAGGAAGGGGATTCATCAGCAGCACTTGTCCACGAACAACAGTGTAAGACTCATGTAGACCCATCAAAAATTGCATCAGTTTTTGTTGATCTTGTTGTGCTGCATGTAGAGAATCACTGTAGGAAGTCAGTTCATTCCACAATCCCTTTAATTTTGTGTAATACACTGAAACCAAAAGTTGTTCTTGCTTGAAACAAGCGATATCTCACTGGATTTCAAAAATCCTTGGTGCGTTGCTTTGAGAAAAACGCTCATGAAGGTCTTCCCAAACTTCATGAGTTGTAGAATAGTATATTACACTATCTGAAATTTCTGGATTCAGAGTGTTAATAATCCATGAATGGACCATATCATTGCATCTAGACCAGGCTGCATATCCCTCTGGATCAATTTCTTCTGAAGGGATTTTTATCGAACCATTGACGAAGTTCAGCTTGTTTTTGGAATTCAAAGCTGGGGTCATAGCCCTCTTCCAAGTGGAATAGTTATCTCCATTTAAGGGTTTGGAAATTAAAACCAAACCTGGGTGATCTGAATGGTGTGTGAAAAATGGGTTTGAGAGGTTTTCTTTTGAACGATCTAGACCGACTTCTAGATTGGATGAGATTTCAGTGTTGGTCACTGTGATGAGTATGAGAGGATTTGATTGTGATGAATATAGCAGAAAACAGGACTACTGGACAAGAGATAATGTGATGAGTATAAGGGATTTTGCTGTGACGAATAGAGCAGAAAAAAGTGCTGTTAGATGAGAGGTTTTGTGATAATTTGCAGTTGAGAGATATGGCAAAAGAAGATTAATTGGCAGTGATGGAAACGTGCTCTGATACCATGTAGAAAATGATGAAGAGAAGATTGAATTTGCTGAGTTGGTTTCTCATTGATGATGGACAATGTATTTATACAGAAAAGCTAGCAAGAGGTTGTAACTGATTCCTACATGTCAAGAATCAGTTACTGACCTTGCAGCAGAGAACATTCATAATAAAATACATATCTCATGTTTGTACAATTTATTCTTTCTACACACTGTCATATTCCCTTTCCCAACATATTTCTTGTCGAATTCCTTTTATTTGTATGAATCCGAGATCATCTTTTTAAGAGCCTTAATCACGCAAGTTATGAGCGACAAACTTTCTGGTGCAAAATTTCTGCCATCGGCATGCTTCAATTTCTCCCATGCGGTGATTATAGTACTGATAGGTTTACATGACAGCAACAAATACAATAACCTAGCTGTATTTCAAAACAAGATTCTACATTTTAAAGAAAGAAAGTGCTACAGTAATCTGCCATTTGCAAGTCAATAAACTGCTAAGAAGGGGCAGGACAAGATTATGAGCCAGATGGTGTTTCTCTTCTTGATCAGGAGAAAGCTGCATATGTCTGTGGTCTCCAGTCGCCTTTCTGTGCGCTGAGTACACCTTCCTGGTCTTTGGAGAAGATTAGATGAACCTCCCAATGCAGAGACTTCAATAAGTTCTCAACTTCCCCGATTGCGCCTGACTCATCTCGAACAATCAATTTACCTCCAGGTCTCACGATTCTATCAACCTCTGCCAATACAGGAGCAAGTTGGCACCTGTAAAACCCACAACACAATTTGGTCATCAAGCTCTCGGGAAGGAGAAAGTGAATCGTACATGGAAAATGAAATTCGGTGCTAATCCAACGAGACTTGCCTCTTTTTCAGCTTCGAGAAGAGATGATCAGCGTGTAGAAGGTCGTATGTTCGAGGGTATGTGCTGAAGGATTCACACCAATCATGGTATATCCCGAAAAGACCTCGCTCATATATTATGGGAAGTGCATCTGGAGAGTCTGTGTTCACGACATTGAACACCCAGATCTTCATGTCCTTGAGAGCTGCTGCAAACCTGATATTTTGCATCAATAACGTGTGAAAAATATGCTTTTTAATCGGGCGATTCCATCTTGCAAGTAACATTAGCAACAACAAAGGAAAAAATATAGTTACCCTCCATAAACAGCTCTCATATCCATTACATTTCTCACATTCGACCAGCTGATACCCAATCCCTTCACGTATGAGTTGCTCACCACATGCTTCCAATGTTCATAATCTGCAGCAAAATCACGAGGAGCTGGCTTACCATAGATCCCCATCTGGGAGCTGTTTAGCCAATAAGGAGGTGTTTGTAGTCTTTGAGGCCACTCCTCTGGCCATTTAGCCCCCCTCTCAGTTTTAGAAACAGACACCCGGTGCATGCATGGCTGCAGAGATACATACCTGAAAATGTAATACCAGAATGACCATAATTTCAGCTAGCTATTGATGAAGCCATTTACAATTGTTAGGGTCATCAGGAGTGGTTGAGAGAAAACTGACCAGGCAGCATTTGGGTCGTCATCACTTTTACACATTGGAGGACTGTTTTTCTTTCTTTGATCATAGCAATTATTTGTGGTAGGTTTGCGGTAGATGGCAGCACCAATGCCGTTAAGTTTGTCGTTCTTGATAGTCACAAGGTCCCAACACATTGTTGCTGTCAATGTAGACATAGCTAGAAAAATTACAAGAGGTCAGCCTGAGGTAATTAAGTTTATATATCAAGAACATCAAATACAGTTTCATCTCGCAACTCTACTCTGGAGTGATCGGCCTCAACTCCCACCAAATTCATTTTATAACCATGTACATCACCATGATTTACCATCAATTCCCCTTCACTATGACCTTTACCTTCAACATTCACACTGGATGGCATTTTAGGTGCAGAGACATCCTCCATCCCTTTCCCTAATGGCACCCTTGGTGCCAAAGACTCAATTCGCCCTGCATGAATCAAAGCATCACTTTCTGGAACATCACATGACCCAGGTGCCTCACTTCTCTCAGAATCTTGACACTCAACTAATCCATCTTCAATATCCTGCACATCCTTTCGCACATTTTCTCTCTCAATACACACATCCCCTTCCCCACCTTCATTCCCCCCAACAAATCCAAAACGCACTCGATCATCCTCTCCAAACCCGCCACTCCCACCAAATCCAACACCCCCTTCAAAAGAACCACCATCCAGCGAATCAAGAAAAAAAAAATCACCGCACCCTTCACCACCACGCTTCCGCATTTTCTTCCTCGTTGCGTAATACAACTGCCGAACACATTCAAACTTTCTCTTCACAGAATCACTTTCTTTCACAGCAACACCAAATTTACTACTACCACTACTCGTAATAGTATTTAGTTTGGGCAAGGAAAAATTAGAAAGATGTAACTCTACCATTCGACTAGACGCTTCAGCCGAAACATCATTATCATAAAGTAAAGAATGCCAGCGATCACTCAATTCACGCACACTAAATTTCCTCGAAAACCTCACCGCCCCCTTCGCCAGCGCTTCCAACGAAGCACCTGCCTTCAATCAACAAAAGAAAAGAAAAAAAAATGAATTTATACAGGATTTTGATAGCTAGGGTTTGGTGTAAATTTGAGAAATGGGAAAATGAAATCCAAGTTTATAGAAAATGAGAATTGTGGAATGTAATTGAGAGTTAAGAGGAATTGAATTAACCTCGATAGCGTTTTTCAACAAGAGGTCGTCTTCCGGGATCCATAGAGGAATTGATGTGGTGGTAATAACACTAGTAGTGGCAGTAGCAGAAATTGCTGCCATAAATATTTAGTGTTTAACGTGTGGGAAGAGATTTGACTTTTTCGGAGAGCAGAATTGAAGGATTTGAATTCTGATTTTTTGTGGGAATTGGAATTTCGAGTGGATTTTCTTTTTTATTTTATAGCTGGGGATTTTGAAGCATTGCCTAGCCAGAGCGAGGAGTGAGTGAAATTCAAAAACGCGGGTAACGTTTCTGTGAATCTCCGTGTTCGGATATTACCTTACGGCTTCGGGAAACAATCGTTAGTTTAAACGGCGCTTGTGACAATTATTTTAATGCTCTCACGAGCATGAGATTTTCTGAGAAATTATTTATATATTTTTAAAAAACAATTAATAATATTTATCTAGTTATAGAAAAAAATCATACATGAAAATATGATAATCCACATTAATTATTTTCTATAAATCAAGTGAATGACCCATCTTTTGCTTTTAAATAAATGTTTTTTTCATGATTAGATCATATGTGTATTCTGTTTATTATTATTTTTTCCTATATATATATATATATTATTGTTTTTTCCCGTTAGATTATCAGTTCTTTGTTATCACAAAGAAAAACCAACGGAATCCTCACCCAACAACATCATACCCGAACTCATTAAAGTCACAATTATCAGCACACTGTCATAATCAACAATGGAACATCTCAGAGGCTAAAGTGGACTCAACAGTAATCCAGCCACACGTATTATATTTTAGTTTATATATATATATATCGGGGACTACGTGACAGTTGATTCAACCGATTTCAATCATGTAATTAAGCGTAAATATCACGAGGAATGAGAGTGGGAGGCTACTTCTAATGGGATACAATTTGTGGGGAGAGTTGATTAATTATTGATGCAAATGAAATGGCATGCATTCAGTTGGTAAAATCACAATCCAATAAGTTTTACCAAATTACAATCTATATAAGCATAAATATATATATAGTGAACTATAATTAGTCCACCTTACCACGTTCTTCATTATTCAATATTAGATAGCATCTCTAATGAGTACTGGCACTTAGATTAGATGTCTGCAGAGGAAGCACGGCCTCCAGCACCACTCAGGGAAGACGGAGTTCATGGGGTCCAAACCCACCTGCAAGGTGAAGATCAGGATGCTGGTGGTGGTGCTGGTGGTGCTGCTGCCCTTGGTGCAGGCGGAATGCATAGAGGTTGGACGCCCCATTTACAAGTGCAGCAGCAGATTCATAATCTCCTTCATTGTCCACCAGCCCGTACGGATCCTCCAGTTTTGCTTCCTTGAATTCCAGAAGAAAACCATAAAAAAATCTCTGGTTTAATCCACCTGTTTATACTAAGTTGAAAGATTAATGAAAACAAGACATGTAAGTTTAGATTCTTACATATTCCATCCAGAGGTTTCCATGTCTCTCCTCTAAACTCCTTACCTGCAATTATTCATAACAAGAGTGATTTGTTCTTCCAAATTAAAGCTTCATGCATGAAGTAGAAAACGCCATTTTATATATCACTAACCTTCTTTTTACAGGTATCGGTTTGTGTTTTGATAACATGGTACTGTAAACAATCAAAGAATGTTGAAATTGTTAGTTTAAACTGTTACTCTAACAAGACATATCCCTACAAATATGAAATCAGTGCAGGGGCATGCATGCACCCAGCATCCAGTTCATCAAACTCCATAACGCAAAAATAAAGAAGCAGCATAAGTTGGAAGGCGTTTAGATTTTCCATGTTATAATGAGGATTCCCAAGTATCGCAAAATTATAAAAATAGATCATATGGGACTTGCTGATAATACACAAATGTTAAGATCATAATTTTTTATTTAAAAAATCGCATGCTTAGATTAAAAGCTTGAGATAAAACATGCTGATCATATATATGGGAAAGGCATGAAAAACTAAACCCCTAACATAATGACCACAAAACTACAAGCCCAGATCACTTTTAGGGATTAGAAAAGGTCACAAATCAAATCCAGAAACTCGATATTTTATTAAGATTCTTTTCTTAAGCTTATTACATCTGACCTACCTTCCTGCCACGCACACCGTTCAAGGCTTCAGACATATCTTGCTCAAGAACGCGCAGATGATCGATGCTCAGTTCATTAAGGTCCTCTCCTATCCTCTGCCTGTCAAAACAAACACCTTAATTAGCAGCTCCACTTCACAAATATTCCCCTAATTAAAAAGAAAAAAAACTAAAACCAGAACCATAACCATAACCATATACAAACACACACATACGTACATGTATAGATAGATGATCAAGGTTCTTTCTTTTTCAAAGTTACCTGATTTCTTTTTTCAGCTTATGATTGATATCTTTCAGCTTCCGCAATTGCTCTTGCATTTTCTGCAAACCTCACAAACAAAATCCTTTGAAGAATCTCTTATTTCCCTCATAGATCAAACATTAGAAGAGAGACAGAAAGAAAGGTTAACCTCGTATTGAGCGCTCCACAGATCTGTGCCTAAAGCCTTCTGATATTGGTCATAGATCTTCTTCGTCCTGGTCATAATAAAAAAACCCAACACGTACAGCAGTTCCACCATCAAGGCTTCATAAGAAAAGAAAAGAAAAGAAAGAACTAGTTTGAGAGAAACATATATATATTGTACACGTACGTTGTGGAGGGGCTAATGTACTCATGGAGTTTGTTCGTGTTGGAGAACATGATGAGAGAGACCTTAGCATCACAAAGAACAGTGAGTTCCTGGGCTTTCTTGAAAATACCATTTCTTCTTTTTGAGTAGGTGACTTGCCTGTTGGTGGGGTTTTCGATCTTTTTGATCTCAATCTTTCCACGACCCATAGTTTTCCTTTACTTTTTTGTTGCTCTTTTGAAAGCTGCAGCAGTAAATAAACTGTTGAGGGAGAGCGAGATGTTGCACAGTGCACAGGCTGCTTGAAGGGAAAGAGAAGAAGATGAAAATGGAAGAGAAGTGATTAAGTGAAGTTTCTAAACAAGGAAAGGGAGATGGAAAGTTGATTGTTGCGTAACTTGGAATGTCTGTGGTATATATCTTAGGGTAGTGTGAAATACTGGGGAGGTTCATTGACCCTGACAGCACATGAAAGCAATTTTACTGATAAGACCTTTTCTTAACCTCTTCCATAACCGTCACCCGGCTTATAATAATCAATTAAATCAGCTGAATGATTGACACTGCAAATAATAATAAAAATAATTAGAGTTTGTTTTTTATATTAAGTTGTATAAAAATATATATTTACAAGAAAAAAAACTTGTAAAATTATAGTTTTTATGTAAGTTGATCGATAAATTTATAAAACTATATCAACTAGCAGCTAGAAAATTGGTAATGAGGTTGGTAATGAGGCTACTACCCATCTAAATATAATAAAAAAATAATTTCTATAAGATTTATTATTTACTTTTTTAATATGATATTTAATTTAATTAATATTTTAGTGAGTTAAAATCTTTATAATTTTAATAAAGTTTCGGTCGAGTTTTTCTATATAAAACTTATATCTAAAATTTTATCTCACTTAAAATATCGTGTAAAAAATCATAATATCATAATATTCAAACTCAATAACCAACAATCACACTCAAGTCTAACCTATCATCATTTTCTTTCTCCCTAGGTTTAGAATAATTAAATATATGTTGATCATTGTTAAATATAGTATCATTTATTTTTTGTATCAAATCATCCAATAATTATTATTCTTACATCTATTAACTAGCTTTAAAGGACCGACAAAGTTAGGACAAACATGAATTTCGGTCAACTACTTACATATAATATAATTCTGTTCAAATCATTTTGGATAAGAGAATCAATTAATTTTAAAATTATCATCACACATAATCGGTACACAATAATATAATATTGGTGCTCACAAATTTGACACCGCCAAATTATTTCAAAATCAATATTATTTTAATTTCACCCAAAACCATGAAAAATAATTATATTTATTTATATATGAAATACTTAAATTATCATATAGTAACAAACTATCACAACCATTGTATTCTACTATTCACATTAGAAATAATAGTGTCACCATAATGACATAATATATATATATATGTGTATACATATATTTTATAAGATATTTTATAAAAAAATTCAGACTTTGTAAATTGAACATGTTTATAACTAAATTGCATTACCTCAATCCTACTTGACAAAATCCATAGAAAATTCAATCAAATTTCTAAAATCTAATGTGAAAGCAAACTTTACCAAAATTAAACATAATCCATGATATAAAATCTAATGTGTTTTTTCATAATAAATTCCATTAAATAAAACTCAAATTCGTTGAAAATTAAAATATGTAAAAAAAATATATAAAATTCAAAAATTTATCAACAATTCAATGTAACATGTAATCTGTAATAATTCAGCTATATTCATACTTTATTGCATGAAATCATTTAGTGTAATTAATTATATTATTAGATAATTCTAACCATCCATATAATCTCTAATTTGAAAATTTATCTAAAATTAAATACAACACATGAGTACTTGGTATAGTTAATTAAACTTATTGTCATGTTTAACTATATCAAATGAGTCTTAATTGTTGGTATTATTTCTGACATAACTACTATTGAAAGTATCTCATTAATGAAACAGTTAGTTCTTGTAGTATTCTCGATTGTTGTTGTCCAAAAGTCAAACAAGCTCTTCAATTTATCAATAAAAATTAAAAGAAGTGATTATGAAAGAGTTGTAAGAATAATCGGCTCTATATTTATGAAAGAGATAGTTGCTTGAGAGTGTGAGTGTTGTTGATATTATTTTTGAAAATATTTTTTGTTTAAAAATAAATTAAAATGATATTTTTTTTAAAAAATATTTTTTATATTAATATATGAAAATAATCTAAAAATATCAAAAAAAATTAAAATAAAATAAAATAAATTTAAATTTATTTTTTTTTCAAAAATATTTTTAAAACACAATATTAAACACCACCCATGTACTATCATACAAACATGTCGACCATTTTTTAAGAAATTTCCATGACTATCAGTGAAGCAATTCTCATTTTCCACATAATTGAGAGATAGAAAATTTAATTTCATAATAACATTAAAAAGGTTGAATGAAATAGCAAAATAAAAAAATCTCCAAGTAAGCGACTAACAATTTTTATCATGGTAAAATATATCTCTAATATCAAATTTAATTATGAAAATTTCACAATTGTCATAAATTAACAGGATGAAAAGAAAATCTATCATCATACAAAATGCTTTTATTAAAATTTTGGAGTTGATAAATGATACAGAAAATTTTTAAAGTATTTTTTGGGTGGGAATGATTTAAAAATTGAGTTTTATTTTTGGGTGGGAATGATTTAAAAATTGAGTTTTTGGACCTCAATTTTATAACTCTCTCTTTGATTTTTTTTCCCCTCTTGCAATAAGCAAGAAAAGGCTTGAAAATGAGCTCTCACCCACTATCTTTCCTTGGATTCTTTAACTGACAATCACTTTGTTTTTCTACAGGAGCTTTAAATTGCAGAAATATAGAGAATGTTTCTGATTTTTTGTCATAAAAAAAAATCCATATCATTCTATAGCAGTCATCAACAAGCAGTCATCAAATTTTGAAAAGCTTGATGAGAGTCTTTATAGATGGAGTTCGTGTAGAGCCACAAATATTTGTATGAACTAATTCCAGAGAAGAATTAGCTCTCCAGACTGTCTTTGGAAATGGAAAACGATGAATTTTTCCATACATAAATCCTTCACAGATTCCAGCTTGATTTCATATTTAAAGGGAAAATATGATTATAACTCTCATCAAGCTTTTCAAAATTTGAACAATCACCAGCGAGATGATGACTACAGCCACTATCAAGATATCAGACTTCTTCTCCTTTGTGTTCTACATTCATGCAGGAATAGAGCAATTGATCTTTGTCCTTTGAAAGACTAGCTACATTGATCTCTTAACTGTCATTTGACTTTTCCTTATGTCAACAGTTTCTGTCAGAATGAGAGGGATTTTTAAATCTGGTATATTTGAAGAAAGTCTTTGGTTTCATGACCAGGTTTTTTTTCTTCCAAATAGTACAATGAAAATTGTTGCTACTGCCTCTGTGCTGAAAATATGTTCTTCCTCTACCTCTGCCTCTGCTGTGATTTTAACTTTCACTTTCTCTTCCATATGTTTTTTTTCTTCTGAAAACTGATCGTCCTCCTCTCTGATCATGTTGCCTTCCTATCAAGAAGAAAATGCTTTAATCTGAAATGCATGCTCCAATGGTTGCTTGCTATATTTGTTTATGTTAGAGATGATAGTGGATTAACACACAATATTTATGTGGTTCGACAACTTGCCTACTCCACGGAGCTACTGATTTGTATTAAGCAAACAATAATACAAATACAAGGAGGAGCGTAAACAACTCAACTCAACTCAACTCACTCTCTAGCTCTCTCTACACAACACATTCACTTGTGTTCTTCTCTCAATGATGTCTCAAGCTCTAAGAAGCTCCTCTATTTATAGCAAGAGTGAGGAGACAATCTTTAATGGTTGGCCACCAAATTTATCACTTTCAACAATGTTGGGTTGGTAGAATGGTGGGTTGGTAACCATTTTCAACAATGGTGGAGAGAAAGTTTGCATACCATTGTTGAGGTTTCACACCATTGTGTTCATACTTCAACAATCTCCCACTTGAACACAATGGTATCAATCCCTTTTAGTCTTGAAGTCCAACCGAAGCTTTGCACGACTTCAATTTTTCTATAGATACTTCCTTTGTCGAGCATGTCACCGGGATTCTCCGAACCTCGAATCTTCTCAAGTATCAATTGTCCATCATCAAGAAGAGACCGAATAAAACAATATCTCAACTGTATATGTTTTGTCCTGGAATGAAAGGCTGGATTCTTCGCAAGAAAAATAGCACTCTGACTGTCACTGTACAGAATGCCTTTATGTTGTTTCTTGCCTAATTCTTCCAAGAAGCTTTGTAACCAAACCATCTCCTTCCCAGCTTCTGTAACTGCTACATATTCAGCTTCTGTTGTAGACAGAGCAACAATCTTCTTTAGCTTGAAGCCCAACATACAATTTGTATTACCCGGAGTATACACAAACCTCGTAGTACTTTTCCTTGTGTCGATATCACCAGGCTAAATCAGCGTCTACATATCCTTGAAGCTTCAAGTCCGACTTTGTGAAGCATAAGGATGTATTTGAAGTACCTTTGAAATACTTCATAATCCATTTGACTGCTTCTCAATGTTGTTTGCCAGGATTGCTCATGTATCTGCTCACAACTCCCACTGCATGTGCAATGTCTGGTCTTGTACAGACCATAGCATACATGAGACTTCCGATTGCTGACGCGTAAGGAACTGTATTCATATAGTTCCTTTCTTCTTCAGTTTTAGGTGACTGCTCCTTAGTAAGTTTGAAATGTTTAGCCAAAGGTGTGCTTATTGGCTTTGCTCCATCCATCTTGAACCTATGGAGCACTTTCTTCACATACTCTTCTTGTGAAAGTTTCAGAGTACCTTTATCTCTGTCTCTGATGATTCTCATGCCAAGGATTTGTTTTGCATCTCCCAAATCCTTCATTTCAAACTGCTTTGACAATTGTTGTTTCAGCTTGTTGATCTCCCCGATGCTAGATCCTGCAACTAGCATATCATCTACATATATCAGTAAGATGATATATGATGACCCAAAATTCTTTACATAACAACAATGGTCTGCTTGCAAACGTGTGAACCCATTGTTGCACATAAAGTTGTCGAACTTCTTGTACCATTGCCTCGGAGCTTGCTTCAAACCATATAAACTCCTTTTCAACTTGCAAACCATGTTCTCTTTTCCCTTTTCTGAGAAACCCTCTGGTTGCTTCATGTAGATATCTTCTTCTAGATCTCCATGTAGAAAAGCAGTCTTCACATCTAACTGCTCAAGATGTAGATCTTCTGCAGCTACAATTGATAATACTAATCTGATTGTAGTCATCTTTACCACTGGAGAAAAGATATCTGTATAATCGATACCTTCTTTTGTTGAAATCCCTTCCCGACAAGTCGTTCCTTGAATCGTTTGCTTCCATTATGCTCTTCTTTGATCCTGTACACCCATTTATTATGCAAGGTTGTCTTCCCTTTAGGTAGTGAAGTCAATTCCCATGTCTGGTTTCTTGACAAGGAATCCATCTCATCTTTCATGGCTTGTTCCTACTTGCTCAATTCTTCAGCTCTTTTGTTAATTTGTCGCATCTTCGTCGAATTTGTCGCATCTTTGTTTTTGTATGTCATCTTCTCATTAAATATGACATTTCGCTTCGATAATTTTCCGATTTTCTTCATCCCAAAATCAGTATCCAAACTCATCGAACCATAGCCAACAAAGATGCATTTTCTGGACTTTGCATCAAGCTTACTTCCTTCTTCGAGAATCTATGTGCACATAAGAAACACATCCAAATACTTTCAAGTGTGAAAGATTTACCTCCTTTCTGTCCGGACCTCTTGAGAATTCGAAATCCAAAGGAACAGAAGGTCCTCGGTTGATTAAGTAGACTGCGGTATTGACGACTTGAGACGAGAATGTTAGAGGTAATCCGAGCATGCAACCTCATGCTCCTGGCTCTTTCATTGATGGTTCTATTCATTCGCTCTGCCACACCATTTTGTTGCGGTGTGCCTGGAATGGTCTTCTCCATCCGGATACCATTAATAGCACAATACTCCTTGAGATCTCCATCAATGTATTCTCCTCCATTGTCTGACCTCAGACATTTTTAGCTTCAATCCTGTTTCAGTCTCCACCATAGCTCTCCACTTCTTGAAAGTTTCAAACACATCGGATTTATTTTTTAGAAAATAAACCCATACCTTTCTACTTGAGTCATCGATGAAGGTTACATAATACTTTGAACCTCCAAGTGATGCAACTGGAGATGGCCCCCATACATCTGAGTGTACTAACTCCAATTTCTTAGGTCTTGGAGCTCTTCCAATTTTCAGAAAACTCACCTTTTTCTGTTTTCCGAAGATGCACCCTTCACATAAATCAAACTCTGCTGATTTCAAGCCTGGTAGCTTTCCTTTTGAGAGAAGCAGCTTCATTCCTTTCTCACTCATATGGCCAAGTCTATAGTGCCATAAATCAGCTGATTTTCGACTTCGATGGAAGCAATGATATCTTCCGAGGTGGGGTCATGTACAAGGTGCCGATTTTCTTCCCCATGCCAAAATCATTGCTCCTTTTGAGACTTTCCACATGCCTCTTGCAAAATTTATGGAATGGCCGCTTTCATCAAGTTGCCCTACTGAGATCGAGTTCTTCTTCACTCAGGTACATGTCTTACTGTTGTAGCCTCCATGTAGAATTATTGGGTAGTTTTATCTCGACATCTCCTACACCAATAATTCTTAATGGCTCTCCATCTACTAGATATACCAAACCATAGTCACCAGGCAACATAATTCGCAGGATATTACGATGAGGAGTAGTGTGGAATGAAGCTCCCGAGTCTAACACCCAAGAATCAAGTGGACTGCTGACTGAGAGTAACAATGCTTCATGCCTTTCCTCTGCCACTGTATTGGCAGATTTATCATCCTCCTCCTTCTTCATCTTATAACAGTTTGCCTGAATGTGACCTGGTTTGCCACAATGCCAACATTCCGGTGGTTTTCGGATCCGGACTTGCTTCGATCTTGACGAGGTCTTGGTCCGGATTTTGATCCGCCACGATTTGAGTATTTATCAAATCTTCTACCTCTAGTCTCAACATTCAAGGCAGAACTGAAGTTGAACATTCACCAGCATCTTTTCTACGAACTTCTTCTCCAAGTATCAAGTCTCGAATGCCATCATAGTTCAACTTGGATTTTCCAGTCGAGTTGCTGATCGCCGTTCTCATTGCCTCCCAGCTATTTGGCAATGAAGCCAATAGGATCAAGGCTCGTATCTCATCATCAAAATCAATTTCAACTGATAACAATTGATTTGTGATAGTGTTGAAATTATTCAGATGCTGTGTGACAGACATTCCTTCTACCATTTTCAGATTGAATAACTTCTTCATCAAGTACACTTTATTATTGGTAGATGGTTTTTCATACATACCAGATAGGACTGTCATTAATCATGTTGTAGTCCTTTCTTTAATGACATTGTGAGCGACCTTCCTTGTAAGTGTTAGTCGGATCAGACCTAACACTTGTCTGTCAAGAGAGATCCATTCTTCATCTTTCATCACCTCTGGTTTCTATCCCAATAAAGGAAGATGAAGTTTCTTCCCATACAAATAATCTTCTATTTGCATTTTCCAATAACCGAAATCTCGCCCATCAAATTTTTCTATTCCGGTCCCTTTTACCTCGTCTGTGTCCATAGCTTCTTTATATGCCATCTTTGAGTCTGAATTTGATAAATCGGACACCACGGATGCGTCCGAAAGGTCAAATTATCTCGAAAATGACTCAAGAACGACCAAAATCGGACTTCAAACGGCTCGGATCCGATCAATCAAAATCGAACAAATGGACGGCTCGAGATCAACCCACGTATCCGGATTTACGTAGACCTCGCTACACCGGATCAACTCCCACCGATGGCGTGGCACTCGCTGATCGGATCGATGACGTGTCGCTGACGTGGCGATCCATCGGACCGATGACGTGGCGATGGATCGGACTGATGATGTGGCGATGGCTGGACTGATGTTGTGGCAATGATGTGTCGTTGATCGGCCGGTGACGTGGCGTTGACAAATCTTTTTTGTCCAATAACTACAACTATATGCTCAGATTTCGATAGCAAACTTCAGACAATCTTCTCTGCAACCCTTTTGTCAGAAACATCTTCACCACAGCTTTTTATCTGGTTGATGAATTTAGTGGTTCTTGAAGAGAATCTTTGACAGGTTCACCATCATTCATTGTAAGATTTTTAAATTCTCTCCATGAATTTTTTAGCCTTATGGAGATATCTTTTCTGAAATCCTTGGAATTCATTTTTCAGAACCTCCCATGCTTCTCTTGCCTTCTTAGTAGAGAAAATTCTGGGATAAATTGATTTGATTACTCCCTGCTGAATTATTCTTGAAATTGTTGCATTTATTTGCATATTCTGCTTATAGTCACCATGGCATGTCAACCCATAGTCTCCATTGGAGAACTCCAGTATTCATAATGCTCTGCATCAAAGATTGAAATTTGAGTCGCTGTACAGGAAAAAATAGAGATATTTGATGAAAAAGCCATTGAAGAAACTATCTCTGATACCAAATTTGATGGATATAGTTGCAGAAGAAAACAGAACAGAATAATAACTTCTGTACAAGTTGGATGGTAGAGTTGCAGCTCAATACCAATTATATAGCATTGACAAATTGATGAAAACAAGGAACACAATAAATTCCTTATTTTAGAAAAAATAAAAGAGACTTTGACTCTTGCTGAAAATTACAAATTATACTTTAACAGGAGCTTGGTATGGTCCTGTGTGTTTTTGGACAACTATGGTTACGACAATATACGGTTGGTTTTGTCTCTGGTTTGCTCGATAGTTTTTAGCATTTGAACCTCGGTGAATCCAAAGTAAAGGACATTTCTTTTACAAACTAGTGATTAAAAAATTGATGACAAAAGTGTGTTATCATATATGGTTGGCTGGATCACAGTGAACTCTATTAGTCATGGGTCCTTAATACGCGCCTGGAATCCCTCGTTGTCTGTATAAATTTATCTGTTAAGCTACACAAGCCTCACAGTGATCTGCTAAGTGGCGAAGGAGGGCTTTTAGGGTTAGCGAACATGTGACATTCCAGATTCATGGATGCAGCTAAGTGGACAAGTTATTTCTTGTCGAATTCCTTTTATTTGTATGAATCCGTTTTCAAGATCATCTTTTTAAGAGCCTTAATCACGCGAGCTATGAGCGACAAACTTTATGGTGCAAAATTTCTGCCATCGGCATACTTCAATTTCTCCCATGCGGTGATTATAGTACTGATAGGTTTACTTGACAACAACAAATACAATAACCTAGCTGTATTTCAAAACAAGATTCTACATTTTAAAGAAAGAAAGTGCTACAGTAATCTGCCATTTGCAAGTCAATAGACTGTTGAGAAGGGGCAGGACAAGATTATGAGCCAGATGGTGTTTCTCTTCTTGATCAGGAGAAAGCTGCATATGTCTGTGGTCTCCAGTCGCCTTTTTGTGCGCTGAGTAAACCTTCTTGATCTTTGGAGAAGATTAGATGAACCTCCCAATGCAGAGACTTTAATAAGTTTTCAACTTCCCCGATTGCGCTTGACTCATCTCGAACAATCAATTTACCTCCAGGTCTCACGATTCTATCAACCTCTGCCAATACAGGAGCAAGTTGGCACCTGTAAAACCCACAACACAATTTGGTCATCAAGCTCTCGGGAAGGAGAAAGTGAATCGTACATGGAAAATGAAATTAGGTGCTAATCCAACTAGATTTGCCTCTTTTTCAGCTTTGAGAAGAGATGATCAGCGTGTAGAAGGTCGTATGTTCGAGGGTATGTGCTGAAGGATTCACACCAATCATGGTATATCCCGAAAAGACCTCGCTCATATATTATCGGAAGTGTATCTGGAGAGTCTGTGTTCACGACATTGAACACCCAGATCTTCATGTCCTTGAGAGCTGCTGCAAACCTGATATTTTGCATCAATAACGTGTGAAAAAATAAGCTTTTAATCGGGCGATTTCATGTGACATTAGCAACAACAAAGGAAAAAATATAGTTACCCTCCATAAACAGCTCTCATATCCATTACATTTCTCACATTCGACCAGCTGATACCCAATCCCTTCACGTATGAGTTGCTCACCACATGCTTCCAATGTTCATAATCTGCAGCAAAATCACGAGGAGCTGGCTTACCATAGATCCCCATCTGGGAGCTGTTTAGCCAATAAGGAGGTGTTTGTAGTCTTTGAGGCCACTCCTCTGGCCATTTAGCCCCCCTCTCAGTTTTAGAAACAGGCACCCGGTGCATGCATGGCTGCAGAGGTACATACCTGAAAATGTAATACCAGAATGACCATAATTTCAGCTAGCTATTGATGAAGCCATTTACAATTGTTAGGGTCATCAGGAGTGGTTGAGAGAAAACTGACCAGGCAGCATTTGGGTCGTCATCACTTTTACACATTGGAGGACTGTTTTTCTTTCTTTGATCATAGCAATTATTTGTGGTAGGTTTGCGGTAGATGGCAGCACCAATGCCGTTAAGTTTGTCGTTCTTGATAGTCACAAGCTCCCAACACATTGTTGCCGTCAATGTAGACATAGCTAGAAAAATTACAAGAGGTCAGCTTGAGGTAATTAAGTTTATAAATTGTTCAAAAGATGAGTTCTCGGTTATCCAACCTTTCCATATCTCTACATCTTCCTGGAGCTTCTGGTAAACAGGAGTTGCTGACCACACAAAGTAACCTCCAGGTCTGAGAACGCGATTCAATTCCAGAAGCAGCTTGCCACCTGAACAAGCGCATAAACTTCTTTAGCAAAGGCAGATTACAAGAAATATATACGCTATTTATGCTTGTTCCACCGGAATCATAATTTATACGGTACTCAAACTGGAGATGTGAATGAGTTGTGACCTTCTGCGTGCCAAGGGACTCTACAGCGAGCACAGTGGATGAGATCGAAGACCCTACTAGGGAATGGGAGACGAAGAGAACCCATGACAGCAGAAATGGCAGGTATTCCTCTTTCAAGGGCAAATTGAACTTGAGCTTCATGTTCATCCTTGGGTGCAAATGACATTGTAAGAACATCCCTTTCAAAAATATAACCACCAAAGCTTGCAACTCCACACCCAACATCCAGTATCACTCGAGTGTGTTTTCCCCATTTAATATTAGGCACTGCCTGCGCCACCAACATTGAATAAAAATGGGAATTCATGAAACGGAATAAGAATTTGATTCATGGGATTAGTTTACCTGTTGAACAAAATCAATATAGTGAAGAGCTCCATGTATGAACTGAGTTCCACCGCCAGGGAAGGTCAAGAACTCACCAGTAACCTTAACCCAGTTTTGATGACCCTTGACCTCTGCTAACTTTGTATGAGGTACATTGTGATACCATATCTGCAAGACCACACGCTAAACTATGTTACAACACCACAAAATCACCCTAATCTAACCATCAATCTCCAATGATATACCTTGTCTCTACTTTGAGGCCATGCGATGGGTCTTTTGTATCCTTCAGCAAGTGGGACCAAACAGGTGGGTCCAACCTCAGGACAATGTCGCTCTCTATGCTCAAAGTGTCCGGTTGAATGTAGTTGTCTTAAGGCCTTTTCATTATCCAAACAAGGTATATAATCTGGACCTGCAGTGACATTACAGAGCTGCCATGTGTACCCATACATACTGTCATTACCTTCCGATTCCTCCTTCCTTCTCTCCTTTTGATTCTCAGACTCCGCTGCTTGAGTTGACCATGACTTCTTTGACTCCTTTGATTC
Organism: Salix exigua; assembly: GCA_032356905.1. Taxonomy (NCBI): domain Eukaryota; kingdom Viridiplantae; phylum Streptophyta; class Magnoliopsida; order Malpighiales; family Salicaceae; genus Salix; species Salix exigua. Next base: position 6,704,251 of record CM063592.1, read on the forward strand.
TTTTGGAATTCCTGGGTTATCGCCACCTGGAAATGCTGACTCGCCAGAGCTTGAGTCCTGCTTGGTTTCTTGGTTTGTGTTGCTATCAACCTGAGACTCCTTTTCGGGTTCTTGATGATGTGATGTTTGTTGTTGTGGTTGCTGCTGCTGCGTCATCTTTTTTTCATCTTCTTCAGATACCTCATTCTGGGATTCTTGAGAAGAATTCTGAACTCCAGCATCTTCTTGTCTTTGCTCTTGTTGTTGCTCTTCATATGATTTCTCATTTTGATTAGAGTCTTGAGTGTTTTCATTGAGTCCAGCACTCTCTTGTTGTTGCTGGTCTTTTTTTGATTCTGGATTCTGAGAATCCTGTAAATCTTTACTACTGCTTGCAACATCTTGTTGCTGCTGCTGCTGATCTTGTCTTTCTTTCTGATTTGTAGAATCCTCTGAATTACTATCTTCAGTTTCAGGTACTGTAACATGCTCTTGTTCTTGACTGGGATTTGTTTCTTGTTCTTGATTGGCATTTGTTTCCTGGGTACCTTCAGATTGAGAACTTTCTTGGGTGGCTTGATCAGCTGTTTGGTTTTGAGTGTCTGAATTTTCTTCAGATATCTGATTTTGTTTTTCTTCCTGTTTCTGCTGCTCCTCGCCAGATCCTTCTCCCTTCAGATCCTGTGACGAGCTCTCTTGATCAGCCTTGCTATCACCATCATCTATTTGTTTTGCATCCTTACTTTCTTCTTTATTGTCACTGTCATTGTTGGTTTTAGGCTCATCGGATTTGATAGCATCATCAGGAAGATCTCCTGGATTGTCTTCATAGATAGGCGCATCCTTTTTGTTACTGGATTCAGTGTTTTCTACCTCGGTGGAGGAAGAAACACCCACGACGTCCGCGGCAATGTTGGTGGTGGATTTGGTGGCGTGATTGGTGGTTTGTGGAGCAACCTTTGAGTTGGAATTCAGCATCCAAACACCTATAAAGCATAATGCTATGAAGGCTACGGTGGTTATTGTTGATGTGTAAGAACTTGAGGGGGAATTACGCTTGCTAGTGCGTGGCCTAGCCATTTCTTTCAAGGTTGTGAGCTATGCTAGAAAGAGAACGTGAAAGAAATACAATTGTTTGAATGGAACCTGAGATATTAAAGCAAAGGAGAGGTTTCAGCGATGCTTGTGAAGAAACATTCCAAGGTAGAATGCCTCAAAGATCCAACAGAGTCGGAGAAGGGAATTTGTTATGCTTATCAGTGCGGAGAAAGCAGCAAAACAGGAGATGAGAATCAATATTATGGTGCTTGGGTTTCATTTTTGTGGGATAACTAGATAGATAGATAGGGCCATGAAAACACATGCTACACAAGAGTTTTAAGAAATTATAATCCAACATTCAAAGTTATTGATTCAACCAGGTTTAATAAACCTGAATAATCTAAGCAATAGGAATATAAAAATACAATAACATTAGGCAAACTAATAAAAAAATTAACAACATAGTAAAACAAAGAATAACCCTAGCATGTTCGATTTAGCATGCTAAATCAGCATCCTGATTATAATATTAGGATAACCCTCGAGAGCAAACTAAATAAAACTATGAGGATTAATTATACAAACTCCATGTTAAAGGGCAAAACTGGAAAAAAATAATTTAAAAAACACAATGAGAAAAAATCCATGTTAACTTGGGTTTACCTGTTAACCCTATGATATAGATATAATATTGAGATCAAGTTGTCAATTATGTTTCACTTGGTGTTTTATTTTTTCAACTGAAACGAAATGTTTTGTTTTTGGAGCGTTTGACTCGCTGTTTCGGGGGTATACTATTTGTGCATATATAGATAATTAAATATACTAATTCAAAAAAATACTTCAAATTCAAAAATAAAATTATTAGAATTGTGTAATTTAATCTAAAAAAAGACACAATAAAATGATTTTTCTGAACAAAATTATAAAAGTGTATAATATTACGATAATATCATCATCAATTTCGGAAGGTTATTATATTCTCTGATTGCTTTGAAATTTTAATTTAATATATATAAATATATCTAGAGACTCCTCATAAATTTTCATCTCAATCTAACGGTCGGATTAAGAGATATGATTGATATTATAAAATTATTCATTATTTAAAAAAAATATTATTTGGCCTAAAAGATATAGGCGGAACGAAACTAGAGCATTTTGGCCGGTATTTGACTGAAAAATTCAGAATGGGATGAAATTTAAACCGAGGTAAAAACAGTCATTTTGTCTTGTTTTTTTAACTGTTATGTCGTTTTGTCTCGTTTTTTAACTAGTACGAAACATTTCGGTGTTTCGGCGGAAACAAAATGAAATTAACAACCCTGATTGAGATAACTTCATATAAAGGAGATTATAGGGGGGGGGGGCATGAAGATCAATTTCTAATCAATCAAATATTGAAGGAAAAAACTTTTCTCTTAAAAATGGACAATAAAAGAACAAAGTCAATTTGTTATAGCCTTTGAAACTCATGAGTCTAGGACTAACCTAATAGAAGTCAAACTCTTCATATACGCGATATTTGAACATGGGATCATGCCTATATACACTGCCTAAAAGGCATGGGCATCACCTACTCATTAACAGATGTCTCACACATGCCAAAAATGTTTTTTAATTAATAAAAAGATCAAATTGCCTCAATTTAATATGTTAATTATAAGAGAAAACAAGGAAATATGCAAAAAGCCATAATGGCAACTTTTTTTTTCTGTTTCTTAGGGTATGAAAGTTTTTTTAGTATTCCTAAAAACCTTAAATGTGATGCAAAAAATTTAGGATCTTATAACGATTAGGATTCAACCTAATAAGATAGAGATCTTATGGAAAAAAAATTCTTTAAACTTTAGATAAGACCAATGAATAAAAATACGATTTAGAACAACAATCAAACAATAATATAACTTACAATAAGTAAGGTGCACTAGGGGTAAAATGTTTTGTCCTTGCATAACAAGTTTTCTTACTCAAACTCTTTTAGACCATATGTTTTTCAGTAACCATAATACTAGGTGGTAACTTTTTCATATCATGACTTTATGATGCACCCCAAACCCCATCTTCCATACTCATGAGGCAACTTTATCATTTGACATCGTGCAAGTCATGACATAAAGATCCACCCACACCAATGATTAATAAGATGGATCATCTAGGCATCCATTTTACTGAAAATGAATTATTTATAGAACCGCAACACAAATTAATAAGAATATTATCTTGATTATAAAGTTTATTTGATTTTAAATGATGTCATGATTGAGACTGTTGGCCATGTGTGCATCAATTGTCCCGTGGCGGAGGCTGTCTGGGCCAAGTCACAATCGAATGTCGTAGGCGCTCGTGTGCTAAATGCACTATAAGGCTAAGGAATGCGCCTCTTCTACCACCAATTGGTTTTAGAAGAATTGGTAGCGTCTGAGGTCCTACAAGTGGTATCAGAGCCTTGGTCACGAGTTCGATTCCCAGCGGGAGCAATTGCTGAGGGGGAGATTGTTGGTCATGTGTGCATCAATTGTCCCGTGGCGGAGGCTGTGTGGGCCAAGTCACAATCGAATGTCGTAGGCGCTTGTGTGCTGAATGCACTATAAGGCTAAGGAATGCGCCTCTTCTACCACCAATTGGTTTTAGAAGAGTTGGCAGCGCCTGAGGTCCTACAGAGACTTGGGTTGAAAGGTATAATTAGAAGGTTTGAATCTTCTAATGATATGATTGGTCGTCTTTCTGAATCTTTGTTGGCTTGGATTTATTGAACCTTATTGGATTTTATATGGAATGTTTACATATGTTTTAGAAATATTTACAGGAAAACATTGATCAATGCTAAACATTATGGGTTAGATGACATACATGAATCTTTATATGTTCAAAAATATAACCCCTCATTATCTTTTGCAATCTATATTTCTTATTAGTGATATAAACTGTTATTTTTTATTTGACCTTATTTTGTTGTTTGAATCCTTAGCCCACTCAAGTTTTCATGTGTTAATTCTCTACTTAAGTGTTTTTAAGCTACATAAATTGGATTTTTTTTACAATTATTACTATTCTTACAAGAGATTTTGTTCTCCTAACTACTCTTTTTAGAAGTGGAAAAATATTTTTTTAATCTTGATGTTACCCCTAACTTGACTATGCCCTATAAGTGTGCTTGTTAGTGGCTCAAATAAAACCATATTTATATTTTGATCTATTGAACAAATATATGTTTTGGAGTGGTAAACTATTTTTCAATCCTAAATTTTCCATTGAAGTTACTATATCTTTAATTGTGCTTGTTAATACCTCAAATAAACATCATCATTGTCTTTTGATGCCACTAGGAATTTTTTACTCATGATAGTTTCTAAAATTATTATGATGAAAGTTTAAAAAAATGTTTTTTTGAATTTCCTACAATTCTTAGGATAGTTTCAAGAGGATGGTGATTTGAGTTTTCATACAAACAAGTTTGTCATAGGTGAAGGGATATGATGAGTTGATCTTATTAAGTGGCGGTTTTATATCCAAGAAGGTCGAGGAAATATTATTATTTTGCTAAGAATATTTATCTTTATTTAAGTGAAAATTAAAAAGTTTATGCATACATGTATTCAGATAAATTGAGGACTATGTGTGCTAATAAATAACTAAAAGGTCATTAAATATCTATAAATAAAACTTGAAAAATCAAGAAATATGTTTAGATCAAGATATTTAATCTCGCAAGATAGAACAATTACAAAGTTATGTTTGCAATATTTCATTTAGTACAATACTTATTTTACTTAATCAGAAGATAATAAAAATAAAAAAAAATCATTAAATTGAATGAATAAAAAAATATATATTATGCAAAGCTACACATATTCAAAACTAGAATTAACTAGGGACTAAAAAATTAGAAAAATAAGCTTTTGAATTAGAATTAAACTTCAAAAATATTGAGACACCAAAATTATATAATTTCTATTAATTCTTAAGTTTGGGGATTAAAGTGTACCTTATTCAAAACTTATTATATATAAAGTTAAAAGAGGTCGCGTTTTCAAACAACGTTTTACACTGTTCATATAGACATGGAGTTTTGTGGATCATAATAGTTAAATTACATTATATTATTATTATTATTTGTATAGTAAGACTGAAAAAAGATTTGCTTGGCAGAGTGTGCTTGCCGTTTTTCCCCCACGAGAGTTCGAATCTCTCAAACAACAAAAATTTTTTGCATCCCACTGTTTTCTGCTCACCAATTATTTATACAAGGCAATTCATGCCTATGCTTGTTGGCAATTGTTCCATAATATGGGTGCGTGTTGTTTGGGAAAATTATTAAATTGATTTTTTTGTTTTTTATGGTTTTGATATGCTAAATAAAAATATTGAGGTTTTTTATATATATACTAGCCAATGCTCTTGTGCCTCGTCCCGAGCGACAACACATTTTTTTCAACGGAAAAAAAATAATTTATGTGATATTTTTATTATAATATAAATTTAGATAAAATAATAAATCTGTGCAGAAGTTTTGTTAAATGCAAGTTTTCTATAAAATATATTAATTTTAAATCATTATAAATTTATCTATTTAGTAGATTTCAACAACATAATCAACATAAAATTATTATCATCATTAAAAAAGCAAGAATATTGAGATATCTGAATTATTGAATTCACTGTATTAAGATTAGTTTATTTTATAGTTCAATTTAAATTCAACATAAAAACAAAATATAAATTGTTAAAACACCTGTAATAATTAAATAACAAAAATGAGTTGTTAATTTTCTATCTACAAAAAGAAGAAAACATAAATTAAAATTCATCCCTCCACTATCATCATTATCATTACTATAATAATTAAAAGTGTTATCAACATTACTCCCAAAAAATTAAAATCTTTAAATTTCCATGAAAAATAAAATAAAGAGCAAAACATTTTAACAAAAAAACAATAAAAAAATAATCACTATTATGGTGCAAACAATAAAATCATAAAATCATTTGATCCAAAAAAAAAACAGAGAACAGAAAAAACTACAAAAGAACAAAGGAAAAAAGGGAGCAATATTAATTTTAAAATGATCACTAACATAAATTAAAGTTTCAAGACTGAACCGATTAAACATAAAACCCCAATAAAAAAACAAAAACTAAAAGCATTGATATATAAATACAGATAAAAAAATAAAAAATGTTCAAGAATGACAGAAAAAACCCAAGAAATTAATAGCAAATAAAAAATTCAAAGACTAAGGACCGAAATGAAAAATAAAAACAATAATTAATTCTAATCGTAGGAACAAAATTGACACAAATAAAAACTCGAGACTGAAACATATAAAGATATTTTTTAAACAAAATTATAGTGTAATTGTATTAAAAAACTTAAAAGAATAAGGATTGAAATGAAAAGTTGCATACATGACTAATTTCAATTGGATGATACAATAAAAATAAATTTAAATAAACTATATAATTAATTCCACTTGAAGGACAAAATTAAAATAAATAAATCGTTTTGATATTTATTTATTATTAGTGCCTTAATATATATATATATATAATTTTTTTTAAATAAAAATTATTATCAGTGTTCTAAAATACTTTTAATATAATAATATGAGGAATAAATCTTATAAAATCAAATAAGAAATTTTTTTTTTAAATAATTATGGTGTCATCAATAGTGTAACCAATAATAATTAGAATATTAATTATGTATAATAGTATTTATAATGAAATCTATAATAATTATGACAAAAATTCAGTGTTCAATGTTATTTTTATGAAAAATAACTTTTATGCCTTTTTTTACATATAATATTTCAGATCTCATATCACAATAAACAAATATACGAAACCACACATAGACAAGACAAGTAGAAAAAATATTACAAATTATCTACAATAATAAAATAAAAACAATTGCCTTATATTTTGTCACAGCTAGCACCAAAATTTTTAACATCTAACAAAATTGTTAATGATCCTATTTTCTTTTTAAAAAAAATACTATACATCTTAGCTAATATAATCAACTTTAAAATTTTAATATTATATTTTTATATATATAATTATTTTACTATAGATAAAATATTTAGAATAATGATAATAATTATTTTTGGGACTTTTTTCGTAAAAAATAGGAGGAATAATTATATTGTGATATTTGTTTTTATATTAACGTCTTAATATATATATATATATATATATATATATATATATATATATATATATATATATATATATATATATATATATATATATAAACTGACTTTTCTTTATAAATCTTACATTAATTTAATCGCAATGTTCTAAAATACAATAATATGAAGAAAAATCTAAAAAAATAATATTTTATAAATTTTAGCAGTTGTATTTTTGCTATCTATCAAATAAATTATTCGTCAAATAGTTAAAACATGTCCAACAAACAATTTGTATGTTGCAGACAATAAATAATATATCTTTAGTCAATTTGATCAATTGCGGTTTTGCTATCTACCAATGAAATTATTAACAAAATAGTTTAAATAAACTCACCAAACAAATTGTTTTTTGCGTAGAACAAATCACTCATCTGTGTTAAAATTCATCGATTGTATTTTTACTATTTGCTAATGGAATAAATCATAAAACAAATAAAACATACACAATAATCAATCAGTATGTTACACGGAGTACGTAACTCACTTCAAAAGATTTTTTTTATTTGAATTTTAAAATCTATCGATTAAATAATTATCAAAACAATTCTAATAGTAACAACATTCAATCATTTTTAGGCGGAAAAAAACTCATTTCTAACAGATTTTATCGATTATAATCTTACAAATTAAATATTTAAATAATTAATTACAACACGTACAAAATCAATCAGTTTTTTATATAGAAAAAAAGTCCAGCGCATTAGCTCGTGGCAAACCATTCATGATCAGTACCTCTTTTTTCAATCTCATCATTTCACATGAGATTAAAATTAACTGGTTTTCAATTTGGACTAAATCATGAAAAAAAAAAGTTTGAGGACAAATTAAAAAATAATCTATATAGTCCATCCTCGACAACATGTGAGATTATGCATAGTAAAAAACCCATGCCTTTTAGTTTTATACTTCATATTGATATTTGATTTATATTTAAAAAATATAGATAATAAAAAGTCTTTCAATATTGAAATTCCAACCTTTTTCTATTATCACCGAATTTAATTTATTCCAAATAAAGTTTTGCCCATACTTTATTTTTCTGGTTAAATAATATTGTTTTGTGTTTCTAAATGTTATTCTCTAATAAATAATCATTTCAACAAAAAAAAAACAATAGAGTAATTAAATTTTTATATAATTTATTTTTATATTAATTAAAATTTTAAATTTAATAAATAGAAAATTATATATCAATAAAATTTTCAAATAAAAAAAATTATTTTTTTCAAAAACATTTTAAAAACAAAGTGTTAAATACCCCTTGAGTCTAAGAAAAAAGCATGAATATAGAACAGATAGAGTATTTTTTTTCACGTAACTTATAAATATACTAGTCATATTGTCCGCGCGTTGCCGCGGGTATTCCTGTGTATATAATTTAAACAACTACGCTCATAACAACAAACTTATATCATATTCGCAATAAAAAGTTAGAGATCATGCAACTAAATGTGCAGTATTGAAATTGGAGTTTGTCGCGTAAGCACGAACCACTTTTTTGAGAATGCAACTATTGTGTTATAAAACATTACAAAAGAGTGCAAATTATACAACTTGCGGATCATTGCCAAAAAGAGGGATGTCCATGTGAAGATCAAAGCCAAAAACCCTCCTCAAAATCATACATTTCATCTCCTTGTTAATTCATCTGTTAAAAAAATACATCGCAAGCTATTAAATAAAATAGGGAAAAAATGATGTCAATCAATCAGAAATTGTTGCAAATATGTACAAAAGATTTGATGTGCAAAGCAAATTTTGATGCGAAGAATGCAAAGAGAACCATAAGAAGCATGCAAGGAAGCGCACAATGGACAACTTAAAACATCAACGAAGAAAGCAACAAAAAATCGCCACAAACACAACAAAAACAACAACTTTCAAGTGCTAGCTTGGCTGGAACACGATGAAACATCAAAAACATACTAAGAGAACATCACCAAAAAGCAAGAACCGAAAGAAAAAACGCAAGAAAAGAAAAACCAAACAGCATAAAAAGCAGCAAGGACAATGACGGAAATAACTCAGAACTGAGACCGAAAAAAGCATGAAAATCACAACGAAACAACCAAATCCACACAGCAAGAAAACAAACAGTCAATGCTATATCTTAAAAAAAACTAAATCAACCATCATAAAACCTCAAGAGCAGCAACAATAAATGAAAAACAATAATGTCAACAAAAGAAAACAAACAAACAACCAAGCAACCATTTAAAACGCAAAGCTTACCTTAAAATCAGCAGCAGGAACACCCCAAACCCACCCAAATACAGGCAACAACAATGCACAATCAACAACAACAATCTGAACAGCCAAAACCCAAAAATGAGCACAAACCCTAACACCAAGCAACCAAAATGATCCAGAAATAGCAAAAAAATGTAACGGTGGGAAAAAAAATAGAGAAAGCAACAGACTAACCAGGAGGGAGAGAAAGCATTACAGGACCCTAGCACCCAAAAAAAAGTCAAGACACTATAAATAAGCGTGTGAAATGACAGGGGAAAATCTGACTAATTAAATTAAATGGATAGAACATCATATTAAGAGAAAAACAATACAATCAAATCAGAACAGTCCCAAAAAAACACATGCAAACACCAAAACATATAAATCGGGTAAACTCAACGAATTCCACAAAATTCCGAACGAAAATCTTGAGGCATGTAGGTCATGACTGAATGAAAGGAAGTTCACAAATTGCTTGGTCAAACATCAGTACATAAATCAAGTAGCCTAAACCATTTAACTCAGCTGGTATTCTTGAATAACCATCAGAGAAGCAGGTACAACAACCACTTCTATTCCTATCAATAATGAATACATCAATTCTATTCCTTTAGAGGTGGAAAGCAGCGTGCTTGTTTCAAGATGATCCTTGGAATAATTCTTAAATAAAAACAGGAGAGACAATGTCAATCAATCATTTCAGAAAAACTCTGTACATGAAGATCAAGGAATGAAACAATTGGATGCTTTGAATTCACAGTATGAAGATCACCCCTTCCCCATCATCATTCTTTTCAAATTACATTAAACCAGAAACACTTTTTTGCCTACTGATCAAGGTTGACAGAACAATTTCTCAACTGCTATCACACCATCATCCACGTTCAGTACCATACTCAATCACATTGACATTGCATCCTACACCAAGCTAACTTTTTTCTATCTAGTTTGTGTTTTGCAGTTGTTTACCTCTGTGCCAATGCTCACACTATCCTCAATAGATGTAACTAATTTGTTTGTATAATTCAAAAACAGACATCCATCAGTACACCAGAAAGAAAATAAAATGTCCAATTCAGAAACTTCAACTCATTTGAATAAAATAGAGAAAAAGCAATAAATGAATCAATGATAGCTTGGAAAGAAAATGGATTAATGTACGGAGAAATAACTTATGTTGAATATATGATCAGAATTCATAGCTTGGAAAGCTTGCAATGCGCATAAAGTCTTTTGAAACTTATCTTTGAGGATGCTAAAAACACTTGCAAGTTCACTGTCATTTTGAAGCTGCAATTACGTAACAAACACTACTAAGATATTATGTACAGTATTTGCAAATTCCTAGGGAAGAAGAAGAAGGCGGGGGAGGCTTACAGTCGGTGGGCAGCAAGATTTATCAAGCAAAAAGAGAATTTCTTCCATATGTTCTCGATTCTTCCACATATTCTCATTGATTTTATGAGCCCTCCTTTGGCTTCTTTTAACAATACGATTTCTTCTTCATGTAAATACCAATCAAGCAAGAGTGAGAATGTTGCTATTATCAATTGAGAAAGGAAAAAAAAGAAAGAGAAAAGGTACAACACCTTGAGAGCGGGGAGGAGAGTCCTTGAGCAAATCGGAGGTAATGGAGCGGATCTCGGAGGAGAGGCGAGAAACGTCGTCGGGGAGAGGGGCAAAATCGAGAAAAGCTCCTGTACAGAAACACCCAAAAAAATCAGCCTCAAATAAACCCTAATTCTCCCTCAAAACCCAACTAAAATTCTTTCTCAAAATCCAAAATTGAACCAGACCTATTTCAATTCTCCCATCAAGAACTGTAAAAAAAAATCAAGAAAAAAATTACATACCTATTCTTTTTGTGCAGTTGATGGGCACAATCAAGTTTTCTTGCAGAGACATGTTAGCAGGAACGACCTCATCAAACCCTTCACCATCAACCCCGCTCAACACCTCACAAATTCTCCTTCGATTTTCTCTCCCTCTCTCTCTCCTGGCCCTCACCGCGGCTCTTGTATCTCACCGAAAAGAAAATGAAGAGGAAAATGAAGATGAACTTCTCCTTCGATTTTCTCTCCCTCTCTCTCTCCTGCCCTCACCGCTGCTCTTGTAAAGAAAATGAAGACGAAAATGAAGATGACAAACCGAAAAGAAAAGAGATGGGGCGCAGAGAGAATGAGAAAAGACGAAAACTGAAGATGACAAACCGAAAAGAAAAGAGATGGGGCGCAGAGAGAATGAGAAGAAAATGAAGAGTAAAAACAGAGAATGAGGAAAAACCGAAGCAGTCCCTGAAAATGAAATAAAACCTGCGAGATCATTAAGGGTAGAATCGCCTTTACACTGCTCCAGTCCACAGTGTTTACTGAGAGGAGCTACAGTGTTTCGGCGACGCCCTTTATTGTTCTTGTAATTACTTTTTTCACGAACATACTGTGATAAAAATAATGTATATATGCTGAAACGTTTTCTTAAGAGTTGTGTGCACTGACAGGATCCCATGGTTTTCAGTTCTTACACACGCAATCTTGACCTCTATACTGAATTATATATCATACCCAAAAGAATTATTGGCTGATCCATTGAGCAGACAAGTGTAGAGCCATATATTTGTGCTTTTAAAGTGTGCCAAAAAGTCATCACTTGCAGCCTTCCTGCTCAAACCGGTCATCATTCTCTGGAACAAAATCTTGCTCGGCCACCAAGAACGAAGTAGCCTTTACTCTCGATGTAAAGGGATCTGTCTCTTGCTTCTCATAAACAAAGTAGGGCTCCATTAACAAATATTTAAGAGTACGTCCGTATGTTGAGCAAAAGCAAAGCAGATGGAAAACAATTCTTTTTCTTGAAGAAGCTGAGGATGGGTTAATAATGGAAGTGTGGGACCACCAATTATATATATATATATATGCATGCCCACGTATACAAATTCCACTATGAGGCTGTTGCCCTACAAATCTAGCTTCGCCCTAACTACTACACACACCCAATTTGTCAGAAACCCTATAGTGCCCTAAAATACTGCGACAAACCCTAGTACCCTATCGTCTGGCTTCGGCCACGCCATGGTTTGGAAGGAAATCCATTGCTTGTTTAATCATTGCTTTGTGCCCCTTTCTCTCCCTCTCTCACGCCTAGTAGATTGACGATATCTTCTTAATGTTCTTTCAAGATGCTTTCAATAAAGAAACAGCCCGGGGCTCCACAGCTGAGCAAAGTTTCCAGACGTGCAGATCAGGTCTGGTAACAAAAAACAAAATCGGACTGTACTGGTGCTGTATACTCCCATTCGCAGAGACAAGTTGTTGGAGATGTCACAGAGGTTGGCATCCCTCTCTCTCGTCTTTATGAATTTGACTTGAAGCGTACGAGATTAGTATACTTAACATGCGCCAAATTCTTGCTTCCATGAATTGTCAGAGTTGATGGATTTTCTAACAGAGGAAATATGAATGAATCAATTTAGGCAAATAGGTTTTTCTTTTTCTTTCTTTCTGCTACAAAGGAAAGACGCGAACCCGAATCCTCAGATGAAGAAATGAGTAAAATGAGGCAATTCTGATCATGATCGATCAACATCTACATGTTCGTGAAGGGCTTTTGGAAAATTAATGATTCTCAAATCTCATGCTGATTGGTTGACTTCAATAGTTATGATATTGGACTTTGAGAGGGGGTTTTACTTGTAGGAATGGGATATATAGAAATAACTACGATGATCTTGAAATAAAAATCTGCGAAGGGAACAGTACCGAGGTCACTACAAGCGGGGAAATCAACCAAAAATAACTTTCAAGCAAACGGCAGCTTCTCAGTGCAGTTAACTGCTCTAAAATAGCAGGCAAAATTCATACAAAAGGGAGATTCTTGAAGAAATCCCAACAATAGGAGCTGAACATCCACAAATCATGATGATCCAGGTGAAAAGAAAATGAGGCAACTTGCTGTACCCATCACGAGAGCATGAAGTCCTGAAAACTCTTTCGGGGAGGTTAAGAAATCTTGGTTACATAAACAGTCAGTAGTAACTGTAAACTCTACTGGGTTTTGGAGATTTTAGACAGGAAAGTAGTTGTGTAAAGAAAATATATTAACACTCCTAATGCGATTTGCCTGAGAAAAGTTGCTGCTATAACAAGTTTACTACGATGAACAAATCCTAGCTTGTTTGCTAGATCAAAAACTTGGTCCGAAAAATCTCGACTTAAAAGATATATACCCAAAAAAAAGCATGCTCATTCACAACTCTTGTGTTGCGAAGGAGTTGAAGTTAGAAATCCAAAAGGATTAGGTGATTGTTGAAATTTCACTTTTCCTTCTGATATTTCAAGTGTCCATGACTCTTGTACCATTTGACACATTGAAATACAGTCAATCATCATTAGGGTTCTTCCAAACAAACTCGGAATTCTTGACTAATATGTTTTTAGTATTTTTGGCCATATAAAATAAAAATATTTAAATTTATTTCTCGGAAGAACTTCGAATAAATATATTTAAAATAGTATTTTTAGTATTCTATATATCAAACATCGAATCTTGTTAATTTCACAAATTATATTCAAACTGTATGCTAGTTTAAGAGAATTAACACAAACCTAAATATAATCTATGTATCAACATTTAATATCCAAAAACCAGTCATAACCTATAAAAAAAACTCACAGTTCAACACAAATACTCAAATAATTTTCATATATTTATATTCAAAGCGAATAAATTGTATTATTTCAAATAATATTTTGGACATTAACCTCATACATGTTGTTATATGCTTATAATAAAAATGAATAATAAATTATTATTCTTAGCAACATTTGGATGTTAGTTATTTTGTAAGTTTTTTATCCTTACATTAAAAGTGAAGAATATATTTTTTTGCCTAAAATAAGTTCTAAATATTTTTGAAATATTTGCAAATTAATTATAAAATGCATGGAATATTTTGAGTATTTTTAAACATGCAAAAATATTTAAATGTATTTCTTGGAAGAAAATAAATGTTTTTTCTAGAAGGAAATTGATCCATTTAATATAAAAAACACCTCCCATGTAGGTCATAATTTCAAATATTAAATGTGTAAAAACAAGTGCAGAACTAAAAATTAATTGCAAAAAAAATGATCTTTCAAAATTTTAAAAATTATTAAAACTAGATTAAGATCATGTTTAGCAAAACATAATATTTAGTTAAAGGAATCAACTCCATGCAAATCAATCATCAATCAAACATCAAATCTTGTTAATATCATAAATTATATTTAAATCGCATATTAATTCAAACTAGTTAACACAAACTTAAACATAATCCATACATTGATATTTAATATATCCAAAAAGCAATCACAACCTAAGAAAAAAACCCACAATTCAACACGAATACTCAAATCATTTGGAGAAAAAAAAAACACTTCAGATCATATCAAATAATGTCTAACCAGTCCAGAAAGTACACACAGTAATAAGTATTTTTTCTAATTCCACGACATTATACCAATTTGACCAAAACAATTTAACGTGAATAGTGATGGCGCATGGGTCCCACACGCTTCACTATTGCGAGCGAGTGGGCTCACAAGCTACAATGGCTCAAATGGAAGACTTGGTAGGTTTGGAACATGTTTCTTCTCTTTTTTCTTCCTGCACAGGTGGTGAGATTCACCATGATGACCTACAAAAGTAAATCAGCACAAGCAATTTGAATATCTTTTCTCTGAAGATCTATTTCTTTCTCAACCATGTCGGCCTTTCTAGAGTAGTGTTGCGTTTATGAGGTAACTAAAAAGAAACGTGGTTGTAGGCTGTAGGGGTGCCATTAGTTTAATTTGTTATATGAAAAAAGTAAGGAGGCATGCATGCTTTGTTTTTATTTTAAGATAAAAGGAGCCCCGTGATGCGGTGACCTGTTGCTGGTGCGGGTTTATCGTTGTTGACAGATGAAAGATGAAGCATTGTTCGGGAGATCGAGCAGGCAACTGCTGAAAGGCTGGATAGGGTGGGAAAACAGAGGTTGCCATTGAAGTTCTTCACTAGCGTTGATGGAGGGACGTTAACTTCTTACAGAGAGAGGCTTGACCAATGATGGCCATATGGTGTTTCGAATTGTCTTGCGTGTTCTTATATGCTATTCTGGGGAATAAAAGATGAGACTACAAGTTTTATGGTCTGGCTGTTTACAGGATGGCAATCCAGTCTTTGTTGTTGTTTCTTTGCAAGAGGGGTAAATTGTTTGTATTAAATAAATCTCGATTTTTGTCTTTTATAAAGTGATCTGAAAATAAAACTATGAGAAATTCTTTTTGTAAATTTACATCTTTCATGGACACGTATGCGATCCATGCACTCCATTCAAAAATGTGGTTTTCTCATGGGGAAGCTTGATGGGCTTGAAATGATTATAATACTGATGTACCAAACTTCCACGCAGCATATTAAAAATTCAAACTTCCAAGCAGCATATAAAAATTCTGCACATCGACAATTCAGTAAAATAAATCTAGGGTATTGAGCTCCTAAAGAATATAATGCACTGAAATGATCCATCATTGCTAATATACATCTCAATAATAGTATTTCCCCTACCGAACTCTCAAGCAGCTGACATATTCACCTAGCTCTCTTTATAGTATTGCACAGCTACAACACCCACAGCATTGCAAATCTGACGTTGATTGCAGTAAATTTGCAAGGGATGAATGCTAGAAAATAAATATAACACCTGCTGTGATATTGTATATACAGACCTGCATCAAGTTTATGTCATAACTTTTAACATATTCTTTTGTTGCTTCTTTCTCTCTCCTCTTAGATGATTTTCATGCGACATATATCCCATGTACTTAAGGATTCGAATGGGGGAAATGTCTCTCTCTATATATATGTGTGTGTGTGTGTGTGTGTGTGTGTGTGTCAACCATTTTCCTTGTTGGAACTTATTGAAGTTTTGACACTGCAGGGTTTGGATGATTATGTGATTTGTACCTTGCAAGACAGACTTCTGATAAGAACTTCACTGAAACAACAGAAATCCAGAACCCATGAATGAAGGCAACGAAAAAACTATTAGTACGTAAGCTCAATCCACACAGAATACATTCCAACTCCTGCTCATCAGTCTCCCTTAATTTATGCAAGAGATTGTCATTAATACAACACAATCTCTCTGTTGCAAGAGAATATTGTCATATCAAGTTTGTTGAGCCTTAAGACATTGCACTAAAGTAAGATGAGAAGTTCATTTTCTAGCATGTGATTTACAAGTGAAAGGAGAAACAATTCTTTTGATCTAGCTGACTTTATCATTACACTGTTAATTTTTAAATGATTTTTATTCAAACGGAATTTAGCAAAACAAACTTTAAGTAACTCATACCCATTTCCTTCTATAACATATTCAATATTCTTTTCTGAAATGAAAAACAGTAAAATTGTATAAAACTATGTAGAATTGTACCTTTGCAATGAAAAATATTGAATAAAATTAGTTTGCATACGATTACTAGTATACGATTAACAGTAGAATTGTATAAAATTCCTCAACTAGCACTCCAAAGGGTCTTGCCAGGTATAAATTCCTCAATTAGCTAGTATAAGATGTAGAACTGTGCCTGTATCATTTAAAACTAGACACTAGCCTTGGCTCTTTGAATAGTTATTTGGTGGGCAGAAATGTAAGATTTGATCAGAAGGATTCCTTTATTTAGAAATGATATTGGATTGGCTGTGGGAGGTGACCATGTGCTTGCTTCAAAATGAAACATAAATATATAGATAAATAAATGGTGTAGCATTATTTCAAACTAAAAGGGATTGTATTAAAAATAATATCCATCAGTGCTCTTTTGTTGTTTCAAGGCTTGAGGTAGATCAATTGATGTTTGATCAAGCTACTGCATCGTGCGAAAGCTACATTTATTAGCAATAATGCAGAAAGCATGTGGCTAGTCTAATTATGTGTCAGCCCTAAATGAAAACAAGCTCTGGATCACCTAAAACGGTACTGTACAGGTAATGAAAACAAGAAATCATTTTCAAGAAACAAGACTTTATTGGGAAGAGAGAAATCCTAACTGTTGAGGCAAGCAAATATCAAGTAAGAATGAAGAGAAGAGACAATGCCATGGTTCTGAAAGCTTCTCAACCTCCGAGTCCTCCTCAAAAAATCCTCTTTTTTTATCTAAACATAATAACTTGGAGTGGTGAATTAGAGATAATTATACTTGCATGTTATAAGACTTTCTCATTGAATTTTTTATTTGAACTTGCACACAAATCCACACTGTCCTGTAATTGATTTTATCAAATAAAATGAGTGGTGAGATTCAAACTCGTGACTGCTAGGTCAACAAAATTCTGATATCATATTAAAGAACCAGAACCACGATATGATTTATATTATTCTATAATAATAACAGTGCATGGAGTCTCTCGCAGGGGCAATAAACAAGAGCAGTTGACAAGAAATATTTCCAATTTTATCATCAAAGTTACATCTACTCACGTCCATCCAAACTAATGAAAGAATTTATTCGTATAATGATAAAAAATGAGCAAGTATTTCAGTAGAGAGAGAGAGAGAGCAAGAAAGAAGAGAGAATACACCGCTGCACATTTTTCTTTTCTTTCACCTTTCGAACTTGAATGCTTTGCTAATTCATGCATGGCTGGCAACGCCCATGCCAAGTTAATTAAGAAAAAAGAAAAAAAGAAATTGGTTTAGTCCCCAATTTTCGATTCAATTTCAAACCGGCAAACTTACGGGTAAACAGGGAAAAAGTCATGTTCAAGTCCAAAACTAACGTAATGGAATTTCAAACCCAGATGACAAAACATAATATATAACAACACAAACAAACAAGATGACAGGAAACATGCCATCACTACATTAATACACTACCTCTTTACTTGCTTTCCTTTCTTGTCCTAACACAGGAAAGAAACTTTAGATATCTTCCGCATAAAAGAAAGAAAGAATGTGAGAGAGAGAAAAGGAAGAAGAATAATAACTTAGCATTGAAATTTGCACAAAAACAAGAAAGTGTTAAGCATTGCCTCTCATCAGTCATCATTCTTCCTTTTCTTTTCTTTTTTTCTTAACTCCTACTTGAATGGATGTGTCAAATTTACTTCTCTTCTTACTACATTTTATCATCATCAATTTTTTTTGCCAAAGTACATGGAAAAAAAGATCGCTCGCTAATATAAAAGCGAGAGAGAGAAGACAGGAATGATGTGTGGTGTTTTCATGATCTTGGATTCGGAAAGAATTGCGTACCAGCCATGAAAGTGTTAAGTGGAGCGGGATATAAAGAGGAAGGATCAAGAAATGCAGCTGTAGTTGACGCCACCGTTACACCACCACCACCAGTAGCTGGAACTGAGGCAGATGTTGTGGCCGTGCCAGCTGTGATTAAATTGAGTGACCGTCCCCCACCACCACCACCAGAAGATGTTTCACCAGGTGCCATGTAGTTGCTTTCAGGGCCATGATCATAAAGAATTCCCTTAAACACATGCCCTCCAATGTTTACGGCAGTTTGATAGGCTAACATCTCCTCACTTTCATCAATGTCACCCACTCTAACACAACGAAATAATGCAGGAGAGCTCACTTCTGCTGGGAAATTCCCAAGTTCTAACCCTAAAACAAAGAAAGCCACAAAGAACCCTTTAAAATAGATTACACATTAGATTTTGATTAAATTAGTACAAAGATATAAAAAAAATAGATTTTTATAAAATTATATTTTATGTAAATGAAATGGCACGCAAAAGCAAGAAAGAACAAACGCATGCTCATATATATTATATACACAGATATCAATCAACACACAGAAAGAGGAAAAATAGTTTCTTCCCTGTTAACCTACTCGTGAGGATTACTTCCTAACAGTATTCATACAAGGAAAAGTGAAAAAACAGCTGATGGGGTTCATCATGGAGGCCCATTTTCATTACACACGCAATCGATATGGTCTCTCTCTCTCTCCCTCTCTTCCTTTCTTTCAAGATTCTCTGTAAGGGCGTGTGTGCCTCTGAATTCTATTACAGAGTGAATCTTTAGAATTGTGAGTGACTCGTTTCACTTGAAAGACAGGAAAGGAAAGTAAAGGAAAAGATACATTGCAGAAACAAAGTGTATATAGATATTATATTGTCTTTACCTGACATGTTATTAGCCAAGCGAGTGCAGGCAAGAGAAGAAGAGCTTGGATTTTCTCTCTGTCGTTTAGGATTCTCTCCGCGGATTTGCAGTTGCTGCTGCTGCTGCTGGAAAGCAGTTAATTGATGCTGTCTTTCACGGCGTTTAGAGGCAGGAACCCAGGTGCTTTTCACATGTGTTTGACACTCAAATCCTCTACTCTTACAACAAGTCCTACACCTCATGTGTAAACAATCTTTTTTTGCTTGGTTGCCACAATCTTGGCAACTTATGCTACCTCCTCCTCCAGAACCAACAGGCCTCATCATCATGAAAGCTGCTGCTGCTGCTGCTGCTGATCTTGATGAGGTTTCCTCGGAGATGTTGATTGAAGCTCTACTGGGTCCTACACCTAAACCAACAGCTGATGAGTAGAGATCTTGCTGTGGATTTTGGTGTCTTTGGTGAAGAAGTTCTTGGTGGTGCTGCTGCTGCCATGGCTCAAAACCCTTGTAAGAATTGTCTTCACTTCTGTAGGGAAACCAGTTTTCTTGTGGAATTTCAGCTCTTGGGTTGTTGTTCTGCTGCTCTTGGTTATTATCACCACCACTACTACTTCTACCTCTTCCTAAAGAGAAAAGGCCAGCCATTTATCCTCCTCTAAGTCTGACCCATAACTCAATTGTGAGATAAAATCCATAATCAAGAAAACCCCACTCTATTTCTGTCTTTAGCCCACACAACATATATCAAAAGGGCACTCCTTGAATTCTCCAGAAATTTGGGTTTTGAAGAGAGAGAGAGGTGCCAAAGAGTGTAGGAATGGTCGTAGTACTCGATCTTTTGAATTCTTGTTCCTTGTTTTCTTGTGTCTTGTGTATGTGAAAGATGTCTCTCTCTCCTCTCTCTCTCTCTTCCTCACATACTCTAGCTATCTTGTTTCTCTAAATAACTGTGTCAACAAGCAGTAAGTAGTTTCTTGATTAGTTTTGGCTTTTGTTGGATTTGTTTTGGCACTTTTTTGGTTGAAGGTTGTAAGAGAAAAAAAAAGCGTTAATCGCGCCTTCAATTCCTTATCTTCATCATTTAATTTTACGACACAGAATTACAGCTGATGCTGCCTCTCTGCAAACGCCGCCATGCTCTCTCTCTCCCTCCCTCTCTCTCCTAACCCAATTTAACCCTCTCACTGCCCATCTCTCTGATGGTGAATGATCCCTCTTTTAGCTTTCACTGAACAATGCTTCTCTTGTTCTTGTTTTATTATTGCTGCGTCTCTAAAACTAAACGAGCTGATCAGTGTCTTCCCTGCCCCCTCTCTCTCACAAAAACACACAAAATGGCGTGATCGTTCTTCATGTAAATCCAACGGTCAAATGTATGACAGGTGTCATCCAACCGGCCTTTTTGCATCTTTCGCCCTTTGTACCGGAAAACCCGCTACTTTTTTTCCCTTTATTTTATTGGTTAATTAATCTTTATTATTATCTCCTATTTTTTCACTAATTATAATTGATTTTATCCCTTTCTTTCGTCTATTTCACCTTTCCCCTTAATTTAAGTCCATGTGTACAATATCCATAATAAAGTCTTAAATTACTCGAAGGTTTAGCTGTAAAGCATAATAATATATATTTTCTAGTCCATTGTTCCATGCAAGTGTGTGTCTTGTTAAGGACAAGCTTGTGAGTTGATGTTCTTCTCTTATGTTGAAGAACGAAGACCGTGTCACCTTTTTTTATTTTTTTATTATTATTACTATTATTAGTATTATTATTATTATTATTATTACTATTATTAGTATTAGTATTAGTATTAGTGTTATTAAATTATTCTTGAGTAGGGCTTTATACGATCCACCCCAATGAAAATGACGTCCTCATGAAATTATGATAAAGTTTTAATCACAAAGTATTACACGGAGAGTATTAATTATAAACATTTGAAAAAGATAAGATCATGCAGTCATCCCAAGCAAAAAAAATCTACATTAGGCTATCAATGCAGAGAGATTTGGGGGTGTAGTAGTAGTAGTGGTGTTCATGAACTCTGGAAAAAAAAAAAACAATAATCATGTGCTGCAGCATGTCTTGTGGCTGTCGTCCACGGGAACACAGCGCCACCTACTCGTACCCTTTTTATTTATTTATTTGATTCAATGTCCACTGTATTAAAAAATGATCACGGCTGTAAAACTACCGTATACTATAGTATTAATAAGTTAAATTTGGGGACCATATTGTTTTTTATGCTACCTCTTGAATACTATATTTTAAAATTTAATGAGAGTGAATAAAATTTTGGATATATTTTTTGGAACGCATTGATTTGAACTCTATACCGCATTTACCATGACATTGACGGAATGTATACTCGGTGCTAAAGAACAAATGGGAGTTGACTAACTAATTGAAGGACCCCTCGTGTCTTTTCATGTCCATGTACAATATATCATCTTGCAGGGCACTCTCTCTGCAGGAAAAGATCTGTGGCGGATACACATCACTCTCACCAATGGATTTCCTCGACTGATTAAAATTACATAACCTCGAGAGAATTAGAGTTTTTTTTGTATTGCATTATTCAATTTTTTTTAAAAAAAATATTCTTATAAAAAGTATTTTATTATCATTTAAAATAGATAGTGAAGTGTTTAGTTAAAACTGTGATTGAGTTTGAGATTGATAAAAAATAGTTTTGTGTGTTTGGTTATCATGATTTTCGTATTGTCAACTTGTAAAATTACTTTAAAGAACACACGCGCACACGCACACATATATTTTTAAATTTTGTAGATTAATAATTTTAACAATAAAATATAATTAATAATTCATGAAAAAACAAATATTTATTTTTATTTTCTCATTAAACTACTTGCAATTTCATCACGAACAAATATTTCTCTTTCACCAGGAATGATTGTATCTATATATTTTTTAAAATATATTTTAAAAAAATAGATTAGGCCGAGAGCAGCCCCATCCAAATTGGGTCAAAACCCAACTCTACTTGACTAGGGTTGGGGCGAGTGCAGGCCGAGCCCAAGTCCAGCATTAAAAAAGAAGACGTGAAACATTGCACCATGCAGGTCTTCTTCACGTGGACAGTACAACGCTACTGTCAATGTGAATTAATTCACGTGAACAGTAGCGTTCGAGTGACCACGACGAGAGCTTCAACAACTAATGCTGATGGGTAGAGGAGGGGCGAGGTGGTTCTTCCTGTGCTGACAGCGGCGAAAATAATGACCTATGGTGGCCGGTACGAGTGTCGAAAGCGTGTTGTCGCCACCATCGCTTCGATGTTGGGGCTTCTTACCCTCGTTGGAGGTCGTCACAACGAAGTTTCTAGAGTGGAGGAAAAACTCCTGGTGGTAAGGGGGATGATAGTGGTGTCTCCCGAAGTTACTCCCGACTATGGAGAGAGAGAGAGTTGCTATATAGAAAGAGAAAGTTGTTGACACCATTTCCACATAGAGCTACAGTCGTGGAGAGAGAGACCCATCAATTCCCAATGTGATGTTGCACCAAACACACCCAACCAAGACCTTCCATCCATGAAAAGCAGGCAAAAAAATGAATCGCAATCGCAAGGAAAAGCTTGAATCTGATGCTTCTCGTGAACCACGGTTTGCGTCGATTTTTCGGTGGGTCCCATGGTAAATTAATCTGTATTTTCTCGTTACCAAAAGCGCGAAAAAACTGCTTATTGTTTGAATCTTCGGTTGGATCGCGTTACCAAAAGGGTACTTAAAGCCTCTTTAGAGTGATTGAAGTTATTTTAAATATATATATATATATATATATATATATATATATATTTAAAATTATATTAAAATAATATATTTTTTTATTTTTTAAAACTTATTTTTAATATCAGTATATTAAATGATATAAAAATATTAAAAAAATAATTTAAAATAAAAAATAAAAGTGAAAAAATTTTATTTTTTTTAAATGTGTTTTCCAAACACATTCTCAAACACCTCTAAGTAATTATAACTTCGAGAAATGACATGATGTTCTGAATTTAGATATTGAGATGTGTTTTTAACAGGGATTAATATTTTTAATATTATACTAATTCAAAATAGAAAATAATCAGTCTGATAATTTTCACAAGTAAAACAATGATATCATCTCCAAAACCTATATATGATGGAAATACCACCTCGCCATTATTTGGGAAGGGAACGAGCTAGGAAGAAGTAGCCGTTGACATTTTTGTCCACGCGTAAGCCAATAACATCGAGCGGGGCCTACATTCTGATGGTATCGGATGCTGACATGGCAAGAAGGGCTTCTGTAGGACCCACTTTCTTCTTATCTAAGCATTCCTTCTATGAACTGGCCTCTCTTACCATGATCAAATCTCTTCCCGACTCGAAAAATTATTATTTTTTGGTTGGTTTGAACTTTGAACTCAAAAATTCCCTCAATGTTAGAGCCGAGTTCTCTGAATGTTTGACGCTCGTAGTTCTTTATTCAATCTCCATGTTATGGCTTACTTTTCTTTCTGCTCTTTATAAAATCTTAATCACGTGTTTTAAAGTGAATTGCTTTTGGTTCGAGCCTTTCCCCCAAAATCAAGTTACAGCCATTTAAAACAAAATCACAAGTGAGAATAGAGCAGGGCGATGAATCTGATGAACATGATAAATTAATTCAGGTTGTTCATCAGATCATTACTATATGCAGGTGTTTGATTCTATTTTCCCGTGATATGTTCTGGTCAAGCATAGTAGTTAAGGAATCGTTTGGTTTAGTTTTTATATTTCTTATTTCTTGAAAAACGAAAATACAAAACATCTATACAAGTTTTTGTTTTTCGCTTTTGGAAATTTTGAAAACTGAAGATTGTTTTTAAAATTGAACAATTGAGTTTCCAAAATTATGTATTATTTGATGTGAGATAGGTTCTCTAAGAACTTAATAATATAATTTTTTTTCTTAGTTTCATCTAATAGCTTAGATTATTATGTCGAGATAGTCCCTAAAAAACGTAATGTGATGGTAAATACTTGTGATCTGCATAGCAAGTTTTGAGATCGAGTCTAGGCATGCATCGCGTGTAATAGTATAGGACAATCAAAGCTTTACTCATTTATCTGAATCCACAAAATATATTTTTCAAAAAATAGGATTTACTAGTATAAAAAAAATTATCGTGGTGAGACAATTATTAACATTGTATCAAAAACATGAATCGAAACCTTACTATTGTTATTCTAACTAATTAAATAAATAGTAAGTACAATGGAATGGTAGATTTAGACTAGTTTCAAGCTAAAATATTTTTAATGTGATATTTTGAAAAATCATAAACCTCACCTAAGAAATTCGTTGAATTTGCAGCTGACTTCGGCAATTCCAGTTAAAAGGGGAAAATGAGAGGGAAAAGCAAAGGTGTGGCACATGTTAAATGGCAAATTTATACTATTTTGAACCTTTTTTTATGGGCAACTAATAGATGTAATTAAGATATAGAATATAAATTGAAAATAATTATATAACAAATAAGACATGAAATATGATTTATAAAAAAAATGATATACAATATATTTACACGATATTTTTAGCAATGTTTTCAAAGAAATAAATGAGGCTAGCTATATATATATATATATATATATATATGTTGATTTAAACTGGCTTGTAAAGATTTTGTATTTTGAATAATTATATAGAAATTACATAATATTTTTAGTAAACAAAACTACTAATTAATCTAATTAAAATCCAAACGAGCGGTTAAAATAATGATATTAATTCTTTTTTAAATATTCAAGGTTATTGACTATTTAATTAATTTAAATAGATATTTTTTTTTTGTCAAAAACCAAGAAAAACTCCATGAAACTTTACCTTTTTTATTTATTTTGTCAATGAGTTGCGAGCCAACCCTAATATTCTTTCTTTTAATAAAAACAAACTGACAGAAGGGCCGAGACATTTTCGGAGAATGGAAAAGAGAGAAATGAAATTATGATTCGTGCGAGTCCCAATAATTGTATATCCCTGTCTCCTTCTCGAGCCCTGTGTTTGTTCCCCCTGCTTGAGTGGCTTTACAATTCTCCTTGGCTCCCTCTGATGCTGCAGACTTCCTATTCTGGCAGACAGAGATGATAATAACTCTTGTCTACTTAACTCTTTTTAAAGAATAATTAATATTCTTTTTAAAGAACAATTAATACAGTTTAAAACTTTACATTTGCTAAAATAAATAGGATATTTGTTAATAGAAAAACTTATTTCGATGGGAGAAAAATTGTATTTTTATGTTTCATAACAATTCCAAAATAAATCATTAAAACCTAAATATATTTTTATATTTGAAAATGTTTTGTTATCCCGACAGCTTAGCTCGAATGTACTATTAAATTATAAAAAATTAAATGAGAAGGATGAGTTAGTGTGCATTAAGAATTTAAAACACAAAATTTATTTATTATAATAGTATTATAAGAAAATTGACCTCCGACCATAAAACTTTTGGACTAAACATTGAAGATAAGATGACACAATTATCATTTTCGAGGATTCAATTTAATTGAGCTTTGCTTTTTTATTTTAAGCTTATTTTTTTAAAAAAATTATCATTTAATATTTATTTGATTGGAAGATAGACTCTATTATTGTTTATTTATTTAATTTTTGTAGGAAATTTCATTTTTTATCCACCTTCAATTTGATTTTTATTTTATTTTTCAAGATGACCCGGGTTGTTCTAGATCTTCTTTTTTTTTTTTAATTTACTTTGACAAGTTTTCTAGATTCAAGTTTTTTTTCATGATTTTATCCTCAACATCGAATCTTTTGAAAAAAAAATACTTTGTTTTATTCTTTGAGGCTGAGATTATTTTATTAGATTTCATGATTTTGTTTTTAGATTTTGTTTCTATTCATTTATCGCTATCTCATCACTTTGATCACAAAATTTATAAAACAACTTGGACCGACTCGTTTCTTATAAAAATCACTTTTTTCTTGATGTGATTTCAACACCCTTGTTCATCCATATAAATTCTTTTTTATCGTGGGCACATGCTTTTTTTTTTCGATAAAAAATATGTCCATAAATCTAGTTTATTCCATCACAATTAGACAAATAGTTGGAAGAACAATTTGATCCCCCCTTATTTTCCTCGACTAAAATTAGATACTAATCCAACACCATTGATGTCCATTTAGTTGCTATTACTCTAGTGATGGGGGTGAACTATGGCAATCCAGACCTTCAAGGCCAGCCTGAAAGTCACATATCAACAAACACTTTTACGGTCATAAATCAAGTGACAACTTAGCTCAGAAAAGTAAAGTGATAAGGAAACCAATAAAAAAAAAGATATTTTATATTTGAATCATGTAGTTTATATTTTTAATTTATATGTAATATTGACTAAAATCTTCAAATTGACAAGTGCCTCTTGGTTTAATTATTGAGAAGACACCTATGAATCGTGTCCAGAATATAAATATATAAATCTCATGAAAACCAATATTAAGATCTCATTTATAAGTAAACTCTAGAATTAACTAAAGAGAAAAAAAAAAAGGAATTGCGTGGTGGTATTCTTTCTTGTCATGAAGGCTTGAAAGGTACTGTGAAAACAAAGGTTGTCAATTCGGTGTTTTGTATTATTAATTATAGGGGAATATTTTGGTTTTGGAGTATTTTAATATATTGTTTTAAAGTTGTATTATTTATATATGTATATATGTAATTAATATATCAAAAAGTTTTTTTTAGCTCAAATCCAAAATTAAAATTATTTAGATATTATGCAATTTAATTTAAAAAATAAAAATAAAATTATGAATATGTATAATATTATAAGAATATCATCATCAATATTGCAAGGTCATTATGTTCTTTGAATGCTTTGAAATTTGAACATAATATATATAAATATATCAATAAATTCTTCGTAAAATTTCATCTCAATCTAACGGTCGGATTAAAAGATATGATTGATATTATAAAATTATTTATTTTTATAAGAAAATATTATTTTATCGAAATGGAGCAATCAGAACATTTAGACTGAAATTTAAGCAAAATTTCTATAATATACCAAAATTTAAACGAGATAAAACTACACCTTTTATCTTATTTTTTAACTAATACTGAATATTTTGAATCGACCCAAAAGGAAATTAATAACAGTACTGGTGAAAACAATAAATATTGTTGATGGTATCAAGGAAGCAGTGAAAAATATGACCAAAAGATTTGGTTTCCTCCATCGTAGCCAGCTAGTGAAACGAGACCCAAAATAACATTCCTTCCATTGATTGCCATGGAGTGGAGAACAGGACTGGAGTTATGTTCTGTAAGGATTCTGAGATGACAAGGAAATCAATCCACAGACTCTCTGATCTGATCACATCTTAGGAGGCGAATCGGCTCGCATGCATTCCTGTACTGCCCCACCATTCCTCGTTTTATCTTGACAATTTTGTTCTGGTGGGGCCCTCACAGAATTAGGTTTCGGTCCCATTCTCCATTCGCTTGACTGAATCCGAGCTATTAGGTTTGTCCTGACCTGCGTATGGTTTAACCAGCCAGAGCTAACGAATGGTGCTGCTTCTCTTCAAAGTTTAAAAAACTTGATAAAAAAGGAAAGGTGAGGTCACACTAATATGACCAGCCAAAACATCCTAGCCTAATATTATTGTCGATCACCTTGTAACTCAACCAACATCCTGGTTCCCTTTTCTTTCTTTCTTTCTTTCTTTATTGGGTTTGAATTCATGCATCGGCTGTCAGAAAATATTGTTTTTATAAATATTGCTTTAATTTTGATGCAGATGATTTATATAAAGCCTGGTGATTATAATTTATAAACGTAGGAAGTTACTCTCCATGCATGAAACTATCCTAGAGAGAGAGGGGCTAGATATGACGTCAGCTATATCTATCTATCCATCTATCCACTTGGAAATCTTACGAAGATTAGTGGAGTTAAGCCTAGTTAACATAAGCTAAATATATCCTAGAGAGAGAGAAGCTAGATATAACGTTAAAGAGCATGCATACATGTGTATTTGGAAGGCGCCATTCATCCACTGAACTTCGAGTTGACTAGTTCAGAGTTAGAAAATGAGTTTCACATCAAACACAGATTTTCTACTTAATCATCCACGAACTAGAGGACAGAGAAGAAATAGTCTCCCACCAAACACAGATTTCATTACAGCAATTGGAGTCAAATACACTGGAGCATTGGATATATCACTTTTTTTAATGGGATGAAATTCAATCTCTGAAAAATATATTTTGTGGACTAAATAATCTAGTAAAATCTTATTCGTTTTAATTTTTTTATAAGAAATACATGTCCGGAAGATAAATTGTAAGACTTTTAACATTACATGTATATATATATATATAAGATTCGTTTTAATTTTTTATAAGAAATACATGTCCGGAAGATAAATTGCAAGACTTTTAACATCACGTGTGTGTGTCTCTATATATATATATATATCATCTTAACAATATATAGAAAAGGGATCGATGCTTACAGCAATGACAAGTGACTTTGCTCTTTACAATTTATTTAAAATTTTATTTTTCACGAAATTGTGAAAAATACATACGTACCATGGATGCATTGTAAATGATTTAGACGGTCTGTTCGCTTAACACTTGATTAAAAAACGACCTCGTTTTACACGCGAAAGCTTGCCTCAACTTAGCTTTGATTGATATCTTAAATTCCCATAAGCTGTAAAAAAAAAGAAGGAAGGTTAATACTTAATAGTATTAATGAATAATTAATTCACTCTTTACGTGGATGTCTCTCGCGATCGAGCTTGTGAAAAATATTGGTAGCTTTTGAGGAGCGAGCCCCCACAATTATGAAGCCAGATATTCTTTTCTCTTTTCTTTTTTTTTTTTCAATTTTATGCCTGATTTACTTGATGGCCGACGTACTTATATACCGTCTGTGGGGACATTGCCTTAACTTATTTGATGCTTACTTGATTAGTAGTCAAAGCAGACTCACAATAGACACAATGTAATGCCCCCCGTGACTTTCTTATTCACTTCATGAGAAAGATGCTTTTTTTTTTGGATTTTTATTTTATTTTATTTATCCCGTGGAGAAGGGCTGCTCGAAAGGAATTTTCGTGTCAATTAAGTGAAAAAAAAATATTACGCAGGCTCACCGTTAGTCCAACGTTACTAAGAATGTTTTTGGAAGCGTGTTAGTAATTATTCATTAAAATGTTTATTAAATTATATAAAAATGAATTTTATTTTATTTTAAAATTTTATTTTTAATATTAGCATAGATGTTATAATAAATAATTTGAAAAACAATAATCAAATTTTCTATGAATATATCAGCTAAAAAAACGAATTTATGATAGTAAGATAGAAATTATTTTTTGAGAAGTTGATGATAGCTTCGATTGTGAAACCGGTATGGTTCCTCGTGAGCTATCAAGGCTTTGAATCCCTTTTTCTCTCAAATAATTTATTTATATTTATATTTCTTTTTTAATTTGATATTATAATTTAATTTATGATAAAAATGAGAATGTTTTTATCTTTTTTTTATCTAATAATATTTTCAATAATCAATATCATTAAATTCAAAGCAAAAGGTAAGATTTGGAACATAAATGATCACATTTTTCTAGATTATGGAAAGCTTAAAATTCATGATTTTTATAATCGACATATTACAATCTTTGAAGCCTTAAAACAAGATTTCATTGCATTAACCTAGATGTAAAAAAGAGATATATGATTTGTGTTACTTAAATATGATGGAGTTCATGTCAAACCTTCAAATATTTGAATAATATCACGAGAAATTATTATAACTGTTTGATGTCATTATCACGAGAAAATATTATAATTGTTTGATGTCATTACGGGAAGCAATTTCGTAGTCAACTTTGTGGGGGTTAGCCTTTGACCCAAAAGACATGTTAGATTAGCACCTAACTTTCGTTTTTTAGGTGGAAGGCTACGTATAGCCAGCAGAGTCATGTGATCAAGAAAATCAAAGGTTCTTGACAGCAATGTACTTGAGCTCACGAGTTCCAATTTAGTTGAATATTTATGATTTCAGATGGATTTCTCTAGCAGACATACCCAGTTTGAGGAAATTCTTCGGAAAGCTTCGATCCCTCTTTTTATCATTCTTTCGGTGTGTATATATATATATATATATATATATATAGCTTTCTTAATTAGCATGATCCAGTTATAATGACATGCATGGTGGTCTCGTCATATATATATGCTGTCTTTAACTCTTCTCAACTTGTTATCCCCACTCTAGCTAGTAATCGAGGCTAAAATAATGAATTAGGATCATTGACTTACTCATTCTTCTGCCTAATTCACTGTGTTCTGGCACTGCTGCTAGCTATGGAGTAATTATAGTGATGTGGACGTGATTTCTATTCGGCTATCGATCGATGGGTCGAAAGTCACGTCCAAGTCCAAAATTCTTAATCCTTCTGATTGATCGAGTCAAATTAGCATGGAAGATTGCAACATTTGTTGACTCAAATTCAGCTGGCAGCCATGCAGAGATTCTTGATCGTATCGATATTTATGATATGGGCCGGGTTCGTTTATCGATATTTATGAAAAATACTTGCAATTTAATTTTATTATTTGAATAGCTTAATTTGATGCATCGAATATAACCCAAAGACACACATATAATAACTCACACGTCGGCTAGCTAGTTCAACTGCTCAAGTGTTGTTAGTTTGTACTTCTCCCTCTCCCGGGGACTTGGATATATCTTCTGAATTCTTGAGGAGAAATGATATTTAATAGTCAAACAGCTGGTGAGTTCATACCTTGACGGGCAAGACATGTCTGATTTTCTTAATAAAATCAAAATTATTTTACTTGATGAAAAAATCTCACGTTTGAATCTTTCTTTCTCTTACAGATCAGCAAGTACACATGTATCGACAAATCAAAATGACTCGAGCATGTCTTTATTCTTGTTAAATATTTTACTTGACAGGATTTTACAGAGCTAAACCTAAACGTCCATGGATTAATTATTGTAGTCCTGAAGAGGAATTGTACATCGTTTTCATGACAGGGGATCAACGTCTAGATGATTATGACAGCCTTGCTATTTGTAGTCCAGAAACCGGCGCGTGGCACCGCGTGACTTGGGCTAACATGTTGCTAACTCTCAAAATAATTAGAGAAGGACACATGTATATGTAGTTGTGATATAGGGGAAATGGGAAGACTTGACACTGATGGAACTTTCATATTCTTGAGAAGGGATAAGGTGAGATAGTTTTTCTGATAAGGTGATAAAATAAAATGTTGTTGGCTGAATGATTATAACTTTCAATCTTATTATCTTTATTTTATTTGATAAAAATTAAGTACAAGATAATAGAGTCATGTGTACAAGTTTCAAGATCAATGAGCTTTCACTTGACGAGATGCGTTAGAGAATAATATAAATTATATTCCAGAACATTACCTAATAACTTAAATTTTTAGGTGAGATAGGTTCATTAATACAAATAACCTTGATAGGACGAGCAAATAACCATATAATAATAATAATAAAATGCTCATTATGACACCAAGAAACCCTTTCCTTCTGTCAATTAGGGCTCCAATGTTTTTAATGTTTCTAATAGCAATTGATGGTCTCATCCATTTTGCAAACTACCTTGATTGTACTTATTGGTTTAAAACCCTTTCTTTGAAAACTTTAAAGGGCTCACGGAGGGTAGAAGAAGCATATCTTTTAATTACAACTAAAGTGAGTTTTCAGCTAGTAGCAGTTCCAAGGAAAAAGGTTGGGGTCGAGGCGGCTGAAGCAGTGTCCTTCTAACCCGAAAGGCAAATAATAATCAAAAGAATAAAACAGTGGGATATTTTGCAGTTTCAATCTGAGACTGCCAACTAAAGAGGGAGCAAACACGCATCAAAGAAGCGTGGCCATGTATGTTGTTGATGCTCTCTTGTCTGCTACCTAGTTTTCATTTGAATGTTAAGGAAATAACACATGAATCCTTTCTCAATCTATGCGTCGCGGGCAATCATTTGACTGACCAGTTAGCCCAGTAGCTCACAAATTAATGATTGTTTTTAAGTTCTTAACAGTTTAAACAAGGATCCCGTGCTGTAGTCCTTCAAGGTTTTGATTATAACTACAAGGGATGGTCTTTACCTGTAAATCTGCCTCACCTCAGATGATTAGACCTTGATTAATGATTCCTAAGAGCCCACTCGTACGTACCTGCTGGCTCAACGCTTCAGTTTGAAAAAACAGCAATTTTAACGGGCATCGACTGACATGAAAATGTGTTTTCTGCACAAACAAAATATCCAAGACACGTAAAAAAACCTCGAGAGCCACGGCCATCGCGTTATCTTGGTTGGACATGGTCTTTAATACAGAGACCAGGACTGCAGCGCCGGTCTTTCCATGAAGAATTAACATCGGCAGGAAAAAGTAGAAGAAATTATATAGAACCCAAGAGGTTTTGAATCTCAACCTCTTGTAACCTCGAAAAAAGACGCTTATTCATTGACGCCGCTCAAATTCGAGGGCAGCTTCTGTTGGGAATAAAAAAAATTTGGGTGACAATTCATCACCAATAGATTTCACTTTTGCTTGCTGACAATAACGAACTTGTAAGGTTTAACGACTGCCAGCAAACATGAATATGTGCATTTATTACAAGCTAATACAAAATTTCCTAAAACCCATGTCAGGCTCAGCTCAGAGGAGGAATCCCCCCCGATGTTTACAGTACACATTTTTCAGCAGGGACGAGTATCCTTCCAGAGAAGGAGAAGCACATCAAACCTTTAGATCTTTTGCCTTGTAATTGGTTGACCCCTGTTGCGCGGATTAAGAGGCAGTTGCCTGTTATGGAATTGTTTTTTTTCTTTTTCTTTCAAGGGCCTTGACCTTGCTGTTAATGCTGATTTCATCGAGGACCAGATGAAGCGCGTGGTTTCCCCTGTATGGAGTTTAGGTGTTGTGTAACAAAAATAACTCCCATTACAATTAAAAGGCAACCAACCAGCGTGCTAAGGAAGAGGGCACCGGGTGACCTCGTCTGGACAAAGCCATACACCCCATTAGATGTCACAACAATTGGGGCAGTAAGTCCATCATTTGAGAAATCCTCGCTGATCAGAGCATGGGTGGGCGGTGCAGGAAGATCAACCGATGCCTGGAGACTTCCTCCTGGAGATTTAACTGCAGCCTCGTGATCACAAGCTGCGAGGATCATTTGTTGAGTGTCATGTGCACGCAAAGCAAATGCCTTCAATGTGGGGACCACCATACCACCTTCCATCATCCCCGATGGAGAAGGAAGATTTGACCATGTAGCGCTTGTCATTATTTGCCATTGCCAAACAGCATCGTGACCATGCAGGCCAGGAGAGTATGATGTCACCTGAAAGAAATGGTACATTTCTCAATCTTCTTATTGCAATAACAGGGCAAAGACGAGAGTGTGTTTACTGATGATTTGATACCAAAGCATGCAAACTCCCCACTCCCAAAACCAAATAGCTGATTGTCATTTCAAATACTACAGCAAAGGTGATGGAACAGCACACCTTGAACAACTTATATCTAGATAAAGAAGCTTGGTCTAGATTAAAAAATACCTCCCCTTGATTTGTTAAGAAGACAACATCACCATGATTCCCCTTGCGATGCCTATGGCCATCACCTCTTGGGATGAGAATAGGGGTTGCCACTTCTAAAGAAGATGCATCAGTCCGACCAAAATTTCTGCTGAAATCTCCATGCTGGAATAAGTTTAATGGAGAACGATGACATAGAAGCATTGAAAAGTTGCTCTCGTACTGGTACACCCGAAGTTGCAACAGCCCAACATGGTCGCAACACTTCCATCGATCCACTAATGACAGTCTGCCCAGCTCCATTTCCTCCAACAGCCTGTGGAGAAGGAAATGTCAACTGTTGCAATGAGCACATAAATCCAGCCAACCTTTCCCAATAAATGCTTCAATATTTTTTTTCAAAGTAGTTTTTAACATGTCTTTGTTTTATTTGTTTATTTGAGTTCTCTGTGATGTTTAAGTTTTTTTGCTTGAAAAAGCCTTAAACTCACCCCCACAACTTGAATTTATAAATAGTAGAAAAGGTTAAACAAAAAGAGTTTTCAGATTGGCCATGGACCTAAAATGATGAATAGCACAAAGCTAGATGGGATTTTCCAAGCTCATTTCCAATCACCAAAAACAGCAACCTATATTGCTGTGGTCTGGGTCAAATGAGAAGTATTTTTATGGTACAGAAACAAAGCATTCCACAAACAGCAAAAGATTTAGGGCATATCATATAATATATTCAGAGAGAGCACATTTGGAGCATATATCATAATCCAAGAGACATGAAATACACATATGGTTTTGATTGCCTTAGATGAAAGAAACAATCACACCTGGACATGGTCTAGGACTCCATCACCATTGATATCGGCATGAAGGCCACCTTCTTGAAGATGAAGCCAATGAAAGCAATGACATTCATCAATTTGTTAGAGCTGCTGGAACAAATAATATAATAAGCAGTCAAAATCATATCAGTTAAAGAGCACATTCAACTTCATATCACATAAATAAGCAGTGGGCCACGAGGGTTTTCTAGATAAATCTCTAAATGAAAAGGGATGGGCATTATAGCTGTAATAGGAGTGCATATGCTTGAAATGGTAAGTTTAACAGTAAGAAGATGACTGACACATGATCAATGCGCCATTTACCAGCTGAATTTCATTATAGCTATAAGTTATTATTCCATATAAACTACATGCTGGCACAATTGCATGTTTTCAACATTACCTTACACAGGG
The DNA here is from genome assembly GCA_032356905.1 of Salix exigua. Lineage (NCBI taxonomy): Eukaryota > Viridiplantae > Streptophyta > Magnoliopsida > Malpighiales > Salicaceae > Salix > Salix exigua. The sequence goes on from CM063592.1 coordinate 6,739,704, forward strand.
TGCGGCCAGACGCCAAATGAATGGCTTCTATCCCTTCGTTTTTGATGAGCCAAAACAACATTAGGAAGACACCAAAGCTGTGTAGTTTGTTTTGGTTGGAATATATTGAGATGGCTGCAGCAACAAAGTACAACAGACAACATTTTTTTATCAAACACTGTATAGGTAAATTTGGAGGGTTGACTCATGCAGATATTAAGCAACGCAAACTAAGTAGGATTGCTTATGCAAATCTATTGGTTTTCTTGTAAATTTTCTCAATGGGTACAAGATTCATATAAAAGCACAAAAGAAGAATGGGGGTGGGTGCAATCATTCCCTGGCAAAACTTCAGACCTAATCTTGAGAGGTGTGATAGAATAGACAGCAATTCAAAATCATTATTCGAAAACATCAAGCAACATAATTCCATCCCCACACCAAAAAAGTTAAATCTGGGTCACTTCTAGGTCTTTCAATGAAACCAATATGCCCAACTAAGGGGAGTTATTATTTCAGTAGCCACCAACCATCCTACATAAACAGGAGCCAGATATGGTTTTCAGAGGATTTCACACTAGAGTATTAAAAAGTTTGTATCAAAGGCATATTGTCAAGCTTTCAAATTCCAGTAAATCATAAAAAAGAATCAAAGTGTCAATTGAAAGAAGTTATTTAAACGACATACTTATCACATGCAAAAAGTGCCGAGCATAAATTAATGACAATTTTGATCTTTCAGAGGCACATGTGTAAAAAATTCTGCCTAAGCTTCTGGGATAAAGAAATAACCACTAAGAAAGAAAGCCAATGGTATATAATGATTGTTGCTACTGTCAAGAATCCAAGATCATTGAAATCCGGTAGGTAAAGTTATCGGAAGATCTCACCTTCTTTGATTTTGTTGAGCCAGCATATTTTGCAGCTTCCCCAATCAGGTTTGAAATTTTCTTTGTTGAGTCTTTTCCAGGAGGATGGTTTTCCTCAGGCTTATGGAAATGGTAGCTTGTTGTCTTTCCATTTGATTTTTTTGATGTTTTTCTGTTATGGTGCCTAAAGTGCGATAGCTGCAACACAGTATCTTCTCTCCTATCCTGATACAGAGATGAATAAATGTGCTGTGAAGAACTCCCTCCATTTTTTTTTTATATATATATATATAAACAAGATGATGAATCAAATGCATCACAAACATTTTCTAAAATTCTTACCCAGTGATGTGGCATAACTCCAAGGATTGATTCCCTAAATTTCCTGCATTCAAACTAAGGTGTAACATGCCTCAGAAAGCTTAGCTAAAAAAATACAAATATAAATGGATATTATCTTACGCTTATCCTACTTTAAATTTTTGCAGGGTTAATTTTGGCTTTTGTTTTTTCCTTCTTTTGTTTTTCTGGTACGGCATGTTGTTATCAATAACAAGAATCAATTGTTTTGTATCTGCATTGAGTAAGCTACCTCTCCTGGATGGCGACTGTTTGAAGCATTCACATCAAGCTTGTAGTTATGTTGTGGAATTAACTGTGACGCAGCATCTGAAGATTGTGCTTCAATGTTCTAAAAAAAACAAAAAAGAAAACCTCGATCTTAAAAAGGGAGAATTATTCTAACAGCTAAATGAGGTCGTGGTTTCACTGTAGATTTGAACAGTGAAGCCACGAACCTCTTTCTTTAGCAAATCCTAATTTATATTTATATTTATTTCATTTTATTTTTTGCTCTTTTGTTAGTTTGAGGTTTTTTTTTATTTTTTTATGTGATTTTGTTTTTTCTATTATTTACTTAATAATAATTTATATTTTTTTCTTGCTTTGTCTCTTTTTAAAGTTTTGGGTTTTTTTATTCCTCAATTTTTATTGTTTTAGCAATAATGGTAATAATAATTTTATGTGTTATAATCATGATAATAATAGTGACATTATGAATTATAATGATAATAACAATTGTAATTTATCGTGATAGTTATAGTGCTCATGTTGTTAATAATTTTTATTTCTTTTTATCTTCAATTAAAAAAACATTTTCCTGCTAATAATCCTTATTTTTGTTTAATAATTTATGTTAATTTTTTTTGTTTGCTCTTCTGTTAAAGTTTTTATGATTTTTTTATTCTTTGATGTGATTTTAGTTTTAGTTTTTCTTACTTCTTCTTTTGTTAGAGTTTTTGAGCTGTTTTTTATACCTGGGGTAATTTAATAATTTTTATTATTTTATCAGCAATACTAATTATAATTTTAGGTGTTATAACCATGATGATAATAGTGACATTATTAATCATAATGATAATACCAAGTGTAATTTATTGTAATGATTATAGTATTTATGTTGTTAATAATTATGGCTTTAATGATAATAATACTAACAAAAAATCATAAAATAATATAGAAAATATCAATGATGACAATTTTTTTTAATAATGATCATAATACTAATTATAATTGCAATTATTTTCATAGAAATAACTGTGTTGATTATCATAATGCTTATTGTTATAATACGATTATAACAATAATGATGGTGACATCGATAATACTGTCAATAATAATTAGAATATTGATTATTTACAATAATGATAGCTATAATAATTAATAATATGATAATAATCAATAATATTTCATTGATCGATGTTCTTTTTGTTACAAATTGACTGTTGCGAGTTTTTTATATATGATATTTTAGATTTAATGTAACATTAAAAAAAAATGTGAAGCCACACGCAGACAAACGAGTGGAAAAATGAGGCAAAAATATCTATAATGAAAAAATAAACTAGCCACTTGCTTTGCTCTTCGCAGTAAGTAAAACCAAATTTTTTAACATGTGAACATATGTTGATGGTCTTAGATATTTTTTATACTGTACATCTAAGCAAAATAATCAACCTACAAAAATTTCAATTATTTAGTTTTTATATATATTCATTTTATTATGGATAGGACATTTAAAAAAAATAATAACGATTATTTAAGGTTTTTTTATTATAAATATTTGAGACTAATTATATATTTTGATATTTATTTGATATGTACTCCTGGAAAAAAAATATAAATGAAATAAGTTTTTTTGAAATCTTAAATTAAATTAATCTCAATGTTCTCAAATATTTTAAATACAATAATATTAAGAATAAATAATAATAATAATAAAAAATTCTTTTTAAATAGAAATCGCTTCAAATTAAAAATATATCAAGACATGCATAAACAAAACAAATGAAAAAAACACAAAGATAGCAAATCACTAACAACAAAAATATTAACTATACATGCATAACAGAGAGTTTCACTCTCATTTACACCACCAAAGTTAAACTTACTATGTTTTCTAACGCAAGATGCATTTAACACAAATAAAAATAACAAAAAAAATTAAAAGTCTAAACTAAGAGCAAAGGTGTGTAAATATAAATAACAATAAAAATTAAAAGTCAAAACTAAGAGTATAGATACATAAATACAAGAAAAAAGTTAAAAACCTAGCCCAAAATAACCGAAAAAATCAAACGATAGAAATTAAACCAAAAAATTAAAAAAACAAAAACCAAAATACAAAACAAAAAATTATATATGTTAAAACCAAACAATTTTTTTTATCCCAACGGCTTACAATATTACTAATTTAATATTTAAATAACCAATTAAAATCCACATAAAATTAATCAATTTACTGTTAAAAAAAGCCCAGCACAGCGCGCGAGCAAACAATCTCATACATTCCATAGCAAAACAATAGCAAAACCCATCTATTATGTTCTAATTACAACGATTCCTACCCAAATTAATGATCTCAAATTGCCTGTGAGTTTTCAGAGCCCACATGGATGGTACATTACAGTATACATTCCTAGGTAAGTTACACCACAATACCATTTGAAGAATTCCTCATTTTTTCAATTTTCACCACATAACATATAGAACTTGACATATACTTTAAGAAATATTTTGAAGAAGAAAGGAAATTTGTGCATATAAGATAACAGCGTCAAAGAGTAAAACAAAATGCAATTTTGTGATCACCCTGCTGATGCATTCTTTAACTCTAGAACAACGTAATATTGGAACACCCAAATATGCAGGTTTCAAAACTGGACATTCCAAGAGGTAGTTACAGTCTACCAAGTAATGAACAAGATTTCCCTTCCCAGATGAGTCGAAGTAAGGGGCATGGATCAAAATGACAATACCATGAAACCATTGACGATAAACAAATACTAATAACATCCTCCATGAGATATCATGCAAGAAAACTAAGAACAAGCATTTAGAATTTAGGTTACCTCATTCTTTCTGCTCCATCGAAGGGCACCAGTTCGACCAGCCAAAGCATACAAGGCAAAATGGTGTAAATCCACAGTTCCAGAGTTCTCTGATCCAAGGATTCAAAAAGCAATGCATGAATACTCAAAAAAGAAAGGAGAACACTAAGAACTTGTTATGGCTAGTTTGCATTGATCATGTATTAAAGAATGGAAAACTCAGTAGCTTAAAATGACAATGGAATCAAAATATCAGCAAGGAAGACAGGTTCTTTCTCAATAGTCAGAGAAGAATGATCAGGAAGTTTATATCCATTTAGAACTTGCACACAAAATTCAACAGGTGGCCCACTTATGGATCTAAAAATACCATCAGTTAAGATTTTTCAATAGTAAGTACTAGTGTCCTAATAGTGGCTACTAGGTTATTCCAAAATAGATCAAGTTACAAGAATGTGAATCACATTGTCAAAAGAACATGCCAGAAATGTCCATACCTCTTTCTCACTGGCGCTTCTTCTATGCTCCTCAGCATTTTTCTCTGCCAAGCCAATTTCTTCAAAAGGATCCAAGTATATCTGTAATAGCACATAAAACACATACAATGTTACAGCACATCTATGTAATAGATGATGCTAATGAGTTGTTGAAGGAAATTTGGTTTCAATCTATCAAAAAACATAAGACTACATATTCAAGAATCAACAATCTGATTAGAAAGGATTGCATCAGACAAAGCATATGAGATTGGAAAAAATAAGAAACATTGAAAAGTAATATTCGCTCTAGAGTGCACATATGAACAAGACTTCAAAGAAAATTGACTTTATGTGGGCAATAAATAAGCTTATTCCTACCTCAACTTGCCAAAAAATTACATCCATCCCCGTGAGATTTTAATGAAAACTAACAGTGTTACTTACAATTCTGTCTTTCTAAATTTTAAAGCCAAAGCATTAACCATGCTATTGATTTGACAGGTAATCATTAAAGTCAGACCCATGAAATAATCCTAAACGCACAAAATAAGAATAATAAAAAATAAAAAATCTGATAACTATGTAATCATCTTTAGAGCACAGACCAAGTTACTTCTTGTTTTTTCTTTTTGCAACAAGATAATCAAGTATATTGAAGAAGATAAAAACAAGAAATGCTGAGAACGCAAAATCACAACATACATGTGGCTGCATTTCCATTCTCCCACCAATAATAACCAACCCAGAATCCTCATGCTTCAATGTATAGTTACTTATTGATATCGCAATCTCCCCATGATGTGCATTATGTGGAAAATCCTCCTGCACAAAATAAAAGACCCATTTTAATTCATTTTGCAAGGACAAATAAAACAGGAAGGAGTGAGCAAACAGCATTAAAAAAACAAATACAAGAGACCACTAATGATAATGACTTTCATAACCTGCAAATTAGTTTCCCAAAGCTTCTTAAGGCTATGATCAAAGCACATAACAGACCACCCTGAGGTTACAACAACCAAAACTTGCTTTAACAGATGCCCTTCCTTATATCTCCTATCAATTACACCAGTAGCCATAGCCACCGTACGTCTACCAGTCACAACCCGTGTTTATAAGGCAATAGTGATAGTTCCGTTAACAATCTTGCTTCACTAAACCCCTCATCTACTCTCCTCAAATGCGGCTACAATACCTAAAACACACACATAAATACCCCAACGAAGAAAAATTAAAAAGATAAAGGACATGTTTTCAAAATCTAAGAAGTAAACTAGTGTAGTTTTCACAATTTGTACAAAAATACTATAGCTACAAGAATTACAAAATTAACACAAGAAAGCGAAATTGTTTTCATAATTCGGAAATTAGAGGAAGAACACATTATAGCTAAAAATGAAATAATGACATTTAAAATTTGACAAGTCATTAGCACAAGAATCGGGACCTCGATTTTGGTGTCGTGAGTGGCGACGAGAATTTCTTTCTTCCCGTCGCCATTAAGATCAGAAACAATCGGCGGGAGGAGACGGCCAGTCTCGTATTTGATTGGATACTCATCGGTTAAATGAAACCATGCCTCTCTGAAAGAGAAATCTCATTCGTGCTGTATTTTAAAAGAAAACGATGAGATTTGAGATAATCAGGGGTTAGAAATAGCGATTATTTCAAATTCCAAAATCCTCAACACTCTGCATTGCATCTTTAATGTTTAATGTGTGGGATTGATCATGAGAAATTCAAGAAAAATCAACAGACCAAGATGGAAACGGTGCCTTTGTTATGAGCTGCGATGATCGACACTTGGCAGCTCAATGGGAGACAACGTGGCTTCTACGGGGAAATGAGCTTCAGTTGGATGTGTGACAAGTGGGCTGCTCTTGGGAAAAGGGGAGCCGCGGGATGGAAGTCACGTGGCGTTGACAGCAAGATTTATTTTACTTTATCAATAAGCGTTCAGTTATGCATTTTAATTAAGGCTGTGTTTGTTTTCTGGAAAGTGAATTCCGGGAAACCACTTTCCAAACTTTCTTGTGTTTGTTTGTCTTCTGGAAAGTTGATCAACGGAAAACACTTTCTGGTCAACAGAAAACACTTTCCAGTCAAAGAAGAATTTGGCTTGGTTTTTAGGAAAGTGTTTTCCGGAAAATTTGGGCGAAAAACACTTTCCGGAAGTTGTGAAAAAATTAGAAATATCATTATTTGCTGATTATATCAAATTTGATCCTCAAACTTTTGATTGCTATATATAATTTGTTTTGAATATTTATTTTTCAATTCCATCTCTTAAAATTTAATTTTTATATTAATTTTGGTCCTTATTTTTATAATTGCTATTTGCTTTTTTCTTATCATTTTTTTATTGAAATTTTTTATCTATCAAATTTTGGTCCTCATTTTTTTTATTGTTACCTATTTTATTTGAAATAATTTATGAAATGTTAATTATTATTATTTTAATTTATTCACCTTTCATTTTTTTAATTTTTTAGATTTGATCTTTATTATTTTGATCTTTATTTATTTTATTTGAGATAATTTATGAAATTATTTTTTTTTTCAATTTTATTCTCATTCAACTTTTTAATTTGTAAGATTTGTTCCTCATTATTTTAATAAACTTGAAAAAAAATTAATTTATTAATAAATTATTTTTCAGTTCATTTTTCATAACACAAACAAACACTAAAAAGTGTTTTCTAGTTCATTTTCCATAACACTGCCAAACATCGAAATTCACTTTTCAGGAATTTACTTTCCCCGGAATTCACTTTCCAAAAGAAAACCACTTTCCAGCAAACAAACGGGGACTAAGTATTTCAGTTATGTATTTCATTTGGTATTTATGTCATTAATCAGGGTTAATTAACAAGAAGTTAAAAGTTGAAACAATTAACTTCTTGACTTGTATTTAAATTACCTTCAGATGCAATGAAAACATCAGAGTATTATTTTCAAGAATTGCCGTGAGCAAAGGAGGTTACTGGAATCCTCAAAATTCCAAAGTTATTTACATAAGTTTTGTTATTTAAATACATTCAGAAAAACATCTACCAAAAAAACCTAGGAAAATTAGCAAAACCATAAAAAGTGGTATCAAAGCATCCTTCCAGCGACCATGGTAGAAGGAACTAGAATGTCACAACTTTCTGAAACAGTCAAACAGTTACAAGGGGTATCCACCACTTTAACAGAAGAACAAACAAGACAAGGGATGATGATGGAACAAATATTACAGCAGCTCAACAAATTGGCAACAAATTATGACAATTTAATACAGACTACCAGCCGAAGGAACTCAGGAGAAGGTATTTCTCAAAATACAAGAATTCAGGCTAATCCCCTCTTTGAAGGTCACGGAGGAATTCAAGCTAGGTCCCTACATCTGGATTTCCCTCATTTTGAGGGAGGTGATCCCAGTGAATGGATCCTAAAACCACAACAATTCTTCAATTATTTCATTTCCCTTGTTTTGAGGGAGGTGATTCCAGTGAATGAATCCTAAAACCACAACAATTCTTCAATTATTTCAAAACTCCAGAGAATCACAAATTAGAAATTGTTTCTTTTCATATGGAAGGAAAGACACTTACTTGGTACTATTGGCTAAAAGAGACCAGTCCAACAACATCTTGAGAAGAATTTAAGGAGGCCATCCGTATCAGATTTGGACCTTTAACCTATGAAGATCCGGTAGGCGTATTTACCAAGTTAAAGCAAACGGGAAGTGTAGAAGAATATCAAACAGCCTTTGAAATTTTGTCCAACAAGATCACAGGCTTAAGTGAAGAATTTAGAATTAGTACATTTCTAAGTGGACAAAGAGATGAATTAAGAATCATAGTTACCATTTTCAGGCCAAACACACTCTCGGCTGCCTTTGGATTGGCCAGACTGCAGGAAAAAGAGGTTGGCAGGAGACACCACAACCCTGGTAGACAAGCAAACACAAACCACACCAACAAAACAATAACCAACTACCTACCAGCCCCCCACAAAAAAACCCCCACTTCAATTACCAGCACCCAATTCCAACACAAATCCATTTCAGAAATTTCCAGCACCTCAAAACACACCAACATACAACCAAAAATTCCCCAAAAAAATCCCATTACCCATCAAAAGACTTACTGCTAGCCAAATGCAAGAAAGAAGAGATAAAGGGTTGTGTTACAACTGTGATGAGAAGTACATATAATGTCATACTTTGTATGCTTTATATATTTTGATGATAACAATAAAAAGAAAATAGGCTAATAATATGCTTGGATGAGATTAAGCTATAAACAGGTTTTATACAAAGAATACATCAACAAGCATAACGGAGTACACGAAGAAATCACTCCAAGAAGTCCAAGATGCAAGCAAGTGAAGACTTAGAATAAGTGTTCATTTTAGTGCTTTATGTAAATCTCAATTTCTATCTTGATAGCACAAATTAAAATGAACTCACACACTTCACATTGCATGCATTAAAAGGATTTGATGATTAAAAGGTTTAAGTCATAATCAATCGGTTCAAGAAATTCAGAAAAGATAATTTGTCAAAATAGATTTCTGCATGAACCGGTCGACCGCTTGAGGTATCCGTTGTGAACCGGTCGACCGCTTGGAAGACAAATTATTTTATCCGTTGTGAACCGGTCGACCGCTTGGTTTTGTCCGTTGTGAACCGGTCGACCGCTTGATATGACAGTTGCACTCAAACAGCTATAAACGGCTAGTTTCAAACGGCCATAAACGGCTAGTTTCCAACGGCTATAAACGGCTAGTTTCAAACGGCTATAAACGGCTAGTTTCTAACGGCTAGTTTCTAACGGCTATAAACGGCTAGTTTCTCTTTGAAACTTATAAATAGGCCTCTTAATTGCAAAACGAAATTGACAGAATTTTCATATCTTATAGTGAGGCAATTAGAAGCGCAAAAATACTTTCATCTCATCAATCCTCATTAATACTCATATTTGTGTTTAAATCTTCATATCTTAACACAAAGAGTATTTCTCATTCTCACTACACTTAAACACCTTCAAATATCCTAAGTGTTATTAAGTGAGAGAAAGAGATCATAGATCTTCATTTGTAATATCCACACTATTAAGAGTATATTATTGTTTTACAAAAACAACCATTGTGAAACTCTTGAGAGTTGAGTATAAAACTCTTGGTATTGGTGAGGGAACATCACCAAGGAAAAATCTTGAAGAGGGGACATCTTCAAGTGGAAAAGGAAAATCTTGAAGAGGGTATATCTTCAAGTGGTGTAAAGTCTTGGTGTGGATTCATCAAGCGGAAATTGTAATCTTGTTACTTGGATTAGTAAAAGAGTACAATACTCAAGTACGGGTTGGTACTTGAGTCGTGGACGTAGGCTTGCCGAACCACGTTAAAAATCGAGTTAGCAATCTCTTTCCCTTATCTCTTTACTTTAAAGTAATTAATTTTAAGATTGCATTATTTATTGTATTGTTGCCTTAATCCGTGAATTTCAACAAAAAACCCCACTTCAATTACCAGCACCCAATTCCAACACAAATCCATTTCAGAAATTTCCAGCACCTCAAAACACACCAACATACAACCAAAAATTCCCCAAAAAAATAACATTACCCATCAAAAGACTTACTGCTAGCCAAATGCAAGAAAGAAGAGATAAAGGGTTGTGTTACAACTGTGATGAGAAGTATCACATGGGTCACAAATGCAATCGGCCAAAATTGTACTTGTTAGAAGGAGTGGAAATTGGAGAAGGACAGGACGAGACTGAAGAAGAATCTGTAGAAAAGGATAAGTTGGCCCTTACTGCAGAATTATTAGTGATTTCTATACATGCATCAGCAGGAGTTCCTTCCCCTAAAACCATGAGGTCAGTGGGGACAGTGGGAAAGCACTCGGTTATTATCCTCATTGACACAGACAGTACTCACAACTTCTTGGATGAAAATATAACAAAGAAAATGAGACTACCAGTGGAAGAGAGCCACTTGGCAGTACAAGTTGCTGATAGAACAACATTTTCTTGTCAAGGTTGTTGTAAGACAGTGTTGCTTCAAATGCAGGGGTGTAATGTAGTGGTGAACTTATACCTACTGACCTTGTGAGGGTGTGATGTGTTATTGGGAGTAGATTGGTTGAGAAGCTTGGGCACAATTCAATGGAATTTTGCCGACTTAAGCATGAAGTTCTCAATCCAAAGGAATCTAATAACCCTATAAGGCTTAAGGCCTCCAAGTCAGTTTATAGAAGAAGAACCAAGGCTCAATAAGACCACATTAGTGAAAGGCCGAGGAGTTTGGTTGCAACTCATGGAGGCAGAAGAGGTAGAGGTTCCTAAAAGCCCAGATAGGGCTATACAGGTCTTGGGAGGATTCCAAACTGTTTTTGATGAACCTAAGGGTCTACCACCCTTTAGGGCACATGATCACAATATTCAGCTACACCCCTACTTGTGTCAAACCAAACAGGTATCCTTATTATCAAAAAGAGGAGATTGAGAAGCTTGTAAGAGAAATGTTGCAGGCAGGGATCATCCAACCCAGCCAAAGCCCTTACTCCTCACCTGTTTTGTTGGTGAGAAAGGCAGATGGGAGTTGGCCCATGTGTGTGGACTATCGGGCTCTCGACAAGGATACGGTTAAAGATAAGTTTCCTATACCTAACATAGATGAATTGTTAGATGAATTGCATGGGGCTGAATTGCTTTCTAAGCTTGATTTGAGGTCAGGCTACCACCAAATCAGGATGAATCCTAATGATGTGCCAAAGACTGCCTTTAGGACACATGAAGGGCACTATGAGTTCTTAGTCATGCCCTTTGGACTCACTAATGCACCATCTACTTTTCAAGGATTAATGAATGAGATATTTAGAGTCTATCTTAGAAAGTTTGTATTAGTATTTTTTTGATGACATACTAATCTATATTAAGTCATTAAAAGAGCATGTGATTCATTTACATACTGTTTTAGAGGTTCTAAAACAACACCAGTTGTATGCAAAGATTTCAAAGTGTGTTTTTGGGAGTTCGGAAGTGGAGTACTTCGGGTATGTGATATCTAAAGAAGGAGTCAAAGCTGACCCAAAGAAGATAGCAACAATGGTTAACTGGCCTACTCCTAAAAATCCTAAGGCTTTGAGAGGTTTTTTAGGCCTCTAGGGGTACTACAGAAAATTTATAAAGGGGTATGGGGGAATTGCAGCCCCTTTAACAACATTACTAAAGAAGAATTCATTCTCATGGTCTAGGGAAGCTACTCAAGCATTTGAGGCACTTAAGGTGGCAATGAATACACCTCCTATTTTAGGGTTACCCAATTTTTAATATACCTTTTATAGTTGAATGTGATGCTTCGGGAGGAGGGATTGGTGTTGTTTTGATGCAGGAAGGGAGACCTTTGGCTTACTTAAGGCAGTATCTAAAAGGGAAAAATCTATTGCTATCAACATACGAAAAAGAGTTCTTAACCCTAACCATAGCCATTCAAAAATGGAGGCATTACTTGTTAGGGCATCAATTTAAAGTGAGGACTGATCAGCAAGCCTTGAAATACTTGCTGGAATAGAGGGTGGGTACACCCTTTCAACAGAAATGGGTTGCTAAGCTCTTAGGGTTTGACTTCATGGTGGAATATAGACGTGGAAAGGAGAACCCAGTCGCAAATGCATTATCTAGACGACTTCCTAAGGAATCTAATGTAGAGATTCAGGAAGAAACCACAGCTGAAGGGAGTTTACAGGCCCTTAGTGTGGTCCAATCTAATTGGTGGGAAGGATTATTACATGCATACAGTCAGGATTCTCAAGTTCAACAACTTATTAGATGCAAGGGGATCTTGATCCCAACAAATATAAAGTTCAGGGAGACCTACTATTTTATAAAAGGAGGTTGCACATGGGAACCCTAATACATTATCAGAATTTAATATTGCAGCATTATCATGAAAGACCAGTAGGGGGACATGCAGCTACACACAAGACTTACAGCAGGATAAAAAGGGAATTTTAATGGAATGGGATGCGGACGGCTGTCAGAACATATATCAGGGAGTGCGATGTATGCCAACGCAACAAGTCTGAGAATTTAAAGCCAGCAGGGTTGCTACAACCCTTACCGGTACCCAAGGAAGCTTGGGTGGACATAAGCATGGACTTTATAGATGGATTGTCTACGTCAAAGGGATACAGTGTAATCATGGTAATTATTGACAGGTTTAGCAAATACAACCATTTTATCCCTCTCTCACACCTATACACAACAATCAATATAGCACAACAGTTCATGGAATGCATATTTAAGCTACATGGTGTACCGCATAGCATAGTAAGTGATAGAGATGCAGTGTTCACCAGTTCATTTTGGAAGGAGGTTTTTCGGCTAAGTGGCATACAACTACTAATGAGTACAGCCTATCACCCACAGACCGAAGGTCAAACCGAAGCAATGAACAAGTGGTTGGAAGGTTACCAGAGGTGCTTTACAGGGGATCGACCCAAAGACTGGGCCAAATGGCTAGACTTAGTCAAGTGGTCGTATAATACTTCGGTTCACTCGTCAACAGGTTTCAACCCATTCAAAATTGTTTACAGTAAAGCACCACCACGGTTGCTACCCTTTGAACCAGGATCTACAGCTAACCAGGCTGTAGAAGAGGAAATGAAGAGCAGGGATTTCATCATCCAATTAGTTCGTGAGAACCTACAAGAAACACAAATTCGCATGAAAAATTTTGCAGATAAAAATAGAAGAAATAAAGAGTACAAGGTGGGAGACTAGGTGTACCTGAGGCTAAGACCATATAGGCAAATGTCCGTAGCAGTTCGGAGGAACCTTAAACTCTCGGCCAAATACTATGGAGCCTTTCAAATCACAAAGAAAGTGGGGGAGGTGGCCTACAAGCTTGACTTGCCTGAAAACTCAAAATTATACCTGATTTTCCATATCTCAAACCTTAAGAAGAAAGTCAGAGCTCGATTTCTCCCAAGCCCTAATCTACCCACAATGACAGATGGAACTTTGGCTCCTAAGCCACAACGGGTACTAGACAAAAGGATGAAGAAGAAGGGGAATCAAGCTGGAACAAAAATTTTAGTGCAATAGGAAGGAACAAATGAGGAAGACGCTATGTGGATTGATGTGGAGGAGTTGCGAAAGAAATGGCCAGAACTCCAGGACGAGTTCTATTGAAGAGGGGGCATTTGTTAAGAGCTGCAATGATCGACACTTAGCAGCTCAATGGGAGACAACGTGGCTTCTACGGGGAGATGAACTTCAGTTGGATGTGTGACAAGTGGCCTGCTCTTGGGAAAAGGGGAGCCGCGGGATGGAATACATGTGGCATTGACAGCAGGATTTATTTTACTTTATCAATAGCGTTCAATTATGCATTTTAATAAGTATTTCAGTTATGTATTTCATTTGGTATTTATGTCATTAAGTAGGGTTAATTAACGGGAAGTTAAAAGGTGAAACAGTTACCTTCTTGACTTGTATTTAAATTGCCTTAAGATGCAATGAAAACATCAGAGTATTATTTTCAAGAATTGTCGTGAGCAAAGGAGGTTACTGGAAACCTCGAAATTCCAGAGTTATTTTCGTAAGTTTTGTTATTTAAATACATTCAGGAAAACACCTACCAAAAAAACCCAAGAAAATTAGCAAAACCATAACAGCCTTGCAACATCATCGTAAGGATGTTCATGCTGGAGATATTGTGTTTTTTTTTAAAAAAAAATATTGTTTATGAGATTTGTCGCGCCTTGTAAAAAGCATGTTTTTATAAGATGTGCACCCGACACACAACCCACCATGTAAACAATCAAACATAAATCTGGTGTTGGCTGCTATTCAGCCTTTGAATCTTCTACTAAGAGAGTGAGGCGAGTCTTGCCGAGAATCGGATTACAAATGTTGTAATCTCCAACAAAGCCAAAATGTTCTGTTGCTATATAAATAGCTAAAAATATATGTTACTTGTTGAGTTGTTATATATAGATAATAAAAAAAAATATTCTCGTATTTCCGTTGGAATCACTGTTCAACTCATTTGATATATCACCCCGAAGCTGGAAGCTGTCTCAATTGAAACCGAAGCAAAGAGGGAGAGGCATGAGATTGAAGAGGGAGAGGCTGAGCTTGTGGTGTTCTGGTGATTGCTTGGGAGAGACATAATGGATTTTCGCCATGTGATTGTATTTGTTGTGTTTGGTTGCTGGGAAAGTAGAGAAAAGGAAAGGAAAAAAATATCTCATTGTATTTCTTGCCTTCTTTTTGTTTTTTTCTGCTGCTCCTGATATGCTGTATTTGCTTTAGAATTAGAAAGCCAAAATTTCTCTCTTCTTGATCATGCTTGCTGGGAAGCTCTTTGTTTTCTTGATCAAAGCATATTTTTGTGCATGAACTGGTGTTGTATTTGTATAATGCATGAACAAGGGGGGATGATCTTTCCTTTGTTATGGATTTTGGATGTTTGAAATGGAATTCTTTTACTGGATTCCTTCGAAAATGTGCAGAAAATATCTTGTCAGATTGAATATTTAACATGTTTTTAGAGTTTGCTAGATTAAATGCAGTACGCAAATTCTTGCCACAAACTCTATTAAGGCTGGTGTGTTTGAAAAGGCACGAGGAGGAGGAAGGTTCCTATTTCAGAATTACAATATTACTTTTAACAAGTTTATGCAATCAAATAATCTTCGTGAGTTTTGGCTCTCTTCATCAGCTTTCTCATTCTTTCAGCTTCTTCCCATTTGCCTTCTGCAGCATAGATATTTGACAGCATCACATAAGTCTCCAACATATTTGGTTTCAATGCCAATGCCTTCTTAGCTGCCAACTTGCCCACCTTGGAAAGGTTATGTGCCTTGCAAGCACCAAGAAGAGCACCCCAAACAGACTCATCAGCCATAAATGGCATGCTTCTTATGAGTTGACAGGCCTCCTCAACTCTTCCAGCTCTGCCTAGCAAACCTACAACACACCCATAAATCTCCTGATTTGGCTTGATGTGATAATCATCCAACATGCAGTTGACGTACCTCAAGCCTTGATCAACTAGTCCGGCATGATTACATGCATGTAGAACTGCCATAAACACTACCTGATCAGGTCTGATGCCTGAACTGACCATCTCATCAAACAAATTAAGCAATTATTTAATTATATAATTTACTCCTATTAATAATATAATTAATTGTATAATTAAATTATATACAAAATAATTACACTATATTTAAAATAATTTATAAAAAATTATATAATTTACTTATATTAATTATATAATTAAATTATATACAAAATAATTACACTATATTTAAAATAATATATAAAAAATTGCTCTTCTAAATAGCTTTTACCATTGGAGTAGACATAGACAAAAAAGTTTTATTTATATTATTCAGAAAGCCATTTTAAAAATTTAGCTCTCCAAAATGGTTTTACCATTGAGATGCTAGTTTCTGTATTTATGTTACCGCTTCAATCCACAAAACTACACAAGTTGATGGAGATCTCATACAAGAGTGTCAAAAAAGTTCAGACAAAAAAATTCCAAGTTAGAAACTTTGAAAATTTATATACTCTGGAATAATTAGGGTTAAGGTTTCCGTCCAGTTCAGTCGAGGTCTAAACTACCGCCAAATGTACACTTTACTAGATGAACATGGTTTTGGCAGATGACAAGAACCAGTCTTTAATCACAAAAAAAAAAAAAAGGGAGCCTCATAACAAGACAGCAATGCTCAAGATCATAGCTGGACCTTGACGCATCCAATCAGGAGATCAGTGATAGGATGATCACTTCAGGCGACCTTTTCACTTTGTTGCTGCAAAATCTTCTGTTTCCTTTTAGTCTCCAGGTGCGAAGCGAGTTGAGCACACTTCCTCTTGGCTTGTTCCAACTCTTTCTCTAATTCCTCAACCTAATATTTGACCAATAAATACATAATTTGTTATTGTTTTTCAAACTTCAAAATTTAGTCATGATCTAGAGAATTCTTTGGTCAAGACCAAAGGTGCTGCGATGCCAACTCCACCTACCGTTTGTTTCAATTCAGTCTCCTCCTTTGCGTATTCTTCACACCTGTAGAAGGTAGGGTATTGGGTGTGATTTAGTGACCAAAAAGTATAGGACCTCGGAAAAATCCAGAAAGCACTAACATTATAATGTAACTGGGAAATTTGAGTGAGAAAGGTCTAAATTTAAATGTCATTGTATTTTTGAAACTACTAACATTTTCAGCCTTTTTATGCTGTCAAGCTACTTAAGAAGGAAAAAAACAATCATGTCCTTAACAACAGAGGCATATTCCATTTATAGTTTCCCAGAGCTTAATTTGAAAACAGCATGCAGATTATAGAGCGTAGTCAATGTATGGCATGATGCTACGTTCTGAACTTCCAGATTGAATATAGAATATACACCTCATGAAAAGTTGGATGTTCTCTTCACATATCTGATCAATTGGCATGGATCCAATACCACCTTCAGATAGAACTCCACTGTCTGATCCCTGCAAAAAGGGGCAATGAACCACGAATGATAACATATTAATGATGTTCAGAAAGCAAGTCATTATAAAACCAGGTAATAATTCTTTGGACATGTTGATTGTTTGACTTTAACTTTTTTTTCCTGCTTTCAGGCACTTTAATTAAGAGCAAAGGCAAGACTTTAATTAAGAGCAAAGGCAAATATACCAAATGTAGACACCTAGAACTTGAAAGCCGCCTGCTTTCGTTTGAAATGGTTGGATGACAATTAAGCTACAAATTGAGAAAATGCTAGTTTCTACCAAACAGTTTGAGTGTAAATGGCAAAGGATGTTAACGATAGAACTCCATGTATGTCAGTCTGCATGTGTCCATGGTGAGCAGATGCAAAGGGTCATGGAAATATGAATTGAGAAAAAGGTGACTTAAATCACTTACAGCTTCCAACCCAATAATGGACTCTTCCACAGGCGAATCACTCTGGCCAGTGCTTCCAAGTTGCCTATTGTTCCTAGTGATAAGCTGATCCAGATTCATTTCCTCTTCATTAGTTGGAAGATCAATGTTATGCTGGTTAGCAGGCAATTGCTTTCGTGTTTTAACTACACCTTGCTTTTGAATATCAAGTGTTTTGACTCCAGGAGGCAGAATTCCAAGCAAGTGACAATGGTGTTTCCTGTCTCAAAAAACAAAAAACACTCGAGTTTAGATTCCTTGTCCTGTACATAAGCATTCAAACACAGTTGACAAAAATAAATTTGTCAATAACCCTGTTGTATCCTTTATTCTTTCATTGATGAATGCAAACGAACACTTACAACAAATAAATACAACTGCAATATATTTGAAAAGTGTGGTCACTATAAGCAGTTCAAGGCTTTGAATATCTTAGTAGCACAAACTAATCAATTCACAAGTTCATAACTGCCTTGTTGCCTGTAGTAATGTAATGATTTGAACTTTGCCCTAAATTCATGAATACCATTCCAGAATTTTATTTCCTTTGTATCATACTCAAGATTCAGCAAAACCCAATCCAAAAAATGTAATATGCACATACCAGAAAACCAGCAAGTATCCAGGCATCTAATCCAAGTTAAAGCTTCTGTTGAGCTCTTTTGGTCAGTCAAGGTACAAATCCCGCAGAGCCAACAAGGTAAGGTAAAATGAAAAGGAGAATAAAAGAGAAGCCCCCGTGTCATTAAATAAGATTTTCTAAAGATAATTCACAATATCAATATAAGGCAGAGCAAATTTTGCAGTTTGCAAGCCAATATTTCAATATTGAGACACAAAATAAGTCATTTCCAACATTGTCAGAATATCTGAGCAAAGGATTTTAGGAACACCCTTCCTCTCCCCCGTGAGAAGAAAAAGAGGAAATAATTACATACACATGCATTCTCCCCCAACAAATTCCAAGATTTGCAAACTGCAAGAAGTGAATATACAGTAACAAACCAGTAATCCATCACCATCTGTTTCAATCTAGCTTCTAATCGGATATACAATGATGATCTCTCAAAATCCTGCTTATCATGTGCAGGTTCTATAAAATTTGCTTCAAGAACTCCTACAAGATTATTCAGTGAGTAGTAAGTAGCTGACGATTCAAAGAAAAACTTTGACAACAGAAATTGAGAGAAAAGCTTGAATACCAACAACACCATTCCCTTTTACTGCAGCATCACCAGTGACTTTCCAGAAGGGCTGAAATAATGAAAAAAGACTAACCAATGAGCTGCATAATAACTATATTGCTGATTAACTTTAATCCAATCCATAGGTATTTCTAATGCAAGGAGAACAAGCACTGAAAAGTTTCATATGTTTTTGCTACTTTCAAAACAATATAGTGGCTGAACATCAAATATATTACATAAGAGTTTAAAATCTTCCATGTTATGCAGTTTTTTTCCGAGGAATGCATTAGTAGGAATAATATACTAAGAATGCACCAAACTACATGAAAAGAAAATGGGAGAAAAAAAAAACATACCCTGATGAGTCGATTTTTATGGTACACATTGAATCCAGAAATTGAAAGAGAAGGAGCCTCTTTAATAAAACCAACCGTTGTCTCCACAGTTACCTAATGCAAACCCCCACCACCCAAAATAAATGAACAAATAAGAACACAAGACCTATGCCTCAAACACATTGCTTCACATATTTGCATGAAAATTCACCTTCAATAAATCAGCAAAAGTACTCCAACACAAATTTAGTTGGTCATATATTGGCTCATATGTACAATTTCATCACAGAAACATTTTAACACTACAAACGGTGTCTGCCTAATAACCTGGTTGTCAAGAGCACCAATTTTGAAATCCTACATCAATGACATACATGTTTTTTTCTTCACTAGATGGCAAACAATTATAAATGCTTTTATTATATCTCAATACCATTACCAATTGCAGAAACCTAGAAAAAGCTTTACTTTTTATTTCTACTCTTTTAGGGTGATATCTACATCATCTAAGTATAATATAATAAATGTTGATTTTTCTTTTACCATACCACTATGAGGATCAGTTTAGTTGACTATCACAGAGCCTATTGGTTGAGCTATCGACAATTATTTCGTTTCTAGTTGACGTACAAAGAGGTAAACAGAAAAATCTGGTAGATGTCAAGGTGGAGTTGACACAAACAAACTAAAATGACTTAAGCCAGTCCCTTCCCAGTGCTCTGGACAAAGGCTTTTTGCAGAGTGAAAGCAGTGAATCTGCATTGGTAAATTGCAGCATCTGGGAGGGCAACAGAAATTATCTTTGCAGATATCAAAATCTGCCAATAGATTCTTTTTAGCTCATAGCATTTATAACAATTACAAGATAATCCCTACATGTACTCATTCCCTCTTCTTGTTTTGTATTAAAAATTGATAGTTGAGTTGATGGCTGTCTTGGAAGCATGTGTTAAACAATGTCAATAAACGTTTTTAGAACATTACAAGGAAAATTTCACAGAACATGAAGGAAGAGTTGGCAAGGTCAGGGCATGCAAATACTGCCCCTGCCCTAGTTGGCAAGGTCAAGACAGCCACCCCAATTCCCAAAACCTCTCGGATTCTCATAGAACCTAGGGTGCATTTTGCAGCTTGCTTCACAGAAAATTGTTGCAGATACAAAAGAAGAAAAGGAATAATTATACTCCCCTATAGACCATCCATCTTACCTCTTTTATTGTTCCCACCTGAGGCTTGTATGACACTGTTTTTGAATATTTCAAGTCATCTACAAGATTAAAATGCTGGACAGGCTTCCCCCTCAGCACAATACTGAAATTTGTGAATTTTCTGAGGTACAAAATTGAAGCATAAGCCTAGCAGGAAGAAATAATGAAAGTCAACCAAGTAATAGTGGAGAAAGTAAACAAATAAAGAAATGATAAATTTAAAAGGTTACCCTTAACGAATAACGGATGCAATAAGAAATGTGAGATCGAAGTTCAGCTGTTTTTTTGTGTAGTTTTGTCTGACCATGATTAGCTTCATCTCTCAGTCGTATATCCTACATCAAATATATAAAAAGCGTTTATGAATGCTTTTAAAATCAATTTCTTATATTTTCCACCATAGATCATGTATCATCAAAATCAACAGCAAGAGAATCCTGTGTGTTAGAGCACATGTATCTGTAATATACACAATAGTTGATTCATCTAAAATCATCCATACTTTTCCAGGAAAAAAAAGAGAGAAAAAAATTGGAGGTAGGGAGGGAATGATCTTTCATGCTTGAGAGCAGCATCAGGAGGGAATCCAATCAAAACTAATTATATTACACAATCTTAACTTTGCATTGAAATTTAAAAGCAAGTAAAAATAACCATTAAATGCTCAATGCCATCAAACTACAAGGACTGATCTAACATAAGCATTTCAGATTAAAGTACTTAGTTTGCATGGTCATCCAATAAATATATGTTTGGCGAACATATTTGGTTGCCTAAGCTTTCCATCCTAAGATCTTAAAATTTTGGGATGACTTGAACCTCTTTGCTAGAAGAGTCAAGACATTGAAATATTTTACAAATACACTCATACTTCTGCAATAAAATAAAACCATTCACATGCTGCATACAAATTTGTGGTCAATATGCATTCCATTTTAATGCAATAAATTGAGTAGATATTCATGTCATAGCAAACAACATAAAAACATCATACCTCTTCGTCATCGTCAAAACTCAATTCATAAATGCCCTCGTCATTTAGCCATAAGTTGTATATTATTATTTTTGTACCATGCTGGCCAATATCCTCAAACTGATGAATAAGAGACAAACAAGTGAGAGAAAGGAGCATGTAGGTTGCATCCAAAAGGTATAAAAAGATTGCTAACTAATTGCCCTCAAATGTAATGTATTAACAAAAATGGTGACAGCAGCAAGCATATTTCCCTATTTAGGGCAGAGGAACCAGAGGGTATCCATCACAGTTAGATGGAAGAGGTAAGGTGGCAGCAAGGAATGGTATTTTTTTTATTATTCTTATTCTTAGGAATTATAATTCATAAATTCACACGTCAAGATGTTCAGAAGACATAGTCTCCCTCAGTTTCACTTCATATCCTATTCAGATAAAGAGGATATTCAAAGAAGAAATAATTGTGCTGGCAACTGGTGTCCTTTCCCCTATAAGAAACCACAAGGATACAAGTAAGAGGCCAAATAGTGCTGGAGAAGGCATTTCCTACATGATAATTCAGCTAAATATCCCAGACAACTTCATAAGAGCGAGACAAGCTCCATTCCGAAGCCACTTGATGATCATTTGTGAATATACAAGACAAACTGCTTAAAGAAATTAGATTGAGCAAACAAATTCTGATGGTCTTAAGAAGTTTAGCACTAATAGAACATGACATAAACCTCCTAGGTAGTACTTCTAAA
This sequence comes from Salix exigua, assembly GCA_032356905.1. Lineage (NCBI taxonomy): Eukaryota > Viridiplantae > Streptophyta > Magnoliopsida > Malpighiales > Salicaceae > Salix > Salix exigua. Next base: position 6,761,812 of record CM063592.1, read on the forward strand.
GATACAGGCCATAAAGAATTTACATTTTACTGGATTGAATTTTCTAACTAACCTGTTGCATGAGCTCCTCCTTTGAAGCAAATGGAGACCATTCAACAATTGTTTCCAAGTTAGAAGACCAATCATCTTGTGATCCATAAAGTATTGGCTCTGCCCTACTGACAGAAATGTCGAAATCAATCTGAAATGTAAGCAAAGTCAAAAATTGGAAGATCAAATACATCATACAAACTGACCAAACATATGCTTTAAATAGAAAATTGAACGTTAAAGTGGAAGAACTACCATTGGAACAATAACGTCATCCTGCCCAGTTTTCCGTAAAAAGGTGTAGGATAAAAGACCAATGCTTTGAGTTGCTTTGCTAAAAGACATGTTCAGACAGAGAAGATGTCAAACAATCTTGAAGTGAAATACGTGCAAGTTTATGCATGAAAGGGGATAGGGTGAAAGATAAATGATAAGGTTTATAAATATGAACACATTTATAAAACAAAGGCATGGCAAGAGAGAAGGAAAACTTGCATACAATCATATACTCAAAATAATCTCATGCAAATTCTTTTTCCTCATGGGTAAAAATGTTCACCGAGGTAACTCTAAAAAAGGAAGGAAAGAGTACCATAATTTACAAAAGACATGACTCAATCCTACATTTGGAAATGAAATCACAAACTTTTAGCGCACTAGTGTCACTTTATCAATCATTAACCCATTATATACAGTTAAACTGACAAAGCAGACTCATCCCAACAGATATACAAACTACTAGAGGTGGAACCAAAAACATTTGATTCCAAAAGAACAGATTGTTTAAAAGAGAAAATGTGGTCAAACATTCCACACAATGGACAAAATCTAAATGAACAAGTTACAGTTTAAAAAAAAACACAGGTATGCTACATGAATCTGAGAGAGGGGGGGTACCCTGCGCGAGTTGCACAGCTGAAAACAAGGACATCAGCACCAAGCCGCATAGTACTTGTCTTGAATCCATTACCATCTGAAAAAATAACAAGTAAACTTTTACTGGGAAGAACCTGAAGGTCCACTAAAAAATCAAACAATTAAATCTAACAAATGCCATAAAGAAATTGGCCTAAGTTAATGAATACATTTTATATATTCCAAATAGAATAGAATACATTTCAGTGTTTCTAATTGCAACAGCTTTGGCTACACCAATAGGATTGAGGTTCTCACAAATAATTCAAAAGATACAAATGCGCACATATCTCTTTATGGAATTTTGACTCCTTTTTTTCCAATGCTAAGAGCATCTTTGGATTCCTTAGAACCATGTGAAGGTTGACCTCAATATAATATCAATAAAATGTACGAGGACAGATCTTTAGAGCCTAAAACCAACCCTTTAAACTTGCTTTCCTCATTCCTTTGTACATATCACTTCAGCAGGAGTGCATCTATGAAACTCACTTTAACCAACTCACGTACATGAAAATATCACAAATATCAGCTCATTGCACAAGATTATCATCACAAAGCTCCCACCCACATGCATATCGTTATCGTTTACACTCTCTCCACATGTAGCAAGGATCACCCCTTTCAAGGTTCCTTCCTACCTAACCTCCAATAAAGCAACCTCCCTGAAAAAGATGATTCCTTATCGGAATTAGGTTTCAACCACCCTAAAATTGCAATTGTACTCTATCTAATTAGCTCAGATTTTGTCAAGTTCAACCTACGATCTGGGATTACATTTAGAGTATAGAAGGGTGCCTTAGGATGATGCTGGCTTCAGAATTTTAAGCATCAATTTCTTTTGAAAAATTGATAATTATATGTTTTTTTCCCAAGAAATCATCTAGAGCATGTATAGGAGAAAATGTAGGTAAGCAAGCAGTAGCTTCAACTTTGATGGAAGAAGAAAATCAAAAACTTGAAAGTACAACATGAGATAAGAAAAATAAAAAAAAATGGGAACGGAAGGAATAAAAAAATGGGAACAGAAAGAAAACAACAGGATAATCATAAAAGATAATAAATTAAGTCAAGGAATCAGCCAAAAGATAAATAAATTGTGTGATTTGACAGTTACATTGTCCAATTGTTGTTTTTGATTTCTTGGAAGAATAACCCAAACTCATGCATTTCCGGATGCCATCAGGATCCATTCCACCACCATCATCTGCACAGAATATTGCACATTCCTGACGTGCTTTTTATAATCAGAAGAAAGCAGATGCTTGACAGCATATGCCATATCCCAAAGGCAAACCCTTAATCATATGGATACAAACCTTGGAAAAGTAAAGCAGGAGAGTTGTCTTTCATGATATCAATTTTATCAACCTTCACAAAGGTTGCACCATTATGAACCTGAAACCACAAGAAGTCTAATTAGTGGAATTAATGTAATTCATAGTCAGTACATACTATATCATCAATGTTACATTTGTTTCATTGTTAAAATAAACTGATATCTTAGTTATTTCCACAGACCCAGCCGAGGAAAAACAAAACATGACTCATAGTCTAATATCATACCTCATCAACAGCATTATCCAAAAGCTCAGCAATTGCTGCCAAGAAAAAATTTACGAATACCAACATCAAAACACTATGATAAAGAAAAAAAAAACATAACAATAGAAAATATAAAATACTGACTAACTTTTCACTTCATTAGCATAAAATAGTGGAAACACTCTAATCTACGCGAAAAATCTTCACTTTCACAACTAATGCAGCTAGAAGATCCTTTCTTTCCCCTTAAAATAATCTTAGTTTAAACTTAACTAATCATATCATGCACAAAAATCATAAAATTGAGCCAAAATTTATTTGCTATCGTGTAATTTTTTAAAAAAAAAATTACCTCCAAAAGCCCATTTGTGAGAAGTTGCATTAGAATGCAAAAACTTAGGGTGCACTCTTGCATGCTCCAATTGACCTACAAATAAAACCAAACAAAACCAAAAATTGGAAAAAGAAAATCACATTTACCATAGCAAAAAAAAAGAACAAACACAAGCGAAACTGTAAACCTTGAGCAGGGGCCTTGCTAGCTACGGGACCCACGTCATACCCTCCCGCTTTCCAGAAACTTCGACAATCCAGACTCTGATACGCAGGCACCGGTGCCGCTATTACTTCCGAGCTACTATTTTGTTGCGGCTTCTGCATTTTTCGCTGATGCTGTCTTCTCGACTTTGAAGACGAAGGCGTCGTTTTGCGTGGCATACCTGGCGGAGGACAAATTTCGACTTCGTCATCGCTACTAGCGATTTCTACTACACTCATCGGTTGCTGCTTCTCTGCTTTAGGCGGCATTTGTCTAAAGCAAAAGAGTTAGGGTTTGAATTTAAAACGTTAGGGTAATTTGATTCGTAAAAATTTGTTGCAGTAGACTGGAGTTCTGCAGAGATGACAGGAAAACTTTGAATGACATCAAAACGGTCCGTTTTCAAGATACTCCAAATTTACGGGGTGCCCTTTTTTCGAAGGATCGCAATTCCGAAATGCGTTCTTATGGCTAGCAGCTATCGACAACAATACTTTATCTGCTACTTAGATGACAACATTACCCCTAAATAGCATCATTCCATTCCCTGGAATTATAGCTGTCTGGGGTATTGTTGTTGTTTTAAATGGATTCTTTTTATTGTTTTAGAATTTTGGTAGGTTGTTTTTTTAAGTGTATATTGATTGAAAAATAATAAAATTTATTTGTGATATTTATGTAAATATATATAAAAAAATAAATTAAAAATGTTTTAAAATAAAAAACAAAACAAATAAATTTTTGTTTTAGAGTATGGAATCAATTATTTTTCAGACTATTTTTTACATAAAAAATATTTTAAAATTATATATTTTTTATTTTTAAGATTTATTCTTGAGATATCAAGACAATTCAAAAAAATTAATAATTACAAATTAAAAAAAACTCAAAATTAAATTAAACCACAATATCAAATACCTCTTTCACCATAGCTGTCCATCTCAGGGAACTGCAAGATATGTTCAAAAAATAACATGAAATGCCCCATTCAGATATCTCGGGCATCTTGAGGTGTTCCTTTCCATAAAAAAAAAAGATTAATTTTATTATTTGTGAAGATTTTACTAAGCTCAAAGAACACGAAGAAATTATTGTTTTTAATAATTAAATTTAAAAAATAAAATAAAAGAGCTACACATATAGTGTTTATTTGCGAGTGTGGTTGAATTTGTTTTTGAAAATATTTTTCATTTACAAATGAATTAAAATGATGTTTTTTAAAAAATATATATATTTTTAACATCAGCACATGAAAATGATCTAAAAAAACCCAAAAAATTAATTTAATATAAAAAATAAAAATAAAAAAATTTATTTTTTTTCAAAAACATTTTTTAAATGCAATGATAAATAATGTGCTAATGTGCAAGCTACAGTCTGTTTGGAAGTGCGATTGCAGTAGCTTTTGAAAATGCTTATTGTTTAGAAATGCATCAAAATGATGTTTTTTTTGTTTTTTTAAATCATTTTTGACATCAACACACTAAATGATTTAAAAACACTAATTTTTTTAATTTAAAGTAAAAAATAAAAATAAAAAAATTTCAAATTTTTTCATAAGCATTTTCCAATCACAATGACAAACAGCCCCAAAGTCATACAAAATGCGGTGTGGAATGTTTTTTTTTTATAATGCATAAAACTATAATTTTATTTTTTAATGATTGAGATTTTATATTATTTTATCTTTGTAGCTTTAAAGGTTTATTTTCATTACATTTCAGTCCATGGATATTGAGAAATAAAAAAAATCCATCGATAAATAAATAAATTTGTTTAGTCATATTTGGACATAAAAAAAGTTTGATAGTAGAAAATGTTCAAAAATATAATATTAATTGTCTTTCAAAATATTGTTTTCCTAAAAAACAACCTACAAGCAGAAATATGACCTAACATATCAACAATAAAAAGGGTCAACTTTTGATGTATAAAATCATCGGGTCAATTTTTGACGGGTCTCAAGAGGTGTGACGTGATGATAAAGGGTTTGAGATTTGCACAACAGGTCTCAAGTTCGAATCAGGACGAGCACCTCTTGTAAGAGTCTGAAAAAATCAAAGTTTTACTTGCTCACATAGACCTATAAAATATGTTTTCTGTAAAGTATATTTCCTCAAATCCAAAAAAAAAAACTTTTGATGGCTTATATTATGCATGAAGTATTAGGTAGTAGGCATTCTCAATTGCCACATTCCAATTAGTAATTAAATTTACACATAAATTTGTTACAACCTCTACAAATTTTCACAGAATAGAGGGAAACTGATCTCCTACTCCCCATGAAATAAAAGTGAAATCGGTGAGGACGAGGTAGATCAAGAATTTGAATGGTATGACAACAGAATTTAAAGAATTATATGAAAAATTACTGATTGTGAAACCAAGGGTGGTGGAGGCTCTGTTGATGGTGATAGAGTCGTTGCTGCTTCTGAAAGTGTTACTAAAGATACTGATGGTGGTGGTGGTGGTGGTGGTGGCGACGGCACTGGTGGTGGTGCTGGTGGATGCGCTGCTCTTGCTGAGTGCTTTTGGCGATGAATGTTGGGCGTAGCTTGGAGAAGGAGAAGAATGAATCCACAAGAGAGCGGGAAAAAAGAATAAGAGAGGATATATAGACATGGTATGATTGTAATGAGATGAATATGAGAGGTTGTTTTTGTCCAAATAAAATTCATTAAGCTAGGTTGGAGAAACACATTTTCAAGTAAGAGAAGAATAAAGGGAAGATTTTCAAAAACATCTTTACATGTTTTAAAAACTCAAGTTATGTGATGGAAAAAATAGTCAAATCTTTTTACTTTTTTCAATTTGTAAAAATACTATATTTAAACACAAATTTTTCCCATGTTTTTTTTTTACTTTTCTTAGAAAAATAAAGAAAAACTTCATTATTGAACATGACCTAAATTTTATTTATGTATAATTATGATGACTTTAAAATTATTATTGATTTTTAGATTGATATTCATGATTTTTTTGGAGTTGGTATCTATACTCAATTTTACCCAAATCCAAACCAAAACCAAACTATTTACACAATTTACTATTTATTAGATTGTTTTGAATATATATCCATTAAGTATAAGTGAAATTATTGTTCATTCATTCATTTATTTATCCTTATAAAATAAAAATATTTTTTACTCCCATGTATGTTTATATTTTCATAGTATCTTATATATGATTTTTTGTCATTGTTTTTTTTAATGAAAATGGTCCAACAGTTAAAAAAATTGTCTTTTAGTTCATATTTTAATTTTAAAAATAAAATTTATACGTTGAATAATCAATTTATCTATTAGTTCAAGTAATCTAATACATTCTTCTCAACCAAAGTATACAGTAACTTGGTTTAAAAAGCTCAAGCGGGTAGTAAGTGTATACACTAACCAAAGATCTTGCTCTTATATATCTGAGGCTTAAATAAATATTTTTTAAGAGATAAAAGATGCAATGATATTTTAAAGAGATAAACTCTTAAGATATTAAAAATATTGAGAATGAAAAAAAGTAAAAACCTAGAGTTTGAAGAATTCATAGTGTAATTTTATCCTTATGGTATTTTGAGTTATATTCCACTTAAAATAATATGTATTAGATTAATATAAAAAAATATAAAGTACTTGCATGGGGGCTTGAAAAAAAAAGATACAAAACAAATTTCATTTAACAATGTTTTGTGAGCTAGTGAACAATGATTTTAGATTTGATTTCACGATTCGAGTTTATATACAATTTCAAGTTTTTATGTCCAAATGTGCCGTTGATGATTAACGAGCTTTTGTTATTGCTAAGGATAAGATTTGAGAAAGGAAAAGGGAAATGACAAGAGTGCAGGAGAGAAGACTATTATAGAATTAAGAAAAGTTAATTAACTTACATAGTTGCACATTCGGTAGAATTGTAAAATCAATATAAGTTTACTAATTTTACAAGTTTGATCGATATAAGTTTACTAATTTTACAAGTTTGATCGAGTTTATTAAGTCACACATGATTTTACTGAGTTTTGAGTTTTTAAACCGATTTTACAAGGTTTTTACATTTGACTCGTAAAATCATTCGATTTTACGAGTCAAATCACTATTTTAACAACACCGATGTTAATGTTTTAGTTCAATGTCTTATTTTTTGTCTAACACTGAGTGCCGATTAAAATTCATGTGATTTATGTGGCGCTCAAATGTGCTAGTGTTTTGCATATGATTTCAAGAGTTTATTATTCAATTTTATATTATATTTGATAAAAAAAATTTGTGTGTATATTTTTACATGTGAAGCTTTCCCAAAGACATTTTGACTATGTCATAAGGAAAAATGTCAAAGCAACTTCAATACAAAAATACATTTTAGAGAGTTAAATTGATAAAATGACTTTTTGAATAGTGTAAATATAATTTTTTTTGTTTATATGTATTTCAATGGTAAAAGCTATTTAGAAGAATTATTTTTTAATGAATATTCTAATTCCTCTTATTATAAAAATTGAAGGATGAGTTTAGCAATTTTTCTTTCAAAATGCTAGCTAGTTAATAGATTGTTTGATGGCCCAAGAGATCACCTCGCGAGTTCACTTCTTAATGTATTATAACTCTTCCTTGACATGGTTGACTAACATAATAATTTTCTGATAACCCCGTTTAATTTTTCGTTTAACAGCCTTCGAGCATAATTACATGATGTTTCTAGAATTAATTGCATAATTAAATGTGAGTAAATATATACCTCTCTCCACCCATCTAGAAGAAGAGAGTATTAAGTGGATGTGAATTCATAAATATTTTTGTAATTTTTTTAAAATTATTATTTTTTTGATATTTTTAAATCATTTTCATGTATTGATATTAAATATATATATATATATATATATATATATATTAAATTTAATATATCGTCAAACAAAAAAATATTTCAAAAATAGTCTCAACCATATTTCCAAACATGTACTTGATGTAATGTATAAAAATATTTACATCAACAGATTTTATTAGCATTATCTTGATTAATGGGATAGTAACTTAATTATTCAATGACTTTTAACTGGAAAATTAATCCATAGTTCCTCACCACATAGGCGACCAGAATGTTTTCATAATATTAGATTCAATAAATCTATTCTTATCAAAATTAAATTTTAATCTTTCTGGTCAAAAGGAATTGTACTTACTGTTTTCCCCCCCTGCAAAATCATAGGACTACTCTCTCTACCAGTTTCGAATCTTAATGTCTCCAAATTGACGACCATTGACCATATTGACTCCTGTACCTATGAACTTCCCGCATGTTTAGCCCATCCTATTAAACGAGAAGGAATCAAGAAGACATTAATGGCCACATTTTAGTGATAATTAAGAGAAGCTTAATAGTAATAACGACTATTATTAAGCAATGTTACCAACACTAACCATTGGATCACAAAAAATGAATGGCCAGGATTAACTCTCCTCATAAATGCATTCTCTCTTGAACAATATTAAGGTGAGAGTAACTCTTAAATTCTCCAGCTCCTATATTTGAGCTTGTTAAGCTGATTAGAGACAGCCCTTCCTCCTCCTCTTCTTTTTTCACACTCGATGTTTTCCCCAGATAGCTACTTAAACAGACCATACATGAAAGATGTATTTCCCTGTGAAACTCCTTCAGCAAGGAGCTTTCTTCAGGATCTTAACCATCTTGATCAGGTTCATGCTAACAGATCACTGTTTGGCGTCCAAACAGGCTCTAATTTTGATTCATCGGATGCTTTTCCCTATAGATTATCAACAACTACACATTTATACGAGTGTGACTACAAGCCATTCACAAATAACAGCAAAGGGCTATATGTTCGAGAGAATTTCCAAGGTGGTGGTGGGTGCTGGAACCTCCCTCAAAAAAATCTCATTGAAATAACAGGTCCCAATCAGAGTCACATGTCCTTGAATTTACAGGAAATCAAACCTATGAGCATTGAGGTGCTAGATGGAACCCCCTGTGTGACTACAAAAGATGATTGCTATACGAAAGGTGGTTTGTATAAGAATGGTGCCATGCTACCTTTGACGAGAAGGACAGGCAAGACTCCTAAGAAGGAACCTAATAATACAGTCAGGGGGCAATGGACTGCTGAGGAAGATAGGTACTTATAAAGGAGGTTTCTTTTTTCTTTTTTTTCTTTTTCCTTTTAAATTGACACAATACTCTCCCTAGCTACTTGATTTTTTGTGATAACATAAAAAATTTATGCAGTCTGTTGATTCGGCTGGTTGATGAGTTTGGAATAAGAAAATGGTCTCATATTGCCCAGATATTGCCAGGAAGAATCGGGAAGCAGTGTCGAGAGAGATGGCATAACCATTTGAGGCCAGATATCAAGGTTAATATTTTCTTTCATTATTTGATCTATCCATCGTATTCTTTTCACCATTTCTTTGGGCAATAGAAAAAGAATCACACATGGATATTTATGTTTCATAAGCAACATGAGGATGGCAATGCATTTTCTCATCATTTTTTCAATGTCCATTTTTCGTTGCAGAAAGATATTTGGAGTGAGGAGGAAGATAGGGTGCTAATACAGGCCCATAAAGAAATAGGGAACAAATGGGCAGAAATTGCCAAGAGTTTGCCAGGGAGAACTGAAAACTCAATCAAGAACCACTGGAATGCAACTAAAAGAAGGCAAAGCTGCACGTCCAAGAGAAAAAGCCGATCCAAGTATCCAAAAGGGTCCCTTCTACAGGAGTATATCAAGAGTTTGAACCTGGACTCGATTCCTAAAGTGAAACGACGTCAGAGGAGAAGGAGAACTGATAAATATCCTGACGCCAAATTAGGTGTTGGTACTACAATGAAAGAGCCAAGTGCTGAGCAGACCCGGCAGGACTTGGACCTTTGTGAGACTAATGACGGACCCCTCTTGGATTATGATTTTGACGAGATCCCAGATTTTGATTTTGACGAGACAATATTTCAAGATGGCTGCAGCATCGATTCTCTTCTTGATGAGATAAATTGCGATCCTGCTGTTATGGAAGTGCCAAGAGCGGATGAGATTCCATTTCAGGACTTTGCAATGATGGATGAGGTAGATTTATGGAGATGAGACCTGAACACACTTGGGATGCAGCAGCAGTTTTGTCCATGGAAGTGCTATATAATTACTGGTGTAGGGTTAAAATTTCCTCGAAAACAAAGTTCACTAAATTAAGGATTATATAGAGCAGCAGATATTCTTAATATTTTTATTCTGGCATGGCAAGAATATTCTTGCTGGCTGGCTTATGTTATTGAGTATTAAAATTGCGATTTATTTCTTACTCTGCGTCAGGGTTCAAGTCCCACCATACACGCCTTTCACTATATTTGCAAGATGTTCAATATGAGTTCAGGAATTAATTGTGATGCGCGTAAGATGACCCGCTCACTCTATTTATCAAAAAAAAAAAGTGGATTAGAAATAAAGCTAACAGCACTTCTGTTGTAAATGCTATGATATTTTATACACAGTTTCTGAAGGCTTCGATTGCAAAATTGTTTTCAAATGTTGCTGGAATTGAATAAACAAGTCCTCTTTCTATTCTCTTTTTCCTCTTTACCCTACAGTTTCTTAATTTTGTATTATCTCCCTTGTTTGTTTTCCAATTCGTGCTATCCACATGCATCTGCTGAAAATTAAAATTCTGCTGGTGCTTGCGAATTTATCATGAGATGGCTAGATATGCAATGAAGAGACACGAAGATGGTGCAAATTATCTTTGTCCAATAATTCTGTGATATTGTTTGTTTTCATTTTAGTTTCGTAAATGGTTGCCAGTTAATTTTTGACATTTTCTCGGAGTATTTTTAAAAAATATTAAAAACTGCAAAAAATAATAAAAAATCATGTTTTTGATGAGTTAAAAATCATTATTTTTCTCAATTAAATTAATAGTGCAAGTAGACATATACACTATCTAATGCTTTACCCAATCAACAAGCAATTGGTGGACAGCAAAACTCTTAAAGCAGGTCAAATGTTCAGGTCGAGGATTTAATAACCTTAACCAGAGCATTAAGGTAAAATTGATAGAGTATCAAGAAGAATTTGGCTTAAGTTAAAATTGATTGCAGAAAGTTATGGCTGGTAACATCAATAACAATTTATTATAAGAAAGAAGTGGCATGGCCCTCATGAATTAATTGTTAAAAATATTTACCTCACATGCCCTTGTGGGTATCACACAGCATTCTCTGTTTAGAAGATCCTTTATAGTGACAAGAAATTGAATGAATATAATGGATTTGGAAGGTTCGAGCAATTTATGTATAATTCACTATATAATGTTGAAATACATTTGTTTCAGTATATATGATTATATATATATATATATATATATACACCTAAAAAAAATGTGTGGCATTTTACTGTGTTGCTTGCTATTGTACACACAGACTTAGATTATTATTCATTGTGATAGTAAAATTACCATTTTGCCTCCTGAACCGAAATTTTTTAGCCCCGGTACCGGGGCATTTTTGAATTTTCCATGGGACACAGATGATATTTTTGGATTTGTTGCATAGTGAAATGACGTAAATAACCCTCGAAAATGACAAAACAATGACGTAGAGACCAGGGTTTTTTCCCCAAATATTTGCACAATCAAACAACTTAAAAGACCCAGAAAACCACAAAATGGCATAAATTAACCGGGGGTAGGTCCATATTATCCATGAAGGATTTTCGTGAATATAAGTAGGTTCAGGGGTGTGAAGGTAATTAACCACTATTTGTTTTTTGGAGATATTGCAGGCACGTTGTCCTAACGCGCCTGTAGTGTTTCACGCTCACGCGCCCTTGCGGCGGCGCGTGAGGATCTTTCAGGTGGTTAAAAACTCACTTTTGTTGTGTTAGGCGGTGCGCCTCCATGTCCTTTGTCTAATGTCACTGCGTGTTCTGGTTATAGGTGTTTGGGTAAACTCCGACAAACGATTTTGTGTCGGTTGTTTATTTTCTCTCTCCTGCCCCGCGTAATTATGTTCACATCCCTTGTGTATGTCAAATGTTTACTTTAGTCCTTGAGGTTTGGATTTCAAATTTATTCCTCGTTTCTTTAATTGAAAGTTTGATTATTTTCAATTGTGCCCTTCAATTCAAATTGATTATATATGGAAGTGTTTATTTCAGTCCTTATTCTTTTGATTTTTGATTTCTTTTTGGTTCCTTTAATTTTTTTGGTACGAAGGTTTTGATTTGTTTTAATTCAGTCCTCCAATTGAAATTGGTCATATATGATACTTTTCATTTTAGTCGTTCTTCTTTTAATTTTTTGATAAAATTACATAGCAATTATCATTACTATTCCATTATTTATTTTGGTCCTAAGATTTTTTATTTGTTTCAATTTATCCTTCAATTGGAATTAATTATATTTTTTATTTTTTTTTCCAGTCCTTATTCTTTCAATTTGTTTTTTTATATTAATTCATCTGGTTTTTCTTTCAATTATTGGACATTGTTTATTTTTTATTCGTATTTATGCATATATGCTTTTATTTTTTGTCTTTTTGTTATTGGAGTTTTATTTTCAATCGGTTCAATCCTAAAATTTAATTTATGTTGGTAATCATTTTTAAATTAATATTGCTCTCTTTTTCACTTTATTCATTTTTTGTGTGTTTTCTGTTATTTTTATTTGTTATTTGGATTAGATGATTTTTATGATTTTACTATTTGTGCAATAATAATGATAATTTTAGTGATTATTTTTTATTATTTTTTTTATAAAAATATCTTGCTTTTATGATTTTTTAGGGCAATTTAATTATTTTAATTATTTTGGCAGTAATGTTAATAATAATTTTAACTGTTATAAGCAATGATAATGACAATAATGTAAAGATGGATTTTCAATTTATGTTTTCATATTTTTGTAGATAGAAGATTAACTACTTAATTTTTCTATTTGATTATTTCAAGTTTTTATTTGATATCAATTCTTTTTTTTTAATTCTATGACAATGTTTATTTTTTATTCGTATTTATGCATCTATGCTTTTAGTTTTTGTTTTAGTTTTTTTCTTCTTTTTGGGGGGTTTTATATTTAATTGGTTCAATCCTAAAATTTTAATTTATATTGGTAATCATTTTTTAAATTAATATTACTCCCTTTTTTCCCTTTATTGTTTTTTTTTGTGTTTTCTGTTATTTTTATTTGTTCTTTGGATTAAATGATTTGAATGGTTTACTATTTGCGCAATAATAATGATAATTTTAGCGATTATTTTTTATTTTTTTTATAAAAATATTTTGCTTTTTTTTAATGATTTTTCAGGGAATTTAATTATTTTAAATGTTTTGATAGTAATGTTGATAATATTTGAGCTATTATAGCAATGATAATGACAATAACATAAGTATGGATTTTCAATTTATATTTTCGTCTTTTTTGGGATAGAAAATTAACTACTTATTTTTGTTATTTGATTATTGCAGGTATTTTAACAATTTGTTTTTGTTTTTGTTTGATTTAAATTGAATTATAAAATAAATCAATCTTAATGATTCAGATATCTAAATCTTCTTGCTTTTTTAATCATGATGATAAATTTATGCTTATTATTTCATTGAAAACTACTAAACAAATAAATTGATATCGATTTAAAATTCATATATTTTGTAGAAAACTTGCACCTGACAGGAATTCTGTACAAATTTATTATTTTGGCTAAATTTATATTATAGTAAAAAAAATACTCATAATTAATATTTTTTTATCTTAAAAAAATATGGTGCCGCTCGCGATGAGACGCGGGGGCATTGGCTAGTGTGTGTGTGTTGAATTTAAACTTTGATATAGCGATATATTGAGCACGTCTTTGATATAGCGATAGCTTTTAATGTATTTAAACATTTTTAAATCTTGTTATTTTTGCTTCGTCAAGGCACTTTGTGTTTGGAATAAATTTGTAGTTTGAGAAGAAGAAAAGGTCCAAGTTTTATGCTGTTATTATTGATCATTTTTCTTGAATTTGGACTGTGATGTGTATATATATATATATGATAATCATTTCTACAATTTAAAAATTTAGACAACACAATATAAAAAAAAAACAATATATGTATTAAATATAACAATGTGTTTGATTATCATATATATATATATATATGAGTGTGACTGGATCCGAAAGGAGAGAGATTGCATTCGGGTTTGACGAGCTCGGGTGCATAAATTCTGGACCCATCACCCACTATTCGCTTAATGAATATGAATATCCTTGTAGTTTTGATCCTGGTCACCTTGATATATTTAACTAATCATATTCAGAAATTAAATTTCTCGATGGTATCTTCCTTGAGGTGGATGTTGATGAACTGGTGGTAATTTAGATTCTTGTCATTCATTATGTTTCATCTTTTCAAGCTCAAATTGCGGTATATGAATTTGATCGATGATTTTTTTTTTCCAGAGCGTTGCTCGGTATTGGGCCTTGGAGGTAAGTCATGTGCCAGCTTTCATGTCCCTACAAGAGGGGCAGATGGTGGACAAAGTTGACGGGGCAAGGGAGGATGAACTGCAGCGGGCTGGCTATACATGGTCATACTAGGATCCACTCCCAACATGAACATGCTCGGGGTTTGATTTTTCCCCACCTAGAACGAACAGAAAATAAAACCACACCACTAGAAACACCTCTTTCTCCCAGTGCCCTAATCCATTTAAAAAGGATGAGAACTGGGGCTTGAAATTCACCATGGACCCCAAAATTGCAGGAACCTGGGAATTTTCAAACTCACCTAGCTAAGAAAAGACTAATTTACACTATTCCATAAACCAAACTAAATTAGTAATAATTTTCCTTGAGCAACAAACACCCCTTGCCACAGCCTCCCAATTTGGAAGACTGCAGCATCCTACCTATCTAAGTAAAAAACCCTTTGCTGTAGTCGTCTGTCTCTCATCCTTTTGTTCTTCCTTGTTTTTCTTGCCGGTAATGCGTTGCTAAATTACTAGATGCATTGTAAATAATGGACTAAGTTCTTTCACCTAATTAACCCCCCCAATTTGTAGGTGCACAAACAGCTTCAACTGACAACTTCTTCAACACATTTGGACATGGGTCCTGGCCGAAGTTTCTGTTCGATATGGTAACAGTACACCTCTGCTTCGCTATACATTCCTGCAAAAAAGATACAGAACACAATGAAAAAACAACAACATGGTTGCTTATAGATTATAAAAACAGCAGTAATGTTGCATACCTTCTCTAGGATGGCATAGGAGGTTGAAGCATGGCATGCTCCTTGCTGATAACTTCCACAAGTACCTAAAGGAGTTCCAAAGCTTGCAAATTTAATGGAAGAAATGGATTGACCCGCGCTACACCGAAGGTGAACCTTTGGGCTATGGAGCTCTTCAGCTCTTCCATAGCTTTCAATATGCCAGTTCTTAATAGTTGGGTGGAACTCTGTGACCTCAGCACAAACACTGGCTACTGATCTCTTCACAAGGGAAATTCTTGAAGGATCCCCTCCAAGTTCCTCAAAAACAACCAAGAGATTATTGGCTGGCTTCAACCAAGACCGAGGAACATGGTACCTGGAAAACAAAGTTTTGTTAGGACAAGGAACAAAGACGTTCTCCTTTTTGTGGGTGGGTGGGTGGGTGGGGGGGGTTGTATGAACATTTTAGCATGTCTCCGTCTTAGAAGAATTTACCATCGCTGAGTGGGTTCGCCACATCCAAGCTGACACTTTGGAGGATGGAATGTTCCAGCATAACTGCATCCATTGCAATTACCACTAGCATATGCGGTCCAGTATCTTCCTATGCTTTGCCCGTTAATCCATATTTGACCCTTTCCCATACCCTCCATGTCCAAAGCCAACGGCTCGTCTCCTTCAGGTGCATTGAAATACGCCTGCAAAGTTCATAGATTAAGTTGAATTTCCACACAAATGCTGGTTTTCAGCAGCATCTAAGTTGCACTCTCATTAATTTATACCTTATGCCATGTCAATGGCTGAGGTCTTTGGGCAGCTAAAGATGATTGCATCCACTCAACAGAGGAAACGCTATCTGGAGAGAGAAGATTCATGGCTTCTCCTTTCAGACCAACCTGATATAAAGAGAGCAGTGAGGGAATAGTTCATTGAACCATCAATAAATTGAAGAGAAATCAGCAGTCGATTATTCAACCTGGTAGGTCCATTTCTGCCAAGACAAGTCCCATTTTCCCTGATCAAGTCCATGCATTGCAACTGGCCCAAGGATACCGGTGTTCCATGACTCGTAGTGACCTCCTACGTTCTTCATTAACAACAAACAAATTCATTTATCAGAAATTTCAAAATGATTAGACATCATGTCACTAGTTCATTGCCCAAATTAAAGATGAATAATAGTTGAGTCACAAGGTTTTCAACAACATAGATAATATTCTTGAGAACTTGGCCTGATACGTTTTTGTTATTGAGTACCAAACCACAGTTCCATGCTCTGACCTGGAGTATATTCCTATACAACTCAATAAAAAAAAATGCAAGAAAAAGAACAAATACTCTTGTTTCATGATTGGCTAAGCCTTCAATGGATTTTGTTGATTGATTTTCTATATTCCCTTAGAAGAGAGAAGGCAACGCAGCTTCAGACAACAGAATTTGTCAATAGCTCTTTGAAATTTCAGCAATCGTTCATCAAATAGCTAATTTCAGTTGGTTGACCACATATCCCCTTCCTAGTGCTCACACCTTGTGAACTAAAGCAGCAAAAAACAAGCATAAGAGGAGTAATAAAACTAACAGGCAATCCAACAGCAACACTCAGCAATGCAATTCTGTTTGTCCCGGGACGCAGATTGACCTTCTCAATATATCTAAACCTCCTATTTTCTCTCGTCCCAAAGGAAGAACCTGTACAACGCATATTCTGCTTAGTAATAGCTAATGAATCAGCTAAAAGACAATCCATGAATGATGCAATTTATGCACATACCAGAAAGTTGTCCATTAATAAAGACATGCAAAGCATGGCCTGTTGATTGAACAATGAGAGTTGGGAGCTCCCCTCCATGCAAGAAGGATTCAGATGAACCAATATCAACACTGTAGGCACATGGAGAAGTGCGAGATTAATCATATCATCCAACAATTAAATGTCTACAAGTTTAAGATCGCTAGGGGTCACAGGTTAGAGGATGGCAGAAACACTCCTGTAACCAGCTGTCTTACCTGATCATGTACCACAAATAATCACTAGCATCTCTTGTGACATTTATCTGCTCCAAGAGACCAAAAGTTGTGAATGTTGAACTGTCACCCAGAGAAGAAATATCCTCATTGTAACTCTCCCATGAAAACATCCCATTTGTTGGCAACATTTCCATTTGCAGCGTTTGAACTCCAACCTGGAAAGGAGACCAACGAATTCAGTTTTCTCACACCTATTTATGCTATACAACTCAAGATTTTTTTCTTTTTTCTTTTGTTGGGGGTGGTGGAGCGGAATGGTTTTTATCCCTGGTGAAGTCTTGGTTTTATTGGGGCACTAGCACTGAAGCTCACATACCAGATCATATTCAAGAATTACCAAGTTAGGAGGAAATTGCATACCTTAGCAGTATTAAAGACCACATTTCTGCAGTCAGGCAGGATGCTGATGGACCAAGGAGGCAAGTTATAGTGCATGTTGTTGAACAACACTCTTGCGGAAGATTTTGTGTCATAGTTTGCGAGGAAAGCTGCACAATCACTTGATTCTGTCGAGTAAACGTGAGCCTGTGGATACCGAATATTGACAGAAATTAATACATGTTATCAAATAACAGAATTTCCTGCACAAGAGGAGTCTTAGAAGAGAAGAGGAAACCTGTTGATAAGTTCCTAATTGAGTGACAATAGGATCAACTGAAACCAAAGCTCGCTCACACATCTTAATGGATCTATGAAGCTCCTTCAGATGACCATATTTTGGTTGCCTGATCAAACCTGTCAGATTTACAAAAGTCCAAGCAGTTAGGAACATATCCATGAAGGAAGATAATGTGCTAGAAGACTATTAACATGATACAATCTTATTCCTAAAGCTTGGACAGTCAAGTTACATTGTTTTGGATCGATTTCTCAATCCTTACCATATTCATCTATTGGAGCGTCATAGTCATAGCTTGTGGTGACGAAGGGCCCTCCAGCACTGCGACCAAAGTTGGTCCCTCCATGGTACTGTTAACAGAAGACAAAATTAATTTCTCAAAGAATTGAATTTACAAAATCAACTTTTCCTTGTACTTAGGAGAGGAAAAGGAACCAACCATGTAGTAATTAACAAAGGACCCTCCTTTCTGTATAAATTTAGCAACTGCAAATGCCAAATCTTGAACTGGCCGCTGGTGAATTGGACCACCAAACTCGGTGAACCTTCACAGTATAATTAGGATGAAAACATGGGGTGAAATGTCACATAGCGAATTTGTGATTTTGATATAACAAAGTGAAAAACATGAAATGTGCATACCATCCAGTCCAAGCTTCTGTCCAGATTGTCGGCTTGTAAGGTTTGTTAGGAGTGAATGAATCACAGTAGAATCCGTTGCAAGTGTTTATCTGTCAGTAAAAAAATGCAGACTTGTGATTTCCTGTAGGATCACCAACAATCAAAGAGAAAATGGAATGGGAACTAAATCTAGATCTTCTGTTAGCATGCAAGGTTGCTTACCACTGGATCTGGGGCATCTTCTTCCTTGCACATCACCCAGGGGACACCAGTTCCTGTTTGAATGGCCATGTCTGCAGCCCATGTCATGTAATTATAGCCGACAGCTCCAAATAGCTTACTTTGTACGCCGTACTCATTCTCAATCTGCAGAGCCATGAGAAGCAGCAGAATGAGAAACGAAAGAGAAGAAACAGTGCATTGTACTCCATGTGAATTTACAGGATTTCTTCTCCTTTCTTTTTAAACTATATAATCATAAGCAACGTGTTTTCCTTTCAACACATTGAAAGAGTTTAGTCGCATAAATTGGCAACGAGAGAGAGAAACTAGAAGCCAAAAATGCAAAAAAACAAAGAATCAAACAGCACAAACCTGAGAGAGTATAATGGGGCCACCCTGTGATTCATACAAATTTTCACTCTTCATTAATCCGACAATCTTCTCAGTAAAACCTTGCATTGCCCTCTGCGACAGAATACAAGCGCAATATTTTGCTTAGTTTTCACTAGAAGCTTTAGTTACTTGCCATAGAAATGGATTCAAAGGACCCAAACTAAGTAAAAAAGAGAAGGTGAAAACTAAATTAAAAAGAGGAGACAAAAACCTTGAAAGGCTCGTTGTCTGTTCTAAAGCTGATGCCTGGAACATACTTTAGCCAAACCGGAAACCCTCTGAATAATAACACATAAAGAGAGGGAGGTGGTAAGTACCTAAAAAATTGCAAAACAACCAGAGGGAGAGGAGAATTGGCTAGATCCAGAGATAGAGAAGTGGTAAGTACCCAAAATTCCATTCTGCACAAACATAAGGTCCAATGCGAAGATGGGCATATAGACCAGCTTTTTGTATTGTCTTCATGAACCTCACCAGATCATATCTCCCTTCAAAGTGGTACTATAACAACCCACAAATCCAAAAAAGGTAAGAAAATAAACCAGGAGAAGCCAAAGCAAAACCACAGAAATAAAAACAGGAGTAAAAGGAGAAGCACATTTCCAGGAGTAGGCTCATGCACGTTCCAAAAAACATAGGTCTCAATCACATCAATCCCTCCATCCTTTGCCTTCTTTATCAGATCTTCCCACATCTACCAAACGCAACAATTTTCCATGAAAACTAGACACGCAGCAAAAAACATGTTATAGAAAGAAAAAATGGGAAAGATTAACTAACATCAGGAGTGCTTCTTGGGTAATGAATAGAACCAGAAAATAGAATTCTCCTTTGGCCATTAATCATAATTGCCTTTCTATCATAAGTCACAACACAATGGATCAACTGAGAACATCCCAATAACACCACCACCACCACCAAGAATCCCAAACTAAACAGCTTGGAAACTGAGTCAGCTCCCATTTTTCTTGCTTCCCTTCACCCCCCTCCTCTCTGTCACCGGCCAAAGAATGGATGCAGAAAGAGAGAAAGAAGGGAGAATGTAAAAGGGTTTCTCCTGCTGATGTCTATTGTGAAAGCATTGCCGTTTTGGATATCACAATTACACAGGTTTCAGACACTGAGCTTTCTAGCAGAACCAAATATATATACAAGCACAGAGCTGCACACGCAAGTGTCGAGAGTCACCAGCGCGTGGCTGCGAGCCTACTAAAGTAATAGCAAGTAAAAAATAAAGAAACAACTGACAAAAGAAAAAGGAAAAGTGATTAGAGTCAACTGTGAATCTAAAAAGCTTTTATGCACCTTTCTCCTTTGTTTAACTGAGATGAGAGACTAGAGCAGCATCGTTGGAGAGTGTTTAGCACGCGTTAACAGAATCTTGTGGAGAGGAAAGAGCAGAGAGTGCAGTGTACTTTTGTGGTTATTATTTAATACTGAAAATATTGTTTAAAATATTGAATAATAGTGCTAGTAAATTCTAAAGATAAATCAGCAGTCCACTACACAGACATTCTTAAAAAAAAACAGAAATTATATCTATTACCTTATCTACGTCTACTGGTAGGTTTTAAATCAAGACCTTGAGTGTATTTTCCATACCAAATGAATAGAAATTACATCTCTCTAAGTTGTCACTTGATGATCCCATTTGCTAAATAAATATACGACGGGTTTGGCTGGCGATTGGCAGTGTTTTTTGACGAGGGGTGAAAGGAAGAACAGATAGCATGCTCCTAGGTTTACCAACTTTGCTGGTCTCCAGATCTTTCTTACAGTATTTCTCCCTTATATATCTGTTTAAGAATTCAACCAGACAACCACTAACTGTCATCCGAAAACCAGCTTTAGAAACAATTCATGTCGATTCATTTATTGCTCAAATTTGACCCTTCCGTCCCTCTCTTTATTGATCTTAGAGAACTTGCAAAAACAATCCATGGATGTGTTATATTTTGGAATTCCCTTTTGTAAATTTTGATAGCACAATGTTTTTTCTTTTTCTTTTAGCAAATGTTTTAATTGATAAAAGGCAAGGAATTAATTTTGCCACAGTTGAGCAAAGGCAGGGAATTTTACAGAATGATGGATGGAACCTGCAGTTATCATGAAATATTTTTTCCTTAGACGGTCTATTGAAACATCGCTTGTCCGCAAGATATTGATGGTGTTTGAGATTTTGGTTTTATTTAAAAATATTTTTATCATTAATACATTAAAATAATTTAAAAATAAATTATAGTAGTTATACATAACATTAAATTAAATTAAATTAAATTTTGATAATAAATATTTTAAGACTTTCACGGTTAAGACCCGTAAATATTTTAATTCATGTATTCATGTTGTTGTTGTAGTTGTTGTTATTATTATTACAATCTTCTACGTGAAGAACAACCTTACAAGCTAGCAAAGGTATTACAACTAATCACTTTTGCGATAACCCAATTCATTTTAGTAGTTAAAGATTTAAATCACATTTGTTTAGCATTTTATAATATTTTTTGTAATTATTTTTTAAAATTATGGTTTTTTATTTATATTTTTAATATATTTAAAAAAACACTAGTTTTCATTTAGCACATTAACAGGAGAAGAAAAGTTCTCGCAATCTTTCCTCAAATAATTTTATTTATTTATTTAAGGTTCATTGTGCGTTGCGAGAGATAAAAAGTTTTTTTTACGGCGGAACACGTGATGTCCGCATCATCAGCCTCAAATCTACCCAACTCATTTATTCTCTAACGTGTCGTCACCTTCATATAGTAGTGTTTGTTGTTGTAATAAATGTATTTTATTTTAAAATAACTGTTTAATGTTTTTAGAGGATTTTAAAGTAACTACCTCAAACATAATTTTTTAAAAATAAAAAATATATTATTTAATATATATTTTAAAAAAATAATACTTTAAAAATTAATAATTACTATAATATTAAACACTCAAAATAAAAATGACGCAGACCACTACCAAACAATATATATTATTGTTTTTGCGGTGTATTTTAATTTTTTTAAAGAACAATAAATGAAGATAAATTTATTATGTTTTTAATTTTTTTTTTGACACGATGATGTAAAAAATATTTTCTTAAAAATAAAAAATATTTTTTATATACAATTTATATTAAAATAGCTAGTTCACGCATGTCAGTTCAACAGGAATGATCGTGAAAGCAACGCGAGGAAAAGCAATGAGGCAAGGTGATTGGCTGGTGGGTTTTTTTATATAAACCACGCAGTGTCCTGGGCGCTAGCCCTGACTAATCCACGCTCATATCGGGTCGGGCCATATAAGGTAAAGTGCTTCCCAAGAGAGTGTCTCCATACACAAGGAGGAGTCGAACCCCTAACCTTGCCCTTCTTGGGTATTGGCTAGTGGTTAACAGTAACGTTAAAGGAGAAATCTGGTTGTTGTTTGTGTGGGGTCCATAATTAAAAAATCGTCGCTGCACGTACCATGCATGATTTGCTTCCATGGAAGCCAATCAGAAACCACTCCTACCGCGATGAATATTATTCACGGTCTGTCTGTAACAATTGTTGTTGTTGAGGTTGAGGTTGAAAAAAAAAGTTTTATAAAAAATATCTTTAGTTATGGTTAATAAATGAAATTGAAGTATTTGGGTGAAACCGTGGTTGAATTTAAAGTTAAATAAAAAGCAATTTCGTGTGTTTGATTACCATGTTTTTTTGTATTGTTGTTAACTTGTAAAATTATTTTAAATGACATATACATACACTTTTTTTTTTATCAATTCTTTTTTTTTTATCAATTATTCTTGATCCTACTTTTTTTATGTCAATTAATCAAGTATATTTTGTTTTGTTATGTCATTTATTCAAGATCCCAATTTGTTTTTTGATTTTATCAATTATTGTTGATCCATTTTTTTTCTGTTTTTTAGTCAATTAATCAAGTAGAATTTTTTTTCTTCATTTTTTATGTCAATTATTAAAGATCTCATTTTTTTATTTTATCAATTAATTAATATCCCACTTTTTTTTGTTTTTGTATGTCAAATCCCAAAATTTCTATTTTAATCAATTATTCAAATAAAAAAATGCAATTTTTTCAGGCGAAGGATGTGCATATCTGTACGCCTATAGTTTATAGGGATGAGAATAATTCATAAAAACAATTATTGAATAATTGATAATTATGTAAACAAAATAGTTTAAATTTAAATTTAAAAAAATTGTTGGAACTCCATTATGTGAGGATCTTTAATTGCTGGAAAGCCACAAACAAGTCCCTTATATATATATAATGAGAAGAGAAACATGTCTATTAGGATTGCTTTCTTTTCAACGCATTCCTCGTCCTTCTGATAAACATGTTCAACTGTGGTGCGGGTAAAAAGTATTCATTGGTTGCTTTTCATAGACGAGGTTTAAACATGAGTTTGCATGGGTCCCACAATCATAAAAACTGGAGGACAATAAAACTAAACGTTTATGGCTCAGCAGTTGGCTTTAAACACAGAAGTCACTTCATAGCCAAACACCTACTTTTACTCTCATTTGTTAGCCTTTTTAATCATTTGATTTTCTCCTTGCCTGTATTTTCTTTAATAGCTATTGTATTTCAAAATATATTTTATTTAAAAATATATAAAAAATAATTTCTAATAAAAAAAATCAAGATTTTTTAAGACACTGTTTTTATCGTAAAAAACATGCTCTCTCGCGGTTTATTTCCCCTCGATCATGGTTGTGCTACTAACACTTCCGTATTTTTTTTTAACACAATAAAAAAATATAATAAATTGTCGTCCGTGGCATAAATAAAAGGGATCCAAAGAATAAGGCGTAATTATTCTTCCGTTATGCAGCAGCTTATAACTGTCAACTATCAAGATCCCACGTCCGTTAATGTCGGTGGTACCGTTAGGCGTTAGCTAAGCTAAGTCGTCTCTCTCTCCTTTCTTGCGATGAAGGAAAATTCTCACGAAAGAGGTGTACGTGGCAGTTGCTGAGGTAGCAGACGCCAAGAGGATCTTTGTTGGATTCTACTGCTAAATTGCCACCACGTGGTTCTTATCAAATACTAATATTTTTACATCAAAATTTATAATAACAAATTAAATTCTTCGAAACTCTTGGTTCCCCATAAGCAGGAGAAATAAGCAAAAAATTAAATTAAATTAAATATATCCATGAACATGCACACATTTCAATTTAAAACTCACGTGGATCAAACTTTATTAAAATAAAAAAGGAGATAGAAAAGGAAAAGAAAAAAGAGAGAGAATTGCATGCCTTTATGCCTTTCATAGGACAAAAAGAGATGAACCTCATTTCATATACATAAAAGATTTGAATTTGAATATAATACTAAAAGGAAATTTAAGGAAACAATGTGCCGATAATCTGGGTAGTCAAGACTAACATTTCGGATCATTTCATGTTTTGATTTATTTATTCCCCTCCCTGTTCTTCATAAAAGAGAGGTCATTGCTAGTTTAACCAGGACCGAGGGCTTCCAACTGGTATATGTGTTTTAAACCCAAAAATCTTGTAACGCTAAATCTCTGAAAAATATATGCAATGAAAAGAAATTTTATCTCAATTTGTCATTACATTTTAAAAATGTTTTTTTTAAATGTTTTTTTTATTTTAAATTAATTATTTTTTGGTGTTTTTAAATCATTTTCATATATTAATATAAAAATAAATTTTTAATAAAATAATATTATTTTGATCTATTTTTAAATTAAAAAAACTTTAAAAAACGAACCATTCTAAACACAGACAATTTATCCGATACATCACGTTTAGCACCGATACTCCATCACCGATCCTAATGATGAGAAGGAAGAGGCAGGATGGAGCATAACTATCGAGGCCAGCTAATTAAATTTAGAAAAAGCTAGCACTAAACAATCCAAGTCAACCCCTTTAAACGGTAAATTCAACATAATCATTATTTGCCATGTGGTTACCCCAAAAAAGAAAAAGTTTGGAGCATAACGTTTAACTAGGTAATCAAGCTTTATAAAAATAATAATAATAATAAAAAACAATGATTAATAAGCACATGGAAACTCTATTTAATTGCCAGAGAAAATATTATAGACCAAACCCCTTTAACCTAGCCCGAAAAGGCGAGAATTTGACACCTTAGGATCTTGCTCGCGCTTCCCATGCCCATTTGCAAAATTACTCGTGTACTTGTTACACTTTTTTAGGGCATCATTATATACAGTATGGCAGCCAGCCAGCGAAGTCTTGGGGCCTAGGTGTTGGTGTGCTTTGTTAGTCTTAGGGTTCCATGGCACAATCGCGAATCTCTTGTTTCTTCTCCTTCTCTTCATCAAAACAAATCTATGTGATCTTGCAAGGAACTATCATGGTGAGGTGTGGATTCCTGACTTTTCACTTATTCATCATTTTGATGGGGTCATTGTGGCCTGAAGAATTATTTATTGACTCATGCTAAACGGTAACATTGATGCTCGAGTAATTGTTGAAATATAACCGTTTATTACTGTAATAGGGAAAATATTTTTGGGTATTTAAAGTATATTATATTTTAGCTAAAATTATTGTAATTATCTCCTATAAAAGTACCCCCTAACATTTTGAATTCTTACATGTATGAATTTTTTACTTTGAATCATATTGTTGAAAAACATTTTCTGGTTCAAAACCTAGAAATTAATCTTTATAGTTTTTGTTCATCGCCGGTTACTGTTCATCGAACCCAGAAATTGATTGCTATAGTACTTGTTCATCATCGGCTACTATTCACCATCGCAAGAAAAAAACACATAATCCGTGCGTGTTCATCCACCACAAACCCAGAAATTTCCCACTTTAGAAAACCCAACAGCTGAAACCCATGAATTCCAGTTGGCAACCCCACAATCCGTGCGTGTTCATCCACCACAAACCCAAAAATTTCCCACTCCTGAAAACCCAACAACTGAAACTCAGAAATTCCAGTTGGCAAACACAACTCCAGCAACCCAGAATTCCAAAGACCAACAAATCAGCAACCCACGTGTGAAGACCCAACTCCAGCAAGTGCAACAGACCTTTCTTGCGTTATTGTGCGATATCGAAAAGATACACGCGAGAAATCGACGAAGCTCGAGCGGCTGGTTACAGATCTGATCATATAAAAATATAATCGAAGAACCTTTCAATATGAAGAGATAGGAAATCAATCAATGGATCCGCACAAAACAAGCTAGTGGCTTGAAAAACAAGCTTGACAAGCTTATGAAGTTACAAATAAACTGCTCTTTTTGTGTTTAGAGGATGTACCGAAGAAAGGTTGTTCACCAAGACCGAACAGATCAAACAGACCCACCAACAGAAAATCCAGCTTCGATAATAATGGAAATTACCTTCACTCCAGCTCCAGCAATGCAAATCATTGTTCACCAAGACAACTCCCCACTCCTAACGGTAATATGCTGGATGAAACTAACTATTCATTATGGTCACAACTCATGGAAATGAGAATTGGACCTCGTAACAAAGTTGGATGCAGTAAAACCCAAACTTGGAGACCCGAGATTGGAAGTATGGAATATTGAGAACCATCGTGTGAAAGGTTGGCTCATCGACTCAATAAATCTAGCATTCATGCAGCGGTTCATACGTCTTTCCACGACCAAAGAAATCTAGGAGGCCATGGCGTAGACCTTTTACGTCGCTCTCGATGAGACCTGTATTTTTTATCTGAATTAGAGGTCCTTTACTACTAAACAGAATGGTCATCCGCTACCCGCATACTATAATGAGCTGGTGTCAATCTTCCAAGAAATCAACTACCAGACTCTATCATAGGCCGGAACCATTGACGACGTGCTCCACCTTCACTCGGCCATGACAAGGCTTCGGGTACACATTTTTCTCAGTAGACTTGACCCCATCTTCTAGCTGATCCATGGTGAGATTTTAAGGAAAGGTCCAAAGGTGGACCTGGAAGGAGCATACGTCTGCGCCCGGTGAGAGCTCCAACATAAACAAACCATGGATGGCAAGGGTTCTCCACTAGTTTCCAAGAGTATGGTGATGTTTACAAGAAACAACTGATAGGTGGGGGCACAAAAATGATAGAAAACTGGTGAATTCGGGCTATAAACTGATGGGTTGTTATGTACTAATTGTGGTGAATCAGGTCACTCGAAGCAAACATGCTATAAAATTATTAGCTACTTGACTGGTTAGATTTAAAAAAAAAAACATCAGAAAAATATTAAAAAAAATATGATGAATTGTATGAAAGTATAACAGCCACAACCAATGAAAAAACATTGTTCATCTAGGTATAATTGGTAAAATTTTGTACTCCCTATTACGGCTAAGAATAGTTCTTGAATTATTGATATAAATGTATTTGATTATATAACTAGTTACTCTGGTAATTTAAATTTCTCTAAACTTTTCTCTTAATCAGTTATCTACACCGCTTAGAGTAACATCTCTCCAATTATTTGGGGAATGGTCTATAATCTTGTCTGAATCTATTATCTTATATAGAGTTCTTGTTGTTTTATCTCTTGAATACAATCTCATTTTAATTAACTAAATTACTTCTACTCTTGTACGCGTTGTAATTTTTTGACTATAGGTTTATGTTTTTCAGGGCATTCTAACCCAAAAGATTTATTGTTATGGTTTTAGACGGGACAATTTTTATTATTTGGAGTTAACCGAGAAAGGAGGGTCACAAATCTCAAGTACTCGTAAGGTTATGACACCAAAAACTAAGTCATCTTTTATTTGGATACATTAAAAAATTACAACCACATTTGTTTTTGAGATGCATGCAAACAAAAAACCTAAGGTGTCATTTTGATGACTTTTTCTTCATTTCTATTTTTTTTTGTCATCTTATAATTACGGAGCAAGTCTTTTTTTCTTATTTTATACCTTATGTTTATGTTGTTCGAGTTGTTTTTGTAACTTTTTATTATACAAAACACTAAAATATGTGGGGAAATGACTGTTGCTCCCCACACATAACACTGTGGATTATAACAATGATTCCTCTTCTTTTTTTTATTTTTTTTCTTCTGATTACGATTTATTTCTGTTTTATTTCTAATTATTTTTTCTTTTTTTTTGTTTCTTGCTTTTTTTTTCTTTTTTTTTTACTAATTATTTTTTTCCATGAAATATTTTTTTTGCTGGTTATATTTTTTTTTTATAATCGAGGTGTCTGAGTTAGCTTAGGCGCACCATGATTAATCCTCGAATCCAATTCTTTTTATAGTTTTGTTTTTTGTTTTTTTCTTGATTATGTTTTTTTTCCTCTGATTATATTTATTTTTCATTTTTTTCCATGATTTTTTTTGTTGGTTATATTTTTTTTCTTTTTCCACTTATATTTTTTTTTGTTTCTTATGATCAAGGTGTTCAGGCTAGCTTAAGCGCACCATAATTAATCCCCGGATCCAATTTTTTTTGATAACCAGGATATCCAGACCAACTTATATGTACCACGACTAATCTTCAAACCTATTTTTTTTGCTAAAGTGTTTTCCTGCTGGTACTTTTGTTTAGTTCACTTATACAGTTTTTTATAACCGAGTCTACAGACCAACTTAAATACACCACGACTAATTTTCAAACCAAAATTGTTTTTAAAAAAATATGGATTGCCACATATATTTTTTTGTTTTCTTTAACTTATATATATTTTTTTATAACCATGATCTCTGAATCAACTTAAGTTTCTTTTATTATTATTTTTTTTTTATAACCAGGATCTCCGAACCATCTTAAGTGCACCGTGACTAATCCCTGAACCAAATTTGTTTATGATAATCAGGGTGTCTAGGTTAGCTTGCGCTCACCACGACTAATCCCCAGACCAATTTATTATTTATTTTTATATTTTTTTTCTTATAGCTTTTTTTGTTCACTTTTGCATTTTTTTCCTTATCCGCGTACCAATTTTTTTCTTAATAACTAGGATCTCTGAATCAGCTTAAGCACACCATGACTAATTAATAGGCTGAATTTTTTAAAAAACAATATGGATTGTATATGGTGTGGAGAAATCACTATAGCTTCCCATACGTAGAATTGTTTATTGCAACAGTGCTTTCCCGCTACAGTGCTTTTTCCCCCCATTTTTTGTTCCTTTTTTTTGCCTTTTTTTTTCCTTATTATGTTTTGTTTTCATTTTTTTGCCTGCTAATTTTTTTATTTTTCCACTAATATATTTTTTTCCTTTTTTTATAATTGGGGTGTTCGAGCTAGCTTAAGAGCACCATGATTAATCCTTAGATCCAATTTGTTTTTATAACCAGAGTGTCCAGACCAACTTATGTGTACCGTGACAATCCCCAAACCCATTTTTTTTCCCTCAAGTGTTTTCTCGCTGGTACATTTTTTTCTTATAATTTTGTTTTGTTTACTTATACATTTTGTTATAATCGGGGTTTTCGGGTCAGCTTAAGCACACCACGACTAATTCCTTAGTCGATTTTTTTCAAAAACAATATGGATTGCTATAGTGCTTTCACGCTTATATTTTTTTTTGTTTTCTTTCACTTATACATTTTTTTTATAACCATGATTTCTCAGCCAACTTAAGTTTCTTTTTTTTCGTTTATACATTTTTTTAACCTAGGTGTTCAAGCCAACTTGGGCGCACCATGACTAATCCCGGGACAAATTTCTTATCTTTTTTTCTTATATTTATTTTTGTTCACTTATACAATTTTTTTTATGACTGGGGTCCCCGGTCCAATTTAAGCGCACCACGACTAATTCCCGGATTGATCTAAAAAACACAATATGGACTGCTACTATGCTTTCATGCTTATACTTTTTTTTCACTTATATATTTTTTTTTGGAACCAGTGTCTCTGGGCTAACTTAGACTTTTGTTTTTTTTGTTTTTTTTTCACTTATATATTTTTTTGTAACCTGGGTCTCTGGGTGAGCTTAAGCATACTATGATAATCCTCGGACCCTTTTTTGTTAAACGGGGTATTCGGGTTAGCTGACGCGCACTGCGAGTTGTATAAGTATGTATATACCCTCTATAAGACAAAATCAAAGAGTTAGTTATAGGAGTTTATTGGTAATTTACCAATTTTTAATTATAATTTCTATCACGGTGTTGTGGGTGTGTCTTCGGGCGCTACGTCAATTTCAGAGCTCATGCACATTTCAGATGGTGCGTGCGGCGTCGTAGAACTTATAAAAATGTATATTATTTATTTATATATATATATATATATATATTCATTTTATTATGTAAAATATGTTTAAAATGATATCATGGTATCAGAAGTATTTTTAATTATTTTTTTCATTTCTGTGTATAGTACAATAATCATAATACCTTCAAATAAGACAAAAACCGAGAATTGTTAGTGGAGGTGTCCCGATAATTTTATTTTTTAGTGCACTGTGAAATAACTTTTGTAGCCTCAAATAAGACAAAATGAAAGAGTTGTCCGCGGTAGTGTTTCAAATATTTCACGTTTAACCATACTTGCATAAAAAAGAGTTTCGCTCTCATTTTACACCACTAAAGTTAAACTTACTTGTTGACATATAATGTCATACTTTGTATGCTTTATATATTTTGATGATAACAAAAAAGAAAATGGGCTAATAATATGCTTGGATGAGATTAAGCTATAAACAGGTTTTATTCAAAGAATACATCAACAAGCATAATGGAGTTCAAGAAGAAATCACTCCAAGAAGTCCAAGATGCAAGCAAGTGAAGACTTAGAATAAGTGTTCATTTTAGTGCTTTGTGTAAATCTCAATTTCTATCTTGATAGCACAAATTAAAATGAACTCACACACTTCACATTGCATGCAAAGGATTTGATGATTAAACGGCTAGTTTCTAACGGCTATAAACGGCTAGTTTCAAACGGCTAGTTTCTAACGGCTATAAACGGCTAGTTTCTAACGGCTAGTTTCCAATGGCTATAAACGGCTAGTTTCAAACGGCTAGTTTCTAACGGCTATAAACGGCTAGTTTCTCTTTGAAACTTATAAATAGGCCTCTTAATTGCAAAACAAGATAGATAGAACTTTCATATCTTATATTGAGGCAATTAGAAGTGCATAAACACCTTCATATCATCAATCCTCATTAATACTCATATTTGTGTTTAAATCTTCATATCCTAACACAAAGAGTATTTCTCATTCTCACTACACTTAAACACCTTCAAATATCCTAAGTGCTATTAAGTGAGAGAAAGAGATCATAGATCTTCATTTGTAATATCCACACTATTAAGAGTGTATTGTTGTTTTACTAAAACAACCATTGTGAAACTCTTGAGAGTTGAGTATAAAACTCTTGGTATTGGTGAGGAACATCACCATGGGAAAATCTTGAAGAGGGACATCTTCAAGTGGAAAGGAAAATCTTGAAGAGGGACATCTTCAAGTGGAAAGGAAAATCTTGAAGAGGACATATCTTCAAGTGGTGTAAAGTCTTGGTGTGGATTCATCAGCGGAAATTGTAATCTTGTTACTTGGTTTAGTAAGAGAGTACAATACTCAAGTACGGGTTGGTACTTGAGTCGTGGACGTAGGCTTGCCGAACCACGTTAAAAACCCGAGTTAGCAATCTCTTTCCCTTATCTCTTTACTTTAAAGTAATTAATTTTAAGATTGCATTATTTATTGTATTTGCATCAATTCCGCCTTTAGGTGCATAGTTGCTTTAATCCGTGAATTTCAACAATTGGTATCAGAGCTTAGTTCTCATTTATTAAGTTTGCTTAGACTTTGAGTAGAATGGCAACTATATGCAATAATTTCCAAAATGAAGGTGCTTCAACTTCTAGACCACCATTTTTTGATGGTGATGATTATGCCTATTGGAAAGCTAGAATGTCAATATATCTTCAATCTATAGATTTTAATTTATGGCTTTCTATTGAAAATGGACCTCATAGACCACTTAAAATTGTAAATGGTATTGAGATTCCAAAAAGCATGATAGAATATAGTGACCTAGATAAAAGATTACTTTCTATGGATGCTAGAGCAATGAATATTTTATATTGTGCATTAAATAGAAGTGAATTTAATAGAATATCTTCATGTAAAAATGCTAGGGATATATGGCATGCTTTGGAAGTAACTCATGAAGGAACTAACCAAGTAAAAGAATCAAAAATTGATATGTTAGTTCATCAATATGAGTTATTTAAAATGTTGCAACATGAATCCATAACAAGCATGTTTACTCGTATGACTAGCATAACAAATAGTTTACATGCTCTTGGTAGAACTTACTCAAATGCTTGATATCGTAAGTAAGATTCTCGGATCTCTACCAAAAGCTTGGGAAGCTAAAGTGACAGCTATACGAGAAGCTAAAGATCTCACAAAACTTCCATTGGAGGAGCTCATCGGTTCTCTAATGACGCACGAGATATCTATGGATAATCAAGATCAAGAAGAAAGGCCAAAGAAAAATTTGGCATTTAAAGCTGCTCATCGAATCGAAGCGAGGAAAATGATGATGATGAAGACAGAATGACGATCTTGAAGAAGATGTAGCATCAATTACAAGACAGTTTCGAAACTTTCTTAAAAGGAAAAATGACAAAAGAAAGTTCTCGAACTACAAAAAGAGGAGATTCAAGTAAAGAAACTCCAAGGTGCTATAAATGCAACAAGTTGAGGCATATCAAACCCGATCGTCCCCATCTTCAAATGAAGAAGAGAAATCACTTTCAAAGAGAGCTTTGAAAGCGACATGGAGCGATGATTCGAACTCAAGCTCTAGTGATGAAGAAGAACATGTGGCTAACATGTGCTTCATGGCAATCAAAGCGAGAATGAGGTACAATCTTCGGATGATGAATCGACCCTTCTTATATTGAATTACATGAACAACTTGAAAATTTGTATGTAGAATATAAGAAGTTAGGTTTTAAATATAGTACTCTCAAAAGAAATCATATATGCTTAATTGAGGAAAAGAATTATTAGAAAAGAAAGTATATGATTTAAATGACAAGAGTAGTAAAACTAATCAACTTGAAGAAGATAATAAATCTTTAAAAGAAAAAGTTGATGAGTTAAGTGTAATTATCTCAAAATTCACACAAGGCTCGGAAATTTTTGAGAAAATGCTTTCAAGCCAAAGAAGTGTGTTTAACAAAGGAGGATTAGGTTATAAACTTAAGATAAATCAAAAATACTTAAAAATTATTTTGTTAAAGCTAAACATTCTTATGATCCAAATCAAACATGTAATTATTGTAGAAAATTAGGACATTTGGTTTATGCATGTCCTATGAAGAAAAATAAGAATGTTAAAATGATTTGGGTTCCAAAGGAACCACCCTTGAATTCTTTGGTAGAAATAATTTCATTTTGGATATTTATTATTATTAGATATTATGTCTTTATTTATCTAAAATGTTAATTTTCTTTTGTTGATGCCAAAGGGGAGAGAATATGATGAAAATATCAAATGGGGAGAAAAATAAGAGTATATGAAAAATATATATGCATATATTTAGGGGGAGAAAATGGATTTTTCTTGAGATTGCATATGATATTTTTACTTAGATTAAATTGCTAAAAATGTTCAATGTCTCTTATATATTGGATTACAAAATATAGGGGGAGACTCATTTTTTATCTAAGTGCTTTATTTATTGTCATCATCAAAAGGAGAGATTGTTGACATATAATGTCATACTTTGTATGCTTTATATATTTTGATGATAACAAAAAAGAAAATGGGCTAATAATATGCTTGGATGAGATTAAGCTATAAACAGGTTTTATTCAAAGAATACATCAACAAGCATAATGGAGTTCAAGAAGAAATCACTCCAAGAAGTCCAAGATGCAAGCAAGTGAAGACTTAGAATAAGTGTTCATTTTAGTGCTTTATGTAAATCTCTATTTCTACCTTGATAGCACAAATTAAAATGAACTCACACACTTCACATTGCATGCAAAGGATTTGATGATTAAGCGGCTAGTTTCCAACGGCTATAAGCGGCTAGTTTCTAACGGCTAGTTTCCAACGGCTATAAGCGGCTAGTTTCAAGCGGCTAGTTTCTAACTGGCTATAAGCGGCTAGTTTCTCTTTGAAACTTATAAATAGGCCTCTTAATTGCAAAACAAGATAGATAGAACTTTCATATCTTATATTGAGGCAATTAGAAGTGCATAAATACCTTCATATCATCGATCCTCATTAATACTCCTATTTGTGTTTAAATCTTCATATCCTAACACAAAGAGTATTTCTCATTCTCCCTACACTTAAACACCTTCAAATATCCTAAGTGCTATTAAGTGAGAGAAAGAGATCATAGATCTTCATTTGTAATATCCACACTATTAAGAGTGTATTGTTGTTTTACTAAAACAACCATTGTGAAACTCTGGAGAGTTGAGTATAAAACTCTTGGTATTGGTGAGGAACATCACCAAGGAAAAATCTTGAAGAGGGACATCTTCAAGTGGAAAGGAAAATCTTGAAGAGGGAACATCTTCAAGTGGAAAGGAAAATCTTGAAGAGGACATATCTTCAAGTGGTGTAAAGTCTTGGTGTGGATTCATCAAGCGGAAATTGTAATCTTGTTACTTGGTTTAGTAAGAGAGTACAATACTCAAGTACGGGTTGGTACTTGAGTCGTGGACGTAGGCTTGCCGAACCACGTTAAAAACCCGAGTTAGCAATCTCTCTCCCTTATCTCTTTATTTTAAAGTAATTAATTTTAAGATTGCATTATTTATTGTATTTGCACCAATTCCGCCTTTAGGTGCATAGTTGCTTTAATCCGTGAATTTCAACACTTACCATGTTTATTAATGTGAGTTATATTTAATACAAATAAAACTAACAATAAAAATTAAAAATATAAACTAAGAGCAAATATGTATAGATACAAATAAAAAATTTAAAACTATTTTAGAAGGACTAAAAAAATCAAAGGATCGAAACTAAACTAAAAAATAAAAGAATATAAACTGAAATAAAAAATAAAAAATTATTTGTTAAAAAAGATAAAAAAAATTAATCCCTACGACGGAGCGTGGGTTTATATCTCGTTTGTACTATAGCTAGTCCGAACAACTACTTTTTTATTATTATTAAAGAGTAGTTACGCCTTTGACCTAACTGTTTTACCAGACAACAAGCTATTTGATCTTTCTCTATCTGGGTCGTGGCCCAACATATATGTTGGGCTATATTTGTTTTTATAGGTTTTAGGCCTTTTGGCCCATCAATAATTTTCCCCTAGCATCTTTGAGTTATTTTCCTCTTGTCTATAACATGAGTCTTAATTAATACCTCAATGGCATCATGGATTTTAGTGATTTTTTAAAAAAGAAATAATGTAGTTAATGTATACATTTAAGATGCAATTAAAAATAAATTCCACTAACTCTTAGAGCTAAAAATGTATAGGAAATTATACTTTAATTAAAGTTCTTTAACATGAAACATTAAAATGGTCAAAACAAATCATGAGTAAATAAAAAATTCATCTCAAAAACCCATTTTTAGCATAATTCTATGAAACCCAAAACTCTTTATCTAACGTTGAAAAAAATACAAGATTCTCTTAGAGTTTATTTAGTTCAACGTTGAAGTTACATGTAAGATTGAGAAAAATAGGTTTTGGACTTAAATCAAACTTTAAGGCTCACTACCTGATTTGTTTTTGGATTAAAATTAATTTGTTAGACTGGTTTGAGTTTAAATTTATAATAAAATAATTATTTTACCTCTATAAATATTTTTTATCAGCCATTTATTCATTATAAGAAAGAATAATTTGAGCAATAAGCTTCTATCTTTTGAACCATTTTATTTTCTAAATAAAACCATTTTATTTTTAAAAGAGTGTTTGTAGTTTTGCATCAGTACCAAAAATAAGGGAATTATTTATTATAAAAACGATCATAATTAAGTTTGCATCAATCCCCCTGCTATGCTCATTTGCCTGTCTCCATTGTTTTTCCTAGTTCTTGTATTCATTTGTTTCGTAGACTTTCAAATAAAATACATCATTTAAAAACTAAGTAGCTGCAAAACTCAGATTATTTAGACACTGTTTGGGAATGACGTAAATATTACTAATATTCAGAAATGCATCAAAGTGATATTTTTTTTATTTAAACTATTTTTGACATCAATACATTAAAATGATCTAAAGACACTATTTTTTAATTTATAATAAAAAATATATTTTTATTTTTTTTCAAAAACACTTTCGAAACACATTTGCAAACACCCCTTTACAATAAAATTATTACCTTATTGCTAAAACAGCTCGAGCTCCAACTGTTCATCAAGAGTAAAATCACTATTGATTGGATATTTGTCATTAAATTTTACTTTATTTCCAATATCATTAAATTTTTCTATTTAATTTCTAAATTTTCACTTTTATTGTTTGTTCGGCTAGATATACAATTTTATATTTGTTTAATATTAACATCCTTTATATATATATATTCACATTTACTTTTTGTTCACAATAGGTTAGGTATATATTTTTATATTTGTTTAATATTAACGTCCTTATATATATATTCTTTCCAAATGAAATGGTAGTGGATGATAATTTTTTTCAAATACTTCTAATATCATAATATGACAAATAAATCTTATAAATGAAAAAAAAATGAATCTTTTTAGCAATAGTCATGGTGTTATCGATATTAATATTAATTATCTATATAATATTTATGATGACATATTCAAATAATTTCTTAACATCAAATAATATTTATTTTAATTTTTTATGCTGTTTTGAATTTTTTTATTTCTACTGATCATTTGTTATTTTTTTTTTCTTTTAGGTATGTCAAATTATTTTTATTTCTGTATATCTATGTAATATATATATATATATATACACAGAGAGAGAGAGAGCTATATATATTACCTATAATATAAACGGCGTGGGCAAAACATTGTGCCCACGCCATTACATATATATATATATATATATATATATATATATATATATATATATATATATATATATATATATATATATATATATATATTATTTTGGTATTTTTTTTAGGCAAAAATAATCCATATTTTATGTATTCGTGCTTTTAGATTTTATTTTTATTTTTTGTACTTATCATTTTGAAATTTTAATTTATATCGGTTACATTGTATTTTATTCCTAAAATTTTTATTATTATTTTTCGGTCCCAAAAAACACTGTAGCAATCTACAGTGTTTTCCTGCGCCATGATAATATATATTTTTTTTCTTTTGGTGTTTTTGTTCTTTTTGGACAAAAATAATCCATATATTTATGTATTTGTGTTCTTAGATTTTGTTTTTATTTTTTTCATTTATTTTTTTACTTATCGTTCTGAAATTTTAATTTATGTCGGTTATATTGTATTTTATTTTTAAATTTTTTATTGTTATTTTTTGTTCCCAAAAAGCACCGTAGTAATTTACAATGTTTTTCTTGCGCTATGATAAAAGGATATATATATATATATATATATATATATATATATATATATATATATATATATATATATATATATTATTAACTATACAATAAAACACGTCCTGGTTTTACTGTGCTAATCCACAGTAATATCTACTATTAATATATATTTTCTTTAAAGAGCGTTAGATTAATGTCCTCTCAAAAGGCATGAGTTTGAATCTCACTCTCAACACATTTCTTTTTAGCGAATCCATATTAAAATTAAATTTAATATATATTTTCGAGAAAGATGAACAAATGTTAAGGTGACCGTGTGGGTTTATAAGGCAGGAGACAAAAATTCCGTTTGAGAGGTTGGGGGTTCAAGTCTCACTCTTGATAGATTTCTATTTTACTTTAAAATATGATTAAATTTTTTAATGATGATGTAAATTTTCTTGCTTTTTTAGTGATGATGATAATTTTATGTTTGTTATTTCTTTTAAACCTATTAAACTAGATAAATTTATATCGATTTAAAATTCATATATTTTATAGAAAACTTGCATTTCATAAGAATTCTGCACAAATTTATTATTTTGACCAAAAATATATTATAAAAAATAATTAATATTTTTTTGTTGAAAAAAATATGGTACCGCCCGCGACGAGGCGCGGGATATTGGCTAGTATATATATAGAGCGTGTATTTGAGTGTTTGACTTTGATTTTTTTGAAAAACAAAATATCTTTAGTTCATATCATTGATTATAATTTATTTATCTACCAATTAAATTATTGTCAAATTAGTTAAAAAAACACCAATCAAATTGTTTGGAGCATGTATATATGTGTGTATGTGTGTGTTTGACCTGAATTTTTTTGAAAAACATTTGTCTAATTAGTGAAAATAACATCAATCAAATTGTTTTGAGCCTGTATGTATGTGTGTGTGTTTGTTTTTGACCTGGATTTTTTTGAAAAACAAAATATCTTCAATCCATATCATCGATTGTGGTTTTGCTATTTACCAATTAAATTATTTTCAAATTAGTTAAAACAAACACCAATCAAATTATTTGAGGCATAAAATAAATCACTCATCTGGGCTAAAATTCAATAACTGTAATTTAACTATTTGCTACCGAAAAAATTCATAAAACAAATAAAACATATATAACAATCAATCAACATGTTACATGGAGCCCATGCCTCATTTGAAAAGAACTTTTTCAATTCCAACTGTATAATCTGCCGATACAATAATTATCAAAATAGTTTTAATGGCAACAACATTCAATCACTTTTAGGTAGAAAAAAACCTTTCTAACATATTCTAATAATTATAATTTTACTGCTTAAATTGTAAATTAACTAATTACAAAGAGTATAAAATCATTCCATTTCCTACATAGAGAAAAGCCTACATAAAGTATTCAAAATAATGATAATAATTATTATGACATTTTTTTTTGTATACATATGTGAGACTGATTATATATTTTAATATTTATTTAAAATTATGGTCTAAAAATATATATAACAAGAAACAAAATGACCTAGGATTTTTTCAAATAAACATATTCATATCATTATTCTAAAATACATTTAATATAATAATATGATAAATAAATATGATGTAATAAAAAATATTTTTATTCATAATATTTTAGATCTAATGTTACTGAAAAAAAAACTAAAAAATAAACAGGTAGACTAATGTACCTAGGTTATCTGCAATTAAAAAACTATATAAACCACTTTCCGTTTCGATAATATTGTTCCTGATAGGGAAAAAAAATATTTTCTAACATATTTTATCTGATACAATTTTATTAATTAAATATTAAAATAACTAATTATAGCATGCAAAAAATTTTAGTTTATTTCTTCAAAAAATTACAATAAGTTTTATTTATAATATATATATATATTTATTATAATATATTTTTCATATAAGAATATGACCAATAAATTTTACAATCAGTTTCCGACATATAAAAAAATCAATTCTTACAGTTTTTATCAAAAGAATTTTAGCAACAACAATAGTCAATCGTTTTGTAGTGGAAAAAAAACGTTTCTAATAGATTTTATTAATTATACTTTTACTCATTAAATATTAAATTAACAAAATACAATATACATAAAATCAATCAAATTTCTTAAAAAATAAAAAAAACATAGCGCATCGCGCGGGCTAATCTGCTCGTCTACACTAATAGAGAAGCATTTTAATCTCAAGAACAAATAGTCAACAATATATGTAATTCCTTGGTCAAATATCTTCAAGAAGTAGGTGTCTTACAATATTTTAATTTTATACCTTTTATTTCAAGTATAACAATTTATTTTACATGTGCTAATATACATGCTAGGATATTTTGATTCAATTACAAGTTTAAATATTTTTCTATATACTTATTATTTATTAGAGAATAATATAACTCATATTTTAGATCTTACCTAACATCCTAAAGTTTTAGGCGAGATGGTTATTTGACATTATATCATAATCTTGTTGAATCTCATCACTCTCATTTTATTTGATAGAAATTAAGTACAAGGCAACATGAACAAGTGCAAATTTCAAACCCAAAAGATTTTCACTTGAAATGATGTGTTAGAAAACAATATATATTATATTATATTATATTATATTTTGAGACTGTAACTAAAATTTAAATTTTTAAATAAAATAGTTTATTAACCCATTTTATATGAAACCCAGAGAGATATTCTACAGCAAATCACATGGACCTTACAGCTAAGTCCCTGTTTTATTTTTTTGTTTTATCACCGGGCCATTTTCTTCATCGCCAGTGA
Organism: Salix exigua; assembly: GCA_032356905.1. Taxonomy (NCBI): domain Eukaryota; kingdom Viridiplantae; phylum Streptophyta; class Magnoliopsida; order Malpighiales; family Salicaceae; genus Salix; species Salix exigua. The sequence continues at coordinate 6,802,133 of CM063592.1, forward strand.
TTAAATCTGAGCAAGTGTTGTTCGTAATTGAAGAAAGAACACGTACGGTAGCTCATATTCTACGGGATGATCACGTCCACCCTGTGAGTCATTGAGAAATAAATGCATAGCTGTCATGTGTCGAATATTCCCAGTTGACATTGCTATAAATAAACTCAGAGATTCGAATATTCCCAGTTGACACTGCTATAAATAAACTCAGAGATTCGAATATTCCCAGTTGACACTGCTATAAATAAACTCAGAGATTAGCAGTTTTCTTTAGAGGCTTTTCTTAATGAAGCTCATCGCCTAGGCTGGATATATTTGAGTGCCTCTCACTCTCTTCTTTCTTTTTAATGCCCTTGTGATATAATTGGATTTGTATTTTATCTCTGGGACAAGATGTTTTTTAAAATACATCAAAATATTATTATTGTTTATTTTTAATATCAGTTTATCAAAAAAATTCAAAAACTTTAAAAAATAATAAATATGAAGTAAAGAAAATATATAAAAAAAATTAAAATGCTTTATACTCTCTTTTGTTCAGACGTGCACCTAGTCCCATTTCCTCCCCAGATTCAAAAGAAATTTTTGTTTTTCTAAAATTAATTTTTGTTTTGCAGAACTTTGGTGAAGATTGCATGTGACCAGGGGCCACATCTTTAAAATATGCACATTTTTGTCAGCAGTATTATCTCTTGATTATTCATTGACTACTCCGGAGTTAAGTTACAAAAGCAATTTATTATTTGTAAGTGGGGTCTTGGTCTAGCGGTTGAAGTGATTTATTTCTTTTCTCTGCATCGAGGTTCAAGTTCCACTATACACGTCTGTCACCCCACGATGCTTTACATGCTCAATAGGTTTGCAGGATGTTCAGTGAATCCCGATGCGTGTAAATTAGCTGGGCAAACCGATTATAAAAAAAAAAAAATTATTATACTGTCACGGTCGGTTTGGCCAATCCACGCAACTCCGTGAGATGACCAAACCTTCTTTTAAATCTACACTTGTTTCACTAACTCATAAATATATCTGCAGGCTATTTCCAAAGTTTGTCTATATAAAATATTCATAACCTTCTGTTTTTACAAGTTTGATTGCATCGCCATATAAAAGAAACATTTTACAAAGCAACATGATTAAAGCAAAATCCAATTTCATCACACTGGGAACGAGTCCTCATAGCTTATTTTGTCAGCCAAATACAGTTGCCGGGGGCTTTCGTTGAGATTTGAATTAAACTTAGGTGTTGCCCATAGAATTGGACGGGTAAATGAAAACATTAGTTCAAAGGAGTGTGTAGTGTGATTACGAAGTATTTATGATTTTTACAGTAGATTTTAAGTTTGAATTAGAATGTATATATTTTATAAGAGCATGAAAATTAATATGGATCTACAAAGTATATTTTTCAGAAAATAAAGTTTATTCTCATTAAAAAAAGTCAAAAGGTGGTGGATTATCTCGTGTACAAAATTCGTGCAAACCGGAAGATGGATTTATCCTCTTCCTTTAAAAATATATTTTCTCGCCAAACCTGTCCTCACGAGATGCCTATACTTTGAAAACCCTGTTAGAGAATAATATCAATCATATTATGGGACATCACCTACAAGCTTAACCTTTTAGGTGAGATGATTTCTTAACATGGTATCAGAGCTTGTAGGCATGTTAAAAAACCATCTCACCTAAAAACTTAAGCTTGTAGGTGATGCTCCATATTATGATTTATATTATTCTCTAACAGATCCCCAGAGAACAAATTGAAAGGGAGCATTTTCATTAAACAAGGCTAGAATATGCTAATGATCATCTTTAGAAGAAGTCAAAATGGGAGATTGAATATGCCTGCTTAGAAAAAAAAAGTAAGAAAAATCGATTCTCGTGCTTTTGGCGTGGGATAAGCAAGGAATTAGGACATTGCAAAAGGCAAAGCTTCCTGATTAGCAAATGGGAATACCCCTTTTCCACATCTTTTCCTGGAAAATTTATTCTAATTTTTGAAATTTGACCCATTTCCATCTGATTTCTTTTATTACCGACATACTGTCACCAAGCATTATACTAAGTTCGAAAATTAAACACTGATGATTTGTTTAATGGTTAGTTGCTATTCTCCATGATCCATAAGACCTATTTTATTGTTTCACCAGTTGAATAACTTAGATAGCCATGTAGCCGGTGAGCAACTGTGTTTATTTTATCACATGCACTGAAAACCCTACATGCAACAACACACACACAGGTGAAACCCTTTCGTCGACTTTTATTTTTCTCATCGCCTTCATCTGTTGATGATGTATTTCTGCAGATATGAAAGGATTTTGGGAGAGCAAGTTCGTTGCCTCGTTTCACTAAAATCCCAAGTCGTATGATGATTTGAAAGCCAAAACTTTTACCTCGTGAAGCTCCAATAAAAATGTACATTCATGATTGTATGAAGGTTGTTGAGGTTCCCGGGTACACTAATTAATGGGGAGAGCAAGTTGTATACTTTCAAGCTTCTTATTAGTTTCAAAACATTTGATCTTTATGTGGACAAAAAATTATTTCCTTCAGTAGTTTCGTGTTATTTTATAATTTATTTCACGTTGAATTTTATTTCTACGAAAACAAATTATATGCTTTTTTTCTCAATTTATTTCACCTTTTAAAAAAGAATAAGAAAAATAGAAGCAATGAAGTTTGAAATTTTAGTGTGAAAAATTATCCTTTTTTTAGCAGAAAATATAAATGGAGAATGATCAAGGTTGTTCAGAGTTCAATTATTATTTATAGCATAAAAAGAAGTTAATTAGTTTTAATAAACTATAGTTAGTAAGTTTTAATTATCCAAAACAATATATAGTAATAACTTCTAAGAAAAGAAAAAGAAAAAGAAATGCTCGTAGATTTCTAGAAGATATGGTAACACTGTGGTGGGGAACATAAATCATTCTATACCGGTCCTCATAAACCGTCGCTGGTTCTCTTTGTTCCTTTCATCAAACATCCCTTCACATCAACAAATCTCTCTCTCTCTCTCTCTCTCTCAAAAGTTACTTTTGCAACCATGACGAGCTCCTCCACAACGACCCGCAAGGTTCATGCTTTTAATCGATGATATGGGGTTTTGTCAAATTGTTTTATCAGTCATTAGTCGTATGCTAATTTGGTGGGTGTTGTTTTGCTTTAGGCACTGAGTAAGATTGCTTGCAATCGGCTTCAGAAAGAACTTGTTGAGTGGCAAGTCAACCCCCCAACTGGTTTCAAACATAAAGTCACTGATAATCTCCAAAGGTTTGGTCTTTTCTGATTAATTACTGTGTGTCGGTTGTTTTGTTCTACGTTAAACTGTGTTTTTTGCTGAGGAAATCAAAGAAATGAAGGGGAAATAGAAATCAAACTAAAGTTTGGATTTTGTTTTTGGAACCGTCTGTCCCCACCAACGTAATTTTTAAGAACCATGATTAATTAGTTTCTATATTCGATTCGTTTGTTGATTATTTATCTGTAATGTAATCTATGGATTTTGAATTGAAGGTGGGTTATTGAAGTAATTGGAGCTCCGGGCACCCTCTATACAAATGAGACGTATCAGCTTCAAGTTGATTTCCCTGAGCATTACCCGATGGAAGCTCCTCAGGTTTGCAATTGCATCAGTCTGTTGCTAACTGCATAGAGTTTAATTGGGTTTATTCCATGTAAAACAGTGTTGATTGTGGTTCCAAACAGGTTATATTTCTTCATCCGGCTCCGCTTCATCCACATATTTATAGCAATGGCCATATCTGCTTAGGTAATTATTCATGTTCTATATTGGATTAAGGTACCATGAAATTACAATTTTGGATCAATTGGATAATTTTCTCTTCTGTATTCAGTTCCCAGTTGAAATATCTTGGCCCACTTGGTTGGTTTGAAGTTTTCCTATTGCTACGATACAAACTGATTTATTTCTCTGCCTTTCATTCCATGACATTCACTTGTTTATTGAGTTTGATGGTCTTGTCCATAAATGTGACTTGTTTTGGTTGTTGGCTTGGATATTTCCATTCTCTCTTTAACAAAATTTTCATTCAAGACATGGTTCATAGTACATGTAATCAGATCTCTTAGTTTTCTAGTTTCTCACATCGCCATTAAGTAGATAGCAAAACCTTGATTATTGCTAGAAAACATGGTAAGATAAATCTCATAACATTAACCTTCAATGAGATCTGCAGAGGCCAAATTCTAGTATAGCTCACACTATTGTGATTTGCAATAGTGTCCATAGATTTTATTATGTATTGTTATAACACCTTGGGCACAATACAGTAACACAAACTAATAATTATTGCTATATAAATTATGTCCATCATGCAATCCGTTTATCTAGAATTATTGCCCCTTAGTTATGGACTGATGCACGTATAAGACTTATGAGAATGCGGTTTTAGTTTTTTTTTCCATCCCTTTTGTTCATTTGTAATACAAAATATGGACTCATGCACGTATTGATGCTCATGCTATGCTGCTTCTTTTCTGGATAAGCAGGATATAAGTCATTTGTTATGATTCAAGCTTTATTTAACTTTGTGCATGGCTTTCATGTCAGTTATACTCTTTCCATCTCATATCAATTGTGAAACTTTGGTTCTCCTACTATTTAGAGAGTGATCATTCAATGGTCTAGTCACTGGGATTAAAAATTTAAAGTCCGTCTTTTTGAAAGTGGTTAGTGTCTAATTGAAGGTAGTTATGTTGCTCAATAAACCTGTGAAGTAATTCACTATTACATATGCTATTTTGAGAGTGGATAAATAATGGGGCACGTCAAAGGAATGAGGGGTGTAATCCATTGTGCATCTAACATTGCATGATTGCCTCAATCTAAACCTGCAGTTAATGATCCTTGCAGCATGACTGACATTTGATTATTTCCTTTTGCAGATATACTATATGATTCTTGGTCACCTGCCATGACTGTTAGTTCTGTCTGCATCAGTATTCTCTCAATGCTTTCAAGCTCCACTGTGAAGGTTTGATTTTATGGTCAATTTTGAATGCACTTGCTAAAGCCATTCATTCCAGTTAAAATGGATTTTGTTCTCATTGTGCTCCTATTGGCTGCTGGCTGGTGCAGTGTATATTTGCCAATACCCATGATAAATGATAAGCATACCTCTTAGGTTTAATTAACTTATGATTCATTAGATGGTGAATTAAGACAGGCATGAAGAGGGCTTGTTTCTTCACCTTGTTTAAATCATATATAAGAGATAATAAGATATGAAATGGTTATACTTTGCAACTTCTTACAATTGAGTGTGTTGGTATTTATTTTTAAAAATTGATGTGAACTTTAAAATGTTTCAATCAAGTGGGATTTTGAATGTATGTTAATGAGGGGTTGATGTGGTTATTAAGTGATGACATGACATCTGCAAGGTGGCTGTCCATTGATGACAGAGCATGCATGCCGTGGCAGTGAAAGACTTTTTTTTTACCCAACTTAACAATTCATGTATTAAGTTATTAGTTATTATTATTATGTGATTTTTTGATGAATATAGAGAGTCAACTAAAACCCATGTTTTGGATTTTAAATTTTTAATGCTCTGTTATTTTCATAATTGTTTTTTTTTAAATCAATAAGTTAATAAATTGAATTGTGAAGTTGGGTTTTAATGCCCCTATTTATGTTCATTGAAAAATTCAGAAAACAAAATTAACAATTAAAGTACTAAGTTGATAAAATAAATTGTCAAGTCGGGTTTTAACTTTCTTTTTTATATTTATCAAACACTTGATAAGCTAATAAAATGAATTGTTAAGTTAGGTTTTCTATATTCATAGAAAAGTAATTAATTTATAGTCATCAATGCCACATCATCATTGAAATGCCATCACTTGATAGCCATGTTAACTTATCATTAGCAGACATTCAAAATTTCACTTGATACATCCAAAAAAATATCAATAACTTGATTGTAAAAAATGACCAAGTACAAGCACTTTATAGCTTCATTTTTTTGTATATAATATTGTAAGATTAATGAGGTTGACCCTTGCTTGCAGCAACGCCCTGAGGATAATGACAGGTATGTAAAGAACTGTAGAAATGGAAGATCTCCGAAGGAGACCAGGTGGTGGTTCCACGACGATAAAGTGTAACAACTGGAAGCATTTCCATGCTTCTTAGTTCAAATTAATAATTATGGAAGATGGTCGCCTTGGGGAAAAGCATTTTGAAAACCAAATCTTTCTGAATGCATTAGCTTCTGTAAATGCCAGGTGTGTTAAGGAAGAGAAACAATGTTTTCTAGTAATTTGAGAAACAAATTTGGCTCTTTGTTACCCGGCCGTAGATCTTTGTTGTGGTGCCCTAACTCTTGCATGATTGGAACCCTTGAATCCATATGTAACCATTTATCCAACATCATATGTTATGATTTTAGTTTGCAACATAATAGACAGGTCATTGCTCCTTGTGTTGAGTTATTAACATGGAAGGTGTATCATGCAATTCTCGCAGGCCACTACTAGAGTTATTGAGTGGACAACTGAATGTTTCTTCCTCTCGTGTGCTATTGTGTACGTTCCTCTCTTCCCGGTGCTTTCTACTGCTCGTTAATGTCTCCTGCTGTCATTACTTCATAATGAATTCTCTTTATAATGCAGTCTAGATTTAAGGCTCACTATTGGATTTTGCTCGTAGAATCACTGATTATGAATGGTGAATGGTGACCATTTTCTAACTGTATTTTGCGACGATTGAGAGATTCTGAGATGCTTTGTGTATCAACATACCTTGGAAAAAAATTACTGGAGTAATTAGTGGGATCTTATCAGTTATTTTCTGAGTTTATTTAAAAAAAATAGACCAAGATGAAAAATAAAATGAAATTTATGATTTATAAAAAATAATAACAATATTTTTACTTGTGAATTGTTTTTGCTTGTATTAACAAAGAAGCTGTTATTAGCTACTCCTTGAGTACTATAAATATTATGTTATTAGGAAGAGTCATTACCTCCTGTGTATTTATAAATTTTATATATAAAGAATTATGTTTAAATGTATTAATTAAATAAATTAGAATATCGTCTTTTTTTTGTTATATATTTGTTTAGTGACAACTTGAGAAATATTTGATTGAAATTCATATCAAACATATATATTCTAACACCAAGTTTTAGCTATTGTGTTTGAATTGTTTCTTGACAACCACCGAGTCAGCTTCTGTAATAACAATCACTAATTTTGAGAGAAATTCTATATTGCATCATGAATTTTATTTAATTTCCTTATAGACACACACACACACTAAAGATCATTTTGTGAACGAGTGTTCCACAATTTCACAAAAATAAAAAAACTTTATTTATAATAATAAATTAAGCCATGAAAAAAAAGTACTTTTGTTATATTTTTTTCAATCACATACAAAATCTTGATATTAATTTTTTATTTTTAAAAAACTTTCTTTAGATTTTTTATTTTAAGAAAATGATATTTATAATTTAAAAATTTGATCAACGAGTCACCAAATTGATCAACAAGCTTGATTGAGTTTAATAACATCATCGAAGAGTTTTCCATGACAATACACAAATAACTAACTAGTTAAAATTATTTTTTTATTTGGCAAAGAAAATAAGCTCTAAGTTATATATATATATATATATATATATATATATATATATATATATATAAACATTTTTCGAACTATTATATAAAAAAACAAAGGGCCTCATTGTTTCACTTTGAACAAAACTCATTAAATCGAAGGGAAAAAAATTTATAGTCGTTTCATGGGTTCAATTGATATTTTCAAAATAAAAAGGAGTAAATTGGTCTCCTCACTTTTTATTGTACATTGAAATTATTAATTTATCCTTATAATAACAAAATTGCTTGGTTAACAATCTTTATGATCCTTCTTGCTTTTTTAAAAAATAAGCTAAAAAGAAAAATACCCTTAAAAGAAGAAGAAAAAACACTAAACATGCTTTTGACGTGGATTCTTTCATGCCTAACCTTCCAAAATACAATGGTGTCATTTAATTTGTATTTATTTTATTTTTTTTGAAGTTTTTTTTCTTGTAATCTCATCCCTTAATATCTTATTTATATAATTTTCATATCTAATTTGATCCTCATATTTGTTTTACAATTTTAAGACAAGTTGATCTAACCAAATTATAATAAACTCAATAACAATAAGTTTCACTTTTATTACCTTAAAGTAATGGTGACAATTAAAAAGTAGCTCTACTTTCTTTTTTTCACTTCAAATAAGGTTATCATCAAAATTTTAGGCCCTCTTGTTTATATTGTTTTTGTTATAGATTATTTTGAAGGTGAATTAGCTTGGCTTGTAGACCTTCTTACTTCCAAACCTCAATGATCTGGATTATCTCAAAGACTAGTCACTTTGGTTCTCAGACTAGTCTTCCCATTAATTACTTCGGCAAACCTTGTATTCATTAACTCCACTTGTTGTAATTAAATGACCAAATAACCTCTTTTAGGATTATTCATATTTTTGACACCATGTCTCGGATGTTTATACTCAATAGATGCCACTTCTCTTGTTTTTGATATATATTTTTTTATTTTTTCTATGGAATTATTTAATCAAGATTGCATATAATTTCTTTTTTCCTTAACTTGATGTCACAATTAGTTTTTATAGAAGATAAAGAACTCAACAATAATAAAGTACGTGAAAACTTGAAAATAAAAAAAGTATAACCTGATTTAGAGTTTACTCTGATATCAACTGATGTAAACCCTATAGATATATAGATCTAGAAATCCATAATCAAATTGACTCTCCCAAGTAAAACTAAGATCAGGTGAGTCAATTACCAGCAAGTGATGTGGCCCAGCGGGAAGAGACGTCCCCTCCTTCACACCGGATCAAGGTTCGAATCCCAGTGGGAGTGGGAGCTGGAGGGGTCCTCCTCTCTTGTTCCTGGGTCCATCCTTGCGCGGTATTCCTGTCACCCCCGCGGTGTCTTACATGCTCATTTGGGCTTGCAGGGTGTTCAACTGAGCCCGGAGAATAGTCGAGGTGCGCGTAAGCTGACCCGGACACCCCGGTCATAAAAAAAAGATCAGGTTTGGAATTGAGTTTGACACAATAATAACAAGTACCTAGACACCAATACCATTAGTGATGAGTATAAAAGATGTGAAACTGATTATTCTTTGATAAGTTAGAGTAATTTGATGAAGAACAAAAAAAAACATGACCAAATACATAATAATAATTGCTAGAATCCCCCCCCCCCAAAAAAAAAAAAATAATAAACCTAAATACAAGCTAAATAATCCTTAAAAATGTTTTAAATAATTCTGAAAAAATAATAAAATAGGAAAAAAAATTCTAGATGAACTAGGAAACTAAGATAATTAATGTAGAATAACTTATGAACCCTATCTCGAAGTCTTCTTGATGTCTTATTGCCTAAAATATTTAACCTAATATAGAATAAGACCTTTGAAAATTTTTGGTAAAATTTCATTCCGATCTAATAGTCAAATAAAAAAAATATTTGTTCATAAACTATGCACTAGAAAAAATAAATATCTAACTTTCAAAATTAATTAAGTCACCATTGTGAAATAATTAGGTTCATGTAGATGGATTAGGCCTCTCATCCACATAGATTAGATTGACGAAGTTCCGATCATTTTTTTTATTCGAGGAAACCTCATTCCCTAGAAAAGTGCACTTTGTGGGTCCAGGTGAGTGAGCAAAACCTCGGTTGTTCCAGGCTCTTACTAGAGGTGCACGTTCTGACTCGAACTCAAGACCTCTTGTATAAATCAAGTCATTTGTCATCACATCACGCTCCTTGGAGACCTAAGTTGTGATCATTACTTTGCCCAAATACTTTAAATGAGCTCATTGAATGGATTTTTAAGCTTCTTTACTCTTGATCTTGTAATTGGTCCAAGGAGAACTTCTAATGGATCATTTGGAGAAGTTTTAATTTTATAAGGAGAGGAATTGTGTGTTTTAAGTCATTTTAAAATTATAATAAAATCGTCTTCTATAATTTGACATGTAATCAATACCAATAAAATTGCAAATGATTTTTTATTTTTTTTATTTCGTCAATGTTTTGGTCGAAAAATAACCTCTGAGTTTATCGTCTCCTATCGTATAACAAACAATCATTCAATTCAAATCATCTCGTGAAGAATTTGAAGCCCTGCTTTTTGGGTTTGTTCATGTTATCGACTCAAACAAGCGTGTTTGAAAAGAAACTATGATGCTCTTTTTTTTGGTAACCATACCATATGGTCTCTTATATATTCTCATTCTGAAAAGTTCAACTGCACCTTGCAATGTCAATATGTATTAGAACCCCTCTAGAAGCCTGAGATCCCTATTATCGAGATGTTCCTAATTTTACAGGTTGAGCAGCCATTTGACATTAATCAGCAAGTGTGGTGGCCTTGACTATCACAGAATGTATAGCTTCGTTGTTTGTTGAACCTTTTCTGGGATCAGTTTGCACGCATTTTGATGGGTAAGTTTTGAACACTACTGCCTATTGGAAAAGGTTAGTAGACCTTTCCCTGCGAGATCGGAGAAATCTATTGCATGTCAACCCCTATTATTTGCCGCTGAAGAAGAGCTTATTTAGAGCAGATTGGCAGGAGATTAGGAAAGGAGGACCTCTCACTCTGATATCAAATGCCAGAAACAAAAGTAAAAAGATGGGTTTTAAGTGACTGTGATTCATGGAAGTGCAATGGAAGGAGCCAAAACAAAGTGGAAACATTAAATTTACATGTGAAAGAAGTTAAGAAAGACGATCATAAAATGGGAAACAGCCACAAAGCATTTTAACACATCAGTTATTTAAAGCATAGATCTAATAGTTACTGAAATTCAAGAATTAATCTTTCTGCAACCCTTTCTAATCTCTCCCCTGGAACCTGTCAGTGGAGAGATGTTTCCCATCTTCACCATGGACTTGGAAAATTGCTCGAAGAAAAGCTCATTGCTCTCAGCATATTTCTTGACCAGTTCCATTGAAGCTTCATTCTTTGTCAGGAGAACTTGGTCAGAGCTCAACAGTCCTTTTGAAGCCAATATGTTCTTGAAGTAACTGTTGTCGAACTTTTTTGGACTTGCGAAGTCCAAGAAAAAAAGGTTCTGGTCACCTCCTGATCTGGGGCACCGGGTGCGCAATTGGGCAGCAAACGATTGTTGAAGAGAGTAGTCAGGCTTCCCGTTTCCTGACTGGTTGTACAGCCTCTGCCTGAAGCTGGTGCACCGAGCATTCCCAATTGTGTGGCTCCCTGAACAAAAATCTTCAAAACTAAGGACTATATTCATAGTTTCCGGAAACTCAATGAAGGGAGATAGTCGAGTTAATTTACCAGAGAGAGCAACAAGATCAACAACATTAAGGCCTTTTAACTTGAACTTTGTAAGAATTGTTTGGAATGTGTTGTTTGGAGCAGGAATATTGTTATTCGAACCGCTCAAGCTTGCACCTCTAGAGTCTCTTCTTCCCAATGGAACCTCCCAGCTAGGACCGCCAGTCTGTATACATCAACAAAACAAGGGTCAGCTCTGGAATTTTGGCTAGAAAAGGTTGGTTCAATTCATTACAGGACAAGCATGTAACACTTACAAGAACGGTAGAATCTCTAGCAGACAAAGCCATGATATCAGCACAGGAAACTGTTTGAGGACACTCCTTCTCTAGCACAGATTTAATCTCGTCAATTACTTCAAATCCTCGAAGTGAGTTTCTATTCGGAATTGACCCCTTCTCACTTACTATGCTTCCGGTGCTGTCTAGCAATACTGATGCATCACAGCCCTGAGATTTTAACAAAATAATGTAAATCATTTTTGTCATGATAGTAGAAGAGCAAGTGATGAGAGTAGTAATCGATTACAGGCCTTGACAAAGCAGTCATGAAAATGGAGCCTAAGTAATGAGGCTGCCATACGAGCTTCTTTAGCAACTGCCTTGGCTACAATGGAGTGGACAATTTCTCGAGCTTTTGGGCATGACCTATCGTAAAACTGCGGATAGAGGTAGCCACCAGTTGTCTTACCACAAAAACAAATCGGAGAAAAGGCAAGGAAAACAAGACCAAGAACCAAGACTACGCTAATGAGCTGAGCCATTCCTGCTTCAGTTTTTTTCCAGAAAATCACTAGTTGCCAGACCAAGATTGTACACAGGAATGCTAAGAAATATGAAGGGGAAGTTCAAAAGCTGCTATGAGCTTTGGATGGTCTTGAGATATTTATAGAGGAGAGAAGGGAACAAAAATGGAGCTGGTAACTAGCTAGCTTTCTATCATCGGGAAAAAGGGGGGAAACAGAGAAGAGAGTGGTTAGCAATTTATTGTTATTTAGGCTGATCATTCTCGCTGAAACAAAGTTTTAAGAAAGCTACTGAGCAGTCCCTGACCTGACCATAACTTAATGACTGTAGCTTGTTAGTGCATTAGCTTTATATCCGAGTCAATTATGTTTTGGTTTTTTTCCATTGGAACCGAATATTTCGGTTTTGAGCGTTTTGACGCGCTATTTTGGGGGTTTATGTATATATATATATATAATTAAATATATTAATTCAAAACAAAATTTAGTTCAAATCAAAAAATAAAATTGTTTAGAATTGTGCAATTTAATCTAAAAAAAGATACAATAAAATAATTGTTCCGAATAAAATTATGAACATGTATAATATTACGAGAATGTCATCATCAATCTCGTAAAATCATTACATTCTCTGATTGCTCTTAAATTTTAATATAATATATATAAATATATCAAGAGACTCATCGTATAATTTCATCTCAAACACTATTTGGTCGGAACGGCACAAACGACATGATACCGGCACGTTTCAGCTAGTATTTGCTGAAAAATCCAAAATGAACTGAAATTTTAACTGAGACAAAAACAATATCGTTTTATCTCGTTTTTTTACCAATACAAAATATTTCAACAGTTTGAAAACCCTGTTTATAGCACTATCGTGGAAGATGTATCATGGGTTTTCTGCATCACATGGCTGTTCTTTTACCAGCTTCCTGATTCAGACATCCTCTCTAAATCATTCCTTTATGCGAAACTGATGGAATGTTCAACACACGATGCACCGAATACAGATTTTGAAGCATCCTATCATTCTCACAATGATGGGACCAATCATCACCTTCCTTGCATGAGTTTGTTCTCATTACCAGTGGGTCCATATGACCTCAATTATTGTTATCAGCACTCGTCCCCGAACGCGAAGAAAAGCAGAGACGAGAAAAGCCGCGGAAAGAGAAGTAGATTCACCTGCTCTTATTGACCGAATGGATGATCCCATAATTGTTTTTTTTTTTTACTATAATTCCTACTATAGACGGAATTAATAATGTGTGACCACTAGAAAGCAATACAAAAGCTAGCTGTAAACAGTGCATGAGGTTGAAAATTCATAGTATTTATATCAAGCTTTGCTTGCTAGATCCATGGCAAAAATACTTTATGGTTAATCATGGGCCATTCATCAATTGATTCTCTTGTAGTTACTTTTCTTTTAAGTAGCATGATAACACAAGAATAGATGGAGCAGATGAGGGAGACTATCTTTTTGAGAGTCTTGAGCCATCCTAATCCTAACAACTCTTCACTCCGAAAATGGAACCAATGGTGAAGCACCATGACTTGATCAGTCAATGTTGTTGTTGTTATTGTTGTTGTTGTTGTTATTATTATTATTATTATTATTATTATTATCATCATCATTTTATGAAATCTGAGTTGCCAGTTCAAGTATACCGTGTAAGGGTGGTTTTTTTTATAAAAAAAAGTTTGTTTTTTATTGCTTTAAATGAGAAAAAAAGATTAGTATTTTTAAATTATTTTGATGTGTTTATGTCGAAAATATTTTTTAAAAAAATAAAAAAAATATTGTAATAAATTTATAAGTGAAAATCACTTTGAAAATCAACCGCAATCATACTTACAAATACCTTCGAAATGTAGTACAAAACAAAATATGAATAATGTTTTTAAAAGGTTTAGGGTTTTAATTATTCTATTTTTTTGGTAATTCATTTTAGTTCTAATTGTAGGCTAATTACGTCTGAATTCTTAAAATTATATATATATATATATATATATATATATATATATATATATATATATATATATATATATATATATATATATATATATAATATAATATAATATATATTATATTATATATATATATTATATAATACTTATAATTAATATAATATAATATAATTATAATTATAATTATTATATAATATATATAATATAATATATATCATATATATATATATATTATATTATATTATATATATATATATATTATATTATATTATATATATATATATATTCTTTTGGTGTTTTTGTTCTTTTTGGACAAAAATAATCAATATTTTATGTATTTATGTTTTTAGATTTTGATTTTATTTTTTTCATTTTTGTTGTGTACTTATCATTCTGAAATTTTAATTTATATCGGTTACATTGTATTTTATTTTTAAATTTTTTTTTATTATTTTTTGTTCCCAAAAAACATTGTAGTAATCTACAGTGTTTTTTTTACGCCATGATAAAAGGATATATATATTAACTATACAATAAAACACGTCCCGGTTTTACTGTGCTAATTTACAATAACACTTACTATTAATATATATTTTCGTGAAAGACAAACGGTTGTTGAGGTAGCCGACATGGTCTAAAGAGCGTCAAATTAAATCCCCTTCGAGGGCATGGGTTTGAATCTCACTCTCAACACATTTTTTTTAGCAAATCCACATTAAAATTAGATTTAATATATATTTTCGAGAAAGATGAACAAATGTTGAGGTGGTCGAGCGGGTTTATGAGGCAGGAGAAAATTGTTTTTGTTTGAGAGATTGGGGGTTCAAGTCCACTCTTGACAGATTTCTATTTTACTTAAAAATATGATTAATTTTTTTTTAATGATTATTGTAATTTTCTTGCTTTTTAATGATTATGATAATTTTATGTTGGTTATTTCGTTGAAACTTATTAAACAAATAAATTTATATCGATTTAAAATTAATATATTTTATAGAAAACTTGCACGTCACAGGAATTCTGTACAAATTTATCATTTTAACTAAAAAAAATATTATAAAAAAAACAATTTAATTTTTTTTTTGTTGAAAAAAATATGGTACTATCCGCGACGAGGAGTGGGGCATTGGCTAGTATATATATATATATATATATATATATATATATATATATATATATAAATGGAATGCCAATTAAATAGTAAAGTGACAAGTTGATGATGTAACTAGTAAAATATAGATATACATAAAAATATTTTATAAATATAGACTACAGATAATTATGATAATTAACTATAAGATGTATACAATAAACTATTTAATATAGAAAAGAACCAAGGTAGCGAGACCTTTTCAAAATCAATTTTGATTTAATCTTGGGTGTGTATTATCATATATAAAGTTAATTTTAGATTAATCTAAAAAAAAAGTGTAGATGCAACGTAGTTACTTGTTGAAAACTTTGAAAATTCAAAGCATAAAGTAATATATTATTATTAAAGATCATTTATTTGCTCTAAAGGCTTACTGTTTTATCTCCCAAAATCATTATCTTCCACCGGCATTTATACTGATATTTGGGAGCAAAACTAAAGAAGAATTAATTCTAGTAATTATTATAAGTAATTTTCTCTTTTTTATCTTAATTAACTTCCATAAAAAAAACTTAAAACCTCACATTTTTTAGCCTTAAAACTCATACATCTTCCCTGAGAAAAAAAGGTATTTGTAAGGAAGAATATTGTTCAAACTATTTTTTTCATGGGCTATATGTACATGCTAGAAAAACAAATTATGTGTCAAAGAATTATTTATAAAAGAACTCAAATAAAATTTTAAAATAAGTTAGCAAAACTCAAATTCAAACCTAAATTTATGCCCATAACACAAAACCCCAAGCCAAGCATACATATGGGTTAAATCTATATTTCAATAGATAAGCTACATGAGTTTTTAGGCTTATATGAGATAGAGTGTTTCAACCAAGGATTCTTTGAAATTAATTTTTTGTTTATCCATAATTTATTTTAATCATGTTAATATACCATGTTAAAGAACTTGTATAGAATAACTCTTAATAAAGTTTTAACCCTAAATATGAGCGGGTCTGTTTTCAATTTGATCTTAAAAGTGTCTATTAGCCATGATTTTAAAATGAATTTTTTTAAAATAATTTATATGAATAAAAATTATCTTGTCGATTTTTTAAAAAAACTTGAGGATTCATAAATAACTAATGATTTGGTGGATCACTATATTAAGATAGATAGTTTTGGGTTTTAAGCCTTTCTTAAAGAGATGCTATTAGATTTACTCGGCTAAATAGTAAATGTGATGTCTTGAACTATTCAACATTTTATGTAAGATAATAATACTCACATAGCTCATTATCTTGATAGCTCATTATCTTGATGTTTCTATTAATTGTGTTTATTTTGGCCTTGAATAACCTCTAAATTCATGAGTGCTTTAGAGAATGCAATCATTTTAAAATTCTCAAAGAAATAGTTATATCTTTCACTTATATAAATGATATTTGATTAAGAATTTTTCTATATGCTCCACTTAAATACATAGATATTAAATCATTAAGAGAATTGTTCACACTTTATTAAGTTCTAGTTAACTCCTTTTTCATCATAAGAATAACTTGAAAACAATAATTTATAAGTGCTTTTAATAATGTTATAGAGTTAATTTTTTATTTGAACCTAAACCTTTGGATTTATAATAAATTAGGTATTTTTACCATCGGTATACTCTTTTTATATTTAAATGATTTAAACTTATCTCTCTTGATGAATTATACAATAAAACCTCCCAATAAGTTTTTTGTCAATGGATCTATAATACTTTTCTTTGATTTTATATATTCAGTATAAATTATCTCATTCAAGAGTAAGTATTTAACATTATTATGTATTTGTGTTTACATTTTTTACAACATGGAATATCTTCTAAAAAATTCTAAAGTCACTTGAATTTATCTCTAGTTGTATCAAGAAAAATAATTTTTCACTCCATCATGGATTTTGCAATGCACATTTATTTATAAGACTCTTATGACATGACTACTTCATTAAGTATGAAAACATATCCATTAGTGAATTTCAAATATGTAGTGTTGGATATCTAATTACTATAACTATACCTTTTTAATATCATTCTGGAACAAATATAGTGTAACCCATTATAACTAACCTAATTTATTTACATGATATTCCATGTATTCATATTATATTGTTATTGAAAGTACATGAATCTGTTTTCTACCAAAAATTCAACAGAGTTCTCTTCAATTTCTCAATACCAAGTTATCAAATCAAACAATTTTCATAACCTACAAATAATAAATTCAATGTTATCCCACCATTCAGGACTTTCTTGTTTATATTAAATTCAACCATAAGAATAATTTTTTTTCTTTAATATTTATTCAAATGAATCAAATATTGTATCATCCAAAATAATAATAATAATAATAATAATAATAATACAATCAATTTAATTATCACATAAATCAATACACACATTCATTATTAAGCAAAGTAAATCTGAAAAGGGTATACATAATTAGAGACATTTTTTTAAAAATATTTTAGATACATCATTTATATTTAATTTAGATCCATATATATTTTTGGATATACAATTACATTACAAAAATAATATTCGTCTATTCCATTTACATGATTAGTCAATTAACTAGGTAACTAGTCTCATTAGTCAGGGTAACTAGCTTTTTTAATTGCCCGTTTATTAGGGCGCTAGTCTCATTTACTAGTGTAATTAGTTTCTCTAATTTCCTATTAATCAAGTCATTAGTCTTATTTACCAGGATACTAGTTTTATTTATCATAACTAGTTTCTTCAATAATTTAACATTTATTAGAAGAGTAAGATACATTTAAGAAAAAATATTATCATAGTTTAAATAATATTTTAGTTGTGAGGTGTTGAACACTTAAAGTGATGTTTGAGTGTGTGAAATGGTCCCTGGTGACGAGAGCAGTTCAATAAAGATAATTAAATGACTTATTGCTTGTTGAAAAATAAAATTAGAGAGGAAGATACATCATCCATTCTTTTTAGAAGAAAAAACGGTCAAACATGTGAACCTAAGCTTTCAAACCTAAGTGCACCTTTTCCAATTATACAATTCAAAAGGTGTAGAAAAAATCAATTTAGTCCCTTAAGTTTAATCTTTTTATATTTTAGTCATTAGACTTTATTTATTTTTCATTTTAGTCTCAGTTTGTTGTCAAATGAGAGAAAAAGTCTTTGAAAAAGGAAAAAAAAAAGAGAGAGGGAAAACTCTCGGATGACCAAATTCCAAAAACCAATAACTACAATTTTAGTGTTTATGGATTCGTTTTTAAGATGAGAAGTCAATGATGGTAATTTTGTCTTTAATCATATTTAAATATGTAGATTAGGTCTCATTTTTTTTTTTAAAATTTGATTCTAAGTCCTTATTCCAATTAAAATGTGTTTTATGGTTAGAAATAAAGTTTTTTTTTTAATTTGTATGATATTTTCTTCATGTATTCTGTTAAAAACGTTGAAATTAGATTTTTTATGCATAAAAACTTGATTCTGATTTTTCAATCACCTCTGGTGATCAGAAAATGTTGAATACAAACAGCTCCTTGATTGTTCCATTTTTAAAAAAATAGGTCATCCACCTTTTAAAATAAAAGTAATGTAAAACTTATTTTTAAGATTCTGATACATTTTGTTCAGAAAATACTATGAAAATCAGTTTGTATATTTTATTAATGAAAAATATTATATTTTGAGTTCTTAATTAAAACATTTAATGATATCAGGGACCATATTCACAAGCCTTGTTTTCATGTATATATAAATGTAATATCTAAAAGTGGCGCGGGGACAATTAAGAATAAATTTTTTCCAAGCCATCCCCTGAATCTAACGACATGTTGTCCACCATAATAAAAAAATCATTATTATATTTTCACTTGAAATTCCAGTCAGTGACTTCCTATCAAAATTCCAGGTGTCTAGACGAGGCGTCAACCCCTTGCACGAGTCCAAATGTGCAAGAATGAACCCTAACGATGCCACTGCTAAAATAACAATAATAATGCCAGTTAAAGCCGAAGCCAACGGCAGCAGTCTCAAAATCTCGAGGAAATGGCTAAACTACTGCAGCAGCACAGTAATGCAGCTGGGTGGGCTCCTCCTTCAGTGCAAAAACGATGGCTCTTAACACTCTTAATTATGCTTTCCGTTTCCACTCTCATCGCTCTCCTCGTTAAATCCGCTTTTGATCCCTGCGATGCCCCCCACCCCCGCAACTTCCATGTTGATGCTTCAAACCAACCGGTCAAAGATTTTCCGAAATCGATTAAAACGGCGCCGAGCCCGCTTAGTTTCATGAAGTCTAAGCTCGTTCTCTTGGTCTCTCACGAGCTCTCTCTTTCTGGTACTGTCTTTCCTTCTTTTTTATTTTTATTTTTGTGATTAATAATTTTATTTTGATTAAAGAAAGATAATCGGTGTTGTTATTTGCGTTGACTATTAATTAGATTGTCTAGTCAATCTAGCATGCAAGATGCTTGTATTATCTTAAGATGCCCTTATTGATTGTAGAATCTGGAAAGGCAGGTGATTATCATCCTGCTTATAGCTAAATTATGTGCTCTTTATTACTACCAGGGAATGATATTACTACTTTGTCAAGTCAGGTGCATATTGTGAATTCGTGTTTGTGAATCCCTTTTGACATCTCTCTTGAAGGAACGCTAGTCATCAACTTGTAGTTAACTAGATGGTAGTTATTATCCTAAGATGGCTAAATTGCTGAGCATTCTAAAGGTGTTTTGAGATGAACGTTGTAATGCCTGGTTTGGTGATTCATGGATGTTGTGCATAGTGATATACTCTAGAAGATATTGTGGCAGCCTTTGTTGTCGTTATTTTTTTTTGTTATTCAGTAAGACTATTTAAGTGGACATGCTTTAAGAGAATGTTTTTAAAATCTTGTTATCAAGGCATTGTCTTTTGAGGAATCTTGTTTTTTGCTGTCATTCTCTTTTCATATAAAGGTGTATTGAGTGAATGATCTTGACAAGTGTTAATGTCTGAAACAACATTTGTGTGGACATAGAAGGAATAATTTATATACTGAGAGGCCGTTTGGCACTGCGGCTAAACCGCCGGTTTCATGCTTTTCATTGTTTTTTTTCATATTAAATGAATATGTTTTGGTGTTTTTATATCATTTTGATGTGCTGATGTCAAAAATGATTTTAAAAAATAAAATAAAAAACATCATTTTGATGTATTTCGGCATGAAAAACACTTTGAAAAGCTACTGCAACCGCCCTCCTAAACAGGCCATGAAACTGTTAAGCTACCCGTAACTGGCTTCCATTATTTTTTGTACTTGTATGGTTGTTCTCATGGTTTGGAGAAGTATGTAGGAGGGTTCTCTATATTATGTCAATTCATGAAATTATCTTGCTGTTCATAATAGGAAGTTACTGTTAAAGATCTTCAGCTATAAATGGAGGAGCAATGTGGCTGAAAATTTCCCAGTAGGATTAGGATGTGTCATTCATTTGGTTTCCGCCACTATTTTTGTGCAAATGTATATAGCATGCATTCTTGGCATGTGTTAAAAACCAGATAACATTCATTTTGCCAACTGGGGAGCTGATTTCACTTGCTTTACTTCCACGAACCTATGTATTCTATATAGCAGAGATCAAAATTTAGAAAGCATGTAATTGCACTGTGGTTTCTTAAATGTTCAATGCATAAATTCTCATCCATCCCATCGATTTTGTCTATGATTTTCATGTTGATTCATAAGTATCATATCCTCTGTTCTTTTTTCTTTCCGTGATTTTGAGCTAACTTGCTCGAGTGTTTTATTTTTCCAGGTGGACCATTGTTACTGATGGAATTAGCATTTCTATTAAGAAGTGTTGGCACTGAAGTTTTTTGGATCACTATCCAGAAACCAACAGAAACTGATGAGGTTGTATACAGTTTGGAGCAAAAGATGTCGGTCCGAGGAGTGCAGGTAATTACTGTTCTAGCTCCTGAAGCTGTCTAGCAGATGATTTTGTTCCAATTTGAGTGATTTTAATTTAAATATTAAGTCGGGCATGTGTCAACCTTTTGTCTTAGTTGGAATACAGAATTAAATCAGGCCTGGTTTCTCTACTGCTCTGTGCCATCATATATATCATTATGCCGTCCCCTCTTAATAAAAAGTTGGAGTTGGCTTTTGATTCTTCACGAAGCTAATCCTCTTCTATTATACGAATACAGGTGTTCTCTGCAAAGGGTCAAGAAGCTATAGATACGGCTTTTAAGGCTGATCTGATTGTCTTGAACACTGCTGTTGCTGGTAAATGGCTGGATGCTGTTCTCAAGGAGAATGTTCCTCGTGTTCTCCCAAAGGTGTTGTGGTGGATCCATGAAATGCGGGGACATTATTTCAAATTGGATTATGTCAAGCACCTTCCCTTGGTTGGTGGTGCTATGATTGACTCACATGTAACAGCAGAATACTGGAAGAATAGAACTCAAGAGCGTTTGAGGTACTTATAATCTGTCTGTTGATACTGACTTGGTGAATGAGTACCTGCCTTCTATATTATTATATGTCCTTTCTTGTCTGCCCTGGTATTTAATTTTTTGATAAATGATCTATCTTAATGTTGACTATTGATGGCGCAAGTATAGAAATGAAATATATCAATTCCTATAAATAATTAATTATCGTGTCCATTCTCAATTAAATCAAGGCATCATAAATACCTTAAATAGCTGAATCTAGCTTTGCTTCTTGTGGTGGTTGGCGTGTTGAACAATTCTGTTTGGCTTGTTTTAACTGGCATCATCATGTTTTATTTTCCTTGCATAGTTTTCATCTCCAGTTTCGGTTTTGGTTGGGACCTAAATCTGAAACTAAATAACATTTCCCTCTATTGTATTTGTGTTTCCATAACCTCTTCTTTTTCATGTTTATCGTTTTTCATTTCTGTAATTCTTTTTTTTTCCTCTTCTGCAGGATTAAAATGCCTGAGACCTATGTGGTTCACCTTGGAAATAGCAAAGAACTCATGGATGTTGCTGAAGATAGTGTGGCAAAAAGGGTTTTGCGTGAGCATATTCGGGAGTCTCTTGGAGTGCGAGATGAAGATATACTCTTTGCCATTATTAACAGTATGTTTTCATGCTAATTAGATCATATACTCTCATTCTGACACTGCAGTTTCTTTTCTGTCGATGAATTCTGTCCTTTACTTTAAATGATTGACTCATTGTGTGTCACCCAGTTGGTAGGAAAATGTTTTTATTACCTTTTAAACTTTAACCCTGGGATCTGAATTTATCTCCTTCCCCTAGCTGGTTTTGGATATTGTAGTATGTTTCAACTTCATTGTGCCTTTGAAGTCCTCTTCCCTGCCAATCTAATGCACCTCCACACAAAAGAAACATCAGAGCGAGCAATAGAAAAAAATGTTATATCTGGTTGGATATTAATAACTGCTAAAATATATTGCAGGTGTTTCGCGTGGAAAGGGCCAGGATTTATTTCTACGTTCCTTTTATGAGAGCTTACAATTAATCCAAGTGCAGAAACTAAAGGTGCCATCAATGCATGCAGTAATTGTGGGTAGTGACATGAGTGCTCAGACTAAGTTTGAGACAGAATTACGGAACTATGTGATGCAGAAAAATATTCAAGATCGTGTTCACTTTATAAATAAAACTTTGACTGTAGCTCCTTACCTAGCTGCAATTGATGTTCTTGTTCAGAATTCACAGGTAGTTTCATGATGCCTGAGCATTTTTTTTCCATGCACTGTAGTTTATTTTGAATATCCAGTTTAGTAGAGTAATTATTGTTCATTATCTTGTTATCATCATCTTAATTGATTCATGGTTTTTGACATAATTATCTTCATTGAGACATGGGCTGTGTTCATTTTGCTGATGCTGTGTTCAGTAGGAAATGGCTTTGTGGCATAATATTCAAATCATATAAAACTGAAGACAGGGAAGGAAAAAAGGGGATAGGTTAGTCATAAAAGATGCACCTCTTAGCTGCAAACTCACAATTAATAAACTAGGGCCTCCATACAGAGGTATAAACACATGAATAAACAGTAAATTAAAGCAGTTTATTTTCACGAGGTCAAATATAATGGTGTCATAATCTGTCTAGGAAGGTTGCTATTTTATTAGGCAAGTGGTGCATCTTATAAAATGAAGCAAAGAATCCAGTCTTTCGATGTGAAACAATTTTTTGCTGTCATTGAGATGAATCATTGATGCTTATAGAGGCTTCTACTCCTCTGTTGATTTCATTTCCCTAATCCAAGGTTTGTTCAAAGTCTATCTGATTGCGTTGTTATGGATGTTCTTCACAATTCCTGTTTCCTCTTCCAAGCAATTGGAAGTATAAGAGCTCTTATAAACATTTTCTTTCTGCGTATCCATTTAGGCACGGGGTGAATGCTTTGGGAGGATAACTATTGAAGCAATGGCATTTCAGCTGCCTGTTCTGGTGAGGCTATTTATACAATCCTGATATTTCTTTTATAATAATCATGCTTGATACTTGAGTTCTCATCACAATAAATATGCTTGATACTTGAGTCTCATCACACTTGCCATATATTATAGCTGGTTTTGATCTCAATTGTTCTTTGTTATATTGTTCTTGTCAGGGAACGGCAGCTGGAGGCACCACAGAGATTGTTGTGAATGGAACTACCGGATTATTGCATTCCGTCGGAAAAGAAGGGGTCACTCCCCTAGCCAAAAATATCGTAAAACTTGCCACTCATGTCGAACGGAGGCTTACAATGGGTAAAAGAGGATGTGAAAGGGTCAGGGAGATGTTTTTAGAACATCACATGGCACACAGAATTGCTTCGGTGTTGAAACAAGTTTTACGGAAGTCGAAGAGCCACCCTCATTCTTAACACTTTGAAGATCAGTCCTCCCTTCAGCTTGCTGGAGCATGAGGCGATCTGCATTTCTAGGCTGTCCATCGAAATCTTCACAAAAAGACTGCCTTCAGTGATGATAGGAAAATGGTAGTTTATATAGCCCATAGCCATAGCCATACCTTTTCTTTGGGTGGTGTTTTCCATGCTATCTTTCAAAGGAGCTGTATATTATGTACATACTTGGATGGATCAAGTCAGTGGGACTTCGTCATATATGAACGCATATGACTTTATCATGTCAACGTTTACAGTTTTTTCTCTGGCCTCCGTGTTATTGATGAGGATCAGCATTCCGATCAGCAAAAGAAATCTCAAGCCACCAATTAACACTTGAACTAACGACATAAGATTTGAATTTTATTTACCTATCTAATATTTAGCTAAAAAGAAAACGGACTTTATATATATACACACACACATGGTAATCAAACTCGTGAGTCAACTTGCAAACTCGTACTTGGCTCAGCAAACCTGGTTGGACCGGAAAGAAAAATCGAAACCGATCAAACTCAGTTAAAATCGGGTTGACTCGTGAAATCGGACCGAATCGGTCTGATTTTACGAGTTCAAGGTATTCGGCGGGGGCTTTGCTTTCGTTTTTAATTTTTCGTTTTTTTCATTTACATATTTCTTTTGTAGCTCAATCCTCAAATCAAAATCCTTTTTTCTCTTTCGTGTTTGGCCTTTACTTTGCTCTTCAACTTTCAAGTTTCAATCTTTTTTTTTTCATAGTTATTGAAGAGGATGAGGACTGAGGAGGAAGAGAGTAAAGAAGAAGACCAGAAGAGGATGAGAGTAAAGAAAAAGAGTAAAGAAGAAGACCAGAAGAGGATGAGAGTAAAGAAAAAGAGAGTGGGCGGCGTCGTTAGATGGTGAGAGTCTGAGAGAAGAGAAGTTGGCCCTTTTATACTTATAATAATAATAATATTAATAAAAAAGGTGGTGGTTTCTAGTTTCTACTTTCTAAGAGGGGTTGTTATAAATTATTATTATTATTATTATTAATAATAATAATATATACGAGGGAGGGGTTATTATATTAATAATAATAATAATAATAATAATAATAATAATAATCTGGAGGTTTATAATAATAATAATAATTAGCATAAAAAATAGTTAGCATAAAAAATAATTTTAAGAAAATTCTATTAATTTAAGATAATAAATAACATTAATTAATTTCAAATACAACAACCATAAAAAATATATACAATTACTTGAAAAACATAAAATAAATAGTTTAAATTTCAAATCTCAAATACTATGGGTCTTTTAATTATATTTAAATTCATTTTTAATTTAAATATAATTAAAAATAATAATTTTATTGTTGGAGGGTTTTTCAAAAGTAATTATTTAATTATATAACTTACTCCTATTAATTGTATAATTAATTATATAATTAAACTATATATAAAATAATTGAACTTTATTTAAAATAAGATAAAAAAATATCCATAATTATGCTATTTTGTATTCAGAAATATTTTACATACGATTTTACAATTTTGCTTCTCACACGATTTTAGCAGTGATTTTATAATTTTTGTACGGAAAGATTCAGGTATGATCTTACGATTTTACGATCCAATCTTATGATTCGATTTTTCAAAGTCCTTTCCGATTCGTGTCAAAATCTCGATTTTGACAACCTTTTTTTTTCTTATTCTTACATAATCTTGAACTTCTAAACTCGTGCGAACAAAAAAACCAAATAGATTTTTGTAAAATCAAGAACTGATTCAATGTCAAGATAACCGATTCCAAACAAATGTAATGTCAAAGAACTAAATCGAAAAAAAGAAAAGGACAAAAAATCGGAGCTGTGAGGAGAGCTGCAGGGAAATCACCAAATCTTTATGGTGTTTTGTTGATGTTAATCTGCAAGTGTAAGTGAGACACTTTCAGGTTGCGTATAAATGTTTGTTCGATCCAACCAAACCAAAGAAGTTGTCAGATGAACTCAATTTACGCCAATCAAACTGGAAAATTCAGCTGATGATTAAGAAACGATAAAGCAACACAACAATCTTTAACAGTAGTAGGGCATCTTTTGTAGTAGAAACTGGATTTCCATGGATAATGAGGGAAGTGACCAACCATAACAGAATCTGCTCAATCAGCCATCCATGGTATATATACAAAGGATTTGCAAAGAAGACAATGAGCATCAGCTAGCCACTAATCCTACAGCATCTCTCAGTTCATCAATGGTCTTATAACAAACTGGCAAGAAAGATTAACATGATTTAAACAAGTCCCTTGACACCATTACGATACTCATACAATCTCAAGGCTTGGGTAGTGAAGGCTGTTTATTGCCTGGTTTTGGTTGCAGCTTGAGGTTGGGTTTAGTGAACCAAGAAGTATAAAGAAACTGCTTATGAGGCCCTTCATGATTGCAAATAAGCTTAAGCTTCTGCCTCTCTCTCATCCATCTCAACACTATTTTCATATGCCTTTTGCTTGTCAGTCCTCTCAATCCAACCTCCTACTCAGGCAATTCATCAAACACTATGCTATCAAAACAGAGCAAACCTTGAAAGCAACCAACGTAAAGAAGAATCAAAAGAACCCATTTGTGGTAAAAGTTGAAGGGATTACCTGGACCTTTTCCCAGGTTTCTGCGATGGTGAGAGGACCATGTTCTTTTACGATGTCGATAATTGCTCTGGTTATCGTCTGGGTTTGCTCTGGCGGTGTTTTGAGCTCTATTGGTTTCATTTTTGGCTTAGGTTTCGTTGAGAAGTACCTTATTGCAGCCCTAAACATGATTTCCTTTTTCAAAATTCACGACACTCGGATGGGAGAGAGACTGTTGTGGTGGTGAAAGAGAGAAATGGTGTCATAGAGAGGCATATGACTCGCAAATTAATTATGCCATTTTTCTAATTAAATTTTCATTCTTGTTGATTTTTTGTTTTGTATTTTTAATGTGTTACGTTGAAGAAAAACTCGGAAATGAAAAATAATGTATTGCTATTTTGTTTACACTGGTTCAAGAAATTCAAAATTGATGAAATTAAAAAAAATATAAAAAACAATTAATAAAACTTCATAAAAGGTGGTTGTAGTGCTCCTCCAAACAAACACTGAAGGAGCTAAAATAAAATCAGGTCTGAAGATGGAAGAAACTTGTAAGCTACTAACAATCTCAAAACTACAAATTAATCTTCTTGAAACCGAACTACCTCTAAAAAAACAAGAAGAAAAAACTGTGATATGGTCACCCTCTCTCGCAAATTCTCCACGGCCACATCGGATTCCCTAACCTGTATTTCCCTCAAGCAATTCTCTCAAAACCCACAAAAATCAACCCCTTTCTATCAAATTCAACAACAACAACTTGAGCATCTAAAATCCCAAATTGTTACCACACTCGATGGCTGCAAAAACCTCACTCAAATCAAACAAGTTCATGCTCGCATCCTCCTTAGCGACCTTGAGCAATCCTGCTATGTCCTTGCAAAACTTATCCGCACGCTCATAAAACTTAACTTCCCTGTGGATCCATATCCGCGGTCCATTTTTAACAGGGTCAAATACCCAAATCCATTCCTTTACAATGCTCTAATCAGAGGTTATTTGGTTGAAGAAAGGTTAAATGAATCAATTGAATTGTATAGTTTGATGAGAAAAGAAGGTGTTGGGCCTCTTTCTTTCACATTTGCTGCTCTTTTTAAGGCATGTGGTGCTAAAATGAATATGAGTTTGGGGCAGCAAATTCATGGGCAAACGATTTTGGTTGGTGGGTTTGATGAGGATTTGCATGTTGGGAATTCTATGATTGATATGTACATAAAATGTGGATTTTTGGAGTTTGGGCGAAAAGTGTTTGATGAAATGCCCAAGAGGGATGTGATTTCTTGGACGGAGTTGATTTCTGCTTATGCGAAGAATGGGAATATGGAGAGTGCAGGCGAGTTGTTTGATGGACTGCCTGTGAAGGATATGGTGGCTTGGACAGTGATGGTTTCAGGTTTTGCACAAAATGCTAAACCAAGAGAGGCAATAATGGTTTTCGAGAAAATGCAGGAATCTGGTGTTGAAACTGATGAGATTACTTTGCTTGGTGTTATTTCCGCTTGTGCTCAATTAGGCGCTGCTAAGTACGCTGATTGGATTCGTGATGTTGCAGAGAAATCTGAGTTTGGTGGTAAGCATAGTGTTGTTGTGGGGTCAGCTTTGATTGATATGTATTCAAAGTGTGGGAGTGTTGGAGATGCGTACAGAGTTTTTCAGGGCATGAAGGAGAGGAATGTGTATTCTTATAGTTCAATGATTTTGGGGTTTGCAATGCATGGTCGTGCACATGATGCAATGAAATTGTTTGATGAGATGGTGACAACAGAGATAAAACCAAATAGGGTTACTTTTATTGGAGTGCTTACAGCTTGCAGTCATGCAGGAATGGTAGAACAAGGCTGGCAGATATTTGAGTTGATGGAAAAATGTTATGGTATTAAACCATCTGCTGATCATTACACTAGTATGGTGGATCTGCTTGGACGAGCTGGGCGCTTGCAAGAAGCACATGAGCTTGTTAAAACAATGCCAATAGAGCCTCATGGAGGAGTGTGGGGAGCATTGCTTGGAGCTTGTCGTATCCATAAAAGCCCCGACATTGCAGCAATTGCTGCTAACCATTTGTTTGAGCTTGAACCCTATTGCATTGGAAACTACGTTTTGCTTGCTAATGTATATGCATCATGTGGAAGGTGGAGCGATGTCTCTACTGTAAGAAAATTGATGAGAGCAAGAGGTCTAAGAAAGAACCCTGCATTCAGCTGGATAGAATCAGAGAAAGGAATGGTTCATGAGTTCTTTTCAGGGGATATGACTCATCCAAGGTCTGGTGAGATTAAACAAGCACTGGAGGACCTTCTTGAGAGGTTGGAGGCTAAAGGATACCAACCACTCTTGAGTTCTGTGCCTTATGATGTGAATGATGAAGATAAGAGACGTATACTAATGACTCACAGTGAGAAGCTTGCTCTGGCATTTGGGTTGATCAGTACACTTCCTGGTTCCAAAATAAGGATAGTGAAAAACGTTAGGATATGTGAGGATTGCCACTCAGTTATATGTGGTGCATCGCAGATCATGGGGAGGGAGATTGTTGTGAGGGATATCATGAGATTTCACCATTTTCATGATGGGATATGCTCATGTGGTAATTTCTGGTGATTGAACGGAAGAGAAGATTTGAGTATTGTCTGGGATTGTGCATCGGAAGTCAGAAGCCGAGAAACCCTCTCTCTTCACATGGAGGGTTGGTTGTGGCCTGATTTTGTGCAAGACATTCGAGCTACTGAAATCTTCTATCCACGTAAAAGCCAGGATTCTATTTCCATTAGTTCTGAACCTGCTCCTGTGAATCATCTGCTGTTGTAGACAACCGCTGCAGTAAATAGAATTGGAAGGTTTTGAAATCATGCCTGCAAGGTAAAAACTATTGAACACAACAGCTATCAATTGAACTCGTTCACATGAATAACAAAGATGCATATGCATACTAAACAATTTACTCACATGCCAAGATAATTCTTTGATGCTGAGGCAATTAGCACTCGACTTCATAGTTGCCATCACCCGTTATAGGTCTATTCTGTGAAAAGAGTTGTTTCGGAGGAGAAAATGCCTAGGTATCTGAAAGGGAAACTACTAGCTTTGGTTGAAATTTTATTGTTTACGTCTAGGAGAGTGAATGGATCTTCTAATCTTGTAGATCCTTTTAGGTGTCTTATATGATAAAAACATATATTTTATAAGGGTCTTTTAATATCACAACATTTTTTGCTTCCCATGTGCATCAAATTTTGGCTTTGCAATAGATTTACACTCCTGTGAAACACGAGGGTTCGGTGTGAATGATTCACAATAGAACTAAAAATTAAACCAATCTGCATGACAAATCCAATCAGAATTCTCTTATTGTGCTATCAAAAACTCAATAAATAAGGACAAATTCTAAATAGTGAAGATTCATGTTCAACATGTGAGAGTTCTTCAAAACTAGGAACAACCTTTTCATAGTAGTCTCCCAAACTAGATAAGCCAATGATGTATATTTCCCAAATTAAAATTCCCAATTTTCCCATTTAAAGTCAAGAGAGTGTTCTTAATAGGACACCTAGATTTTATCAATGCAACTTTTATTGAGACTTTATTTATGGCCCGAATGTGTGTGTGTTTGTGTATTTATGCCATGACCTAATGTTTTTTGGGAAGCTAAAGGGCTAGCATGGCACAAGGACTCATACTTTCTCGGATATACCTTTTCTCTAACAACTCCAAAACTTGCCTCAACAATTGTTCAACCTCTTTAGGGTTAAGTCTTTAAGCTGTTTTGTTTGGCTAGATGGAACCCAACATCAATTTAATTTGATGTTGTATCTTTCTTATAGGTGGTAAATATTGGGCAACTCATCCGACATTAAATTTGAGAATTCTGCCAATACACCCCTCTCCTTTTTGGGACTAACATCATTGAATTCCTCCTCTTTTAGGGATGCACTCATAGGGATTAGGGAAAAGACCACTCCCTCCTCACTCATAAACTATGATAAAGACAACAAATTCTTCGCACTATCTGCATCATCTTCAATTTTTTTCCCTCCTAGGTGCCCTTTAATGCTAAGGGTATAGTTGATCTTGTTAACCATTTTAAATCACATTCTTATCAATCTGCCATAGCTTCCCTGGCAGAATATGTTCAGAATCCATTGAGACCATATTGCACCAAACATTATCGATGTAATTATGACATATGAAGAAAGAAACAAGGCATTATATATCCACAAGTACCTTGATGTCTTTATTCATCCATGTCAGCTTGTAAGGTTTGGGATGATTTTGGTCGCTGATTGAAGTTTCTCTACTACCTCTATAGAAACCACATTATCGTAACTCCTGCTATCTATGATCATACTGCAGACTAAATTCAATGATAAAACCTCTTCCTTAGGAAGTTAGCAAAAATCCTAGCTAAAATAGAAAGCTTTTTAATGATATTTTTTTATTAAATATTCTCTCAAAAGATACACTTTTTAATTTTTCTCTATATCTCTCTATGCTTATGTTTTATGTTTCTAATTACGAACCTATTTATAAACCTCAAGTTTTAGACAATCAAGAAACTAAACTACTTAAATGAAATCCTAATGCCTTTAGGAATCTAACATTATAATTACACAAGTATTCCTAATGTATTGAACTTCACCAAGGTGACCCTTTTCTTCTCGCTGTTGGAGGCTTCAAGGGCAAATTGGACGTCAATTTAAAAACCGTACATATATTTTGTTTTAATGCATATCTGGTATTAGGAAAAGTGGTAGAATTTATCCTATTTAATGTCACTTGAAATTCTCAGCTATGGGATCCGTTGTCTGAGGCCAAGGTCACAAGTGTATTTATGCTTGAGTGGCATCTGCGACTGCCAGGGAAGAGGTAATAATCTCATAGCTTTTTTCAATTTCGTGAGGTGGCAGACGAGGTTTGGTATCTTGTTTGCTTGCTTGCTTGTTTGTTTACTTAAGCTCCTCACTGGAATTATGATATGTAATTGCAGTGAGACCAATGTTAATTCATGCATGCGTGAGAATCTTAAGAAACGAAAGCGAAACAAAAGCAAGAGTTAAGACAGTAGTTCCAAAGATGTCTTGTTCTTGAAGAAATAAGCAAGCATAGAGTGAGTTATTTCTTGAAAAACGATTTCAGCTTGAAATAGCCAAAAGGGGGGGTGGATGCTGTGTTCCACTACAAAAGAAGCCCAAGTGGATGCGATGTGTATATATATATTCCTGCACTTATCTGAAAATATATATATAAATATATTCCTGCACTTATCTGAAAAATGGTTAGAACTCCGGTTCATCTGGAAAGGAAGGGAAGGTTCTTGCCCCTAACCTCACTATTCAAGGTGCTGTCAACACTGCTTTAGCATCTTCTTTCGAGTATCCTTTTTCCAAGAGCGTTTTCTGTACGTGCTGTTCCTTTCCTGGAACATTCTATGAAGTTTCTACGAACAGAGCCCCGCAGTGTCTCTATCTGCTACCGTATTTTACTAGGCGCTGCTGGTAACTAACTGAGGTTGAATATGTTCTTTTGTTTTAAATTAATTTTTTAATGTATTGGTATTGTTTTTATGTGTAGATGAAATTTTACGAGGAGTTTCATAATATATTTATATATATTATGTTAAAATTTCAAATTTGTTAATGACCTTGCGAGGTTGATGATGACATTCTCTTAAAATTATTAAGGTCCGTAATTTTGTTTAGAAAAATCATTTTATTATTTTTTTTAAGATTAAATAATTTTATTTTTGAATTTGAATTAATTTTTTTTGTTGAATTAAAATATTATATATATATATATATATATATATATATATATATATATAAACATAAACAATACAACTATGAAGCAAAATATTCAAAATCAAAATATTTCATTCCAGGTAAAAATACAAAACATCTACCAAAACAGAATTTAAAATAACTTTAAGAGCAACACTCATCTTATAACGCGCATACATATATATATATATATATATATATATATATATATATATATATATATATATATATATAAACCATAGAAATTCATATATTCTTTCGTGTCTTGCCCGCACTCATTTTCGTGGACAATTCCAAACAACAATATTTTTATGCTTTTATGCCCTTTTTGGTCTATATAAATAACGTTGCTCATTCCATCTAAGTGATCAGTCGGTCTTCACCCGCTCACTGCACTTATTCTCCACCATTGCTCGCTCGCTGTATGCTTTTCGAAATCAGAAATGGAGTCCCTGTTGAAGGCAATGCCCTCCATGAGCACAATCCTCTCTCTATATGCATCCATATCTGGTCTATCCATGCTATTCCGCACCATCTTCAATGAGATGGTCCCGAGGCGTATTCGTGACTTGATAGCTATAAACCTCTCAGATTTCTTTGCCACCTGCTTCTCCTCCGACTTCACCTTCATCGTCGAAGACCGATGGCAAGCTGTGGAAAATGAAACCTTCCGAGCTGTTGCGGTCTATCTTCCGACCAAAGTTGGCCCTTCCACCAAAAGTCTTCTCTTAGGCACCAATGATACCAGCAACATCGTCGCCCCACCTAAACTAGGGCTACCTGTTGATGCCAAAGTTGTTGACTTCTTCCAAGGCATGCGTTTTGAATGGACTCAATGTGAGAATGAAGCAGAGAAGCATTACCACAGCCATAAAAAATACTTTCAGCTGAAATGCAAAAATAACCATCGAGAGCAGGTCATGCGAAGCTACTTGCCATACATTAGCCAGACTGCAGCTGAAATCTTGAACAAGAGAGAGACCCTCAATATCTATACTTATGATGACGAGGATTCTATGTGGGAATCTACTGTGTTCAAGCATCCAGCTACCTTTGACACTCTTGCACTGGAGCCTGACCTGAAGAAGTTCATAATTGAAGACCTCGACTCGTTTGTGCGAAGAAAGGACTATTTTCAGAGTGTTGGTAGAGTTTGGAAAAGAGGGTACCTTCTCTACGGCCCACCAGGGACTGGAAAATCCACCCTCGTTGCTGCCATTGCAAACCATCTTAGATTCAACATCTATGATCTTCAGCTTCAAGGTGTACGAAACGATTCTCAACTCAGGAGGATACTTACCTCCACCACTAATCGCTCCATCCTTCTCATTGAGGACATTGATTGCAGTACAAAATCTTCACTTTCTCGCGATCGAAATCAGGACCCGAAAGAAGATCATGATGATGATGAGGGGGGTGATCAGCTTGATGATAAGCTTTCTTTTGATCCTCGGGTAAGCGAGGCCTGAAATTAAGAATTAATGTCCTATGTTTATTTTTCTCGGAACTTAACCGTAATCCTCACCGATTAGACTTGATAAATGAAGAACTTAGCCGTATTGTCTCCCAGCTTTTCAATTCCATATATATTGACTGAATCTATCATTCATCTTTCTCCTTAAATCTTCTCACAGGTGACCTTGTCTGGCTTGTTGAACTTCATTGATGGACTGTGGTCAAGCTGCGGGGAAGAAAGAATAATCATTTTCACGTCAAATTACAAAGAGAAGTTGGACCCAGCATTGCTGCGACCAGGACGAATGGATGTTCATATCTACATGGGCCATTGTACTCCTGCAGCGTTCAAGAAGCTTGCCTTTACGTATCTTGGGATTACAGAGCATGTCCTTTTCAAATGCGTAGAAGATCTCATTCAGAGAACTGTTATTACCCCAGCAGAAGTTGCTCAGCATCTTATCATGAAAAGTGACGAGCCTCAGGCTGCACTTGGAGGTCTAATTGAGTTTATAATTATGAAGGATACTGAAATAGTAGAGAAAAATGGGGTAAAAACGATGAGCAAGAGGTTATAAAAGAAGTTAAGATGCTGTCGAGTGTAGAATTGAAAAAGATGAGAAAAAGGATATTGCGGAGCAATCCAAGATTTTCTAATTTCATCTGTTTACCTCAATTAGGTGGATTGCTGGCTTCCATTGTTCATCATATACAATATATTCTTATATATCTAATATTCTATTGTAAAATTTTATTTACATCCGGTGTATTGTTTGATAGTGGTGAATAATAATTTTAAATTGAAATTCAAACTTTATTTCGTTTATATTATAAATTTAGTAAACTTGTAAAATTAAACCGAGTTTACCAATTTTATTGATTTTGCACAAGGTAAGTTTAATTTTATAATTTTTAAAAATTTTGATTAATTTTACTTGTTAAATATATATATTGAATTATAAAATTGTATGATTTTACAAAGTCAATTGCGGTTTTAAATTACATAGCTTTTGTTGTGACTGGAAACGCATGGAAGGGATTTTAATGTTAAATTTAGGAAAAATACCTCGTTCAACTAGTTTTCTAGATGGTAATAAATTGTTTTTCAACACTTTTGTCTTCTGTTCCAATAAAACGTTTATCAATTTTCCAAAATAAAGTCTTTAAGACGGTGACATGATGATAAGAAATTTGTGATCTATATAATAAATTTTAAGTTTAGTTAATATATGTATTCTTTATAAAAATCTATCACAGTCAGAATTTTGCTCACTCATCATGGTCCATAAAATATATTTTCTTGAAAGTGGGTTTCATTGGATCAAAAAACAAATTGCCAAAAAAAAAATCATGTTAATTTAATTTGCCCCCAAACTCTGGATGGTTTTTAGATTTTTCTCCTAAATATTCGTTTGTATAAATTGCCCCCTTGAACTTTCATTGAGGTTTCAAATCTCAGTTCTTCCTTTTGCTTATATTTAAATTCATTAAATTATTTTTGTGTGGTGAAACCTATATTTTAATATGTTTTTTTTTCTGAAAAATATTAAATTAATTATATTTTAGATTTTTTTAATGATTTTTATGTGGATGGTGAAAGAAAGCTGAAAACAAATTAACAAATTTAATTAAAAAATATTTTAAAAAACGCTACACCTCATTACCAAAAACATATTAATAAAATAAGGAGTAATGTGAACTTTATTATTTTATAATTGATCTCTCAAAGAGTTTTTATAAAAAGCATTAACCAAGTACCGATTCCTCAAACATTTTTGTAATTTTTATTTTTATTTCTTACAATTAAGATTCAACTTCCGTCCTCCTCCTCCCTTCCGTCTCTCTCTTTTCATGCAAGGAAAAACCATGTGCTTTAATTTTATTTTAAATAACAAAATACTAAAGGGTGTGATTAAATTATTGTAGCTACACCCATATTTTGTGTTATTTATTTATTTTTCCATTAACAACAACTTAATTTTTTTTTGAAAAAAATATCCTTTAATATTAAATTTTCTTAGGAATTGGACTTTTTCAAAAAACATTATTCCCTTTATGTCGGGTTATGCATCGGTCTTATGAATTGTTTTTTAATTTTAGATTTATTGAAAATGAGGTTTCATAATTTATTTATTTTATAAATTTATCACAATTTCATTATTCAAGTTGTAAATTTAATATGTTAACTCAGATTAACTCTTAAAAACTAGAAAAATCTAAGAAAATGGTGAATCAGGTTGCCAATTAAAAAACATCATCTTAATTTAAATAATAAAAAACAAAACCTAATGGTTAATACACACAAGCTCGATTCAATAATAGAATTAGAAACAAACTACGTGGGACTCACTTTCTTATTGTTGTCGCTTTCATCCAATTAGATCTCAAAGATATTCCGGTGACAGTTGTAAGCTTGTTAAATTGCATAATTATAGTTTTAATTATGTATGAACTCTTATATTTTTTTTGAAAAACATTTTATTTATAAATAGTATATTTAGCTGTGTGGAAGCTTAGCGGTTGCGGTTAGAAAATATAAATTTAGGAAAAGCAATAAATTATATTTTTTTGACTCGGGTTTAACGAGAGAATTTTCAATGTGACGTATACAAAACTTAGGATGTGTATTAATTAATAAATACTTTTAAATAAATGGTTTGTGCAAAGAAAAAGCCCATAGTTAATGATCAATTGGCCATAATAGTAATAGTAATAGTAATAGTAATAAAGGAACGGCTGTATGAAATTGACTGGAAATGAAGTAGATAATAATGCCGTTTGACTTTTCAATGCAAACACACGGGTGGAGAGAAAAGGGTCTCTTCTAAAGTGGCAGGTTCTCATTAAACTAAGCCCCCTTCCAGATGTTTCTCAAGAGTTCTGAAGGATACGCAAGAGATACATGTCCCAAAACTAGTGTCTTTGAAGTTAGCCGTCCTGTAAAATGTTGGAATCACAGGTTTGAAAGCTACTTTCACATGGATGGAACGCGGCATGATTTGATTTTTAGCAATTTGGCACCCTCGTTTTCAGAAAAATATGAACTCTTTCCCACCATCAAGAACGCAATACCCTTTTTTTCATGAGAACAAGATGGAGTCATAAAGAATTTATGATTTATACGGCAGATTTGGAGTTCAAATCAGAATATTTATATTTTATAAAAGTCTACAACAACAGATATATCATTAACTTTTCTGAACTCACGAACGAGTGTGGGAGATGGGTTTACCTGCATAATAAAATCAAGAGCGCAAAATCTGGGTTGCTTTCTCTGCCACAGCAGTAGCCCGAACGCTCGTCCATTTTTGTTTATTGGTGTTCTTTATTTCAAAGAAATCTTAGCGTAGAGCCTTTCCTATGTTCTGCGATAATTATTACAAATGAAACCAATACCACTAACCCATAACCATTTGGGGCCAAGCTACACCTGTGCAATTTATCATCCACCATGAGATGTCATACTTCATCAATGATTCGACTATAGTATTCTCATCGGGACAGTTTCAAAAAATCCAGAAACGACAATAGAATTTCTGAATCTCAGGATGCATTACCAGTATGACATTATTCCATTTCTAGCAATGAGCAATTTTCTTCTCTATCGGATTTCGAGCACATTTTACATCTTTTATTCATCATAGCCAATACAGACACACCATCAAAATACAAGAAAATGGATAAAAAAAAAAAACAGGAAAAAAAGAACAGCGTCAAGTACAGCCACATTCCCACATAAAGGTTTCAGTGCATCACCATGTCCATGATGGGTTGATTCGCAGCATTGTTCCATGGAGTCACGAAAAAACCATCACCAATCTGATGACTATTCCCAGAAACAGAGGCAACAGCATCCTCGAACTCAAATAGCTCATAGCTGAAGTTCACGTATTCAATAATCTCATTGAGAGAGTCCAATCTGTGGCTAAGCTCAGCCTTTTGGGCTCTGAGGACAGAGTTCTCGGCTTCGATATTCATGTGGAGCTGAGATACAAAATCCATCCTTGTCAGGATCTCACTGTTTCCTTTCCTGAGCTGACCAAGTTGCCCCATGAGGTCATCCAGGTGTTTCTGTTTCTTCATTCTGGATCTTCTTGCGGATTCTCTATTGGATAGCATCCTTTTACGCTTCCTTAGGTCCATAACCTGCTGCAGATCCTCTTCAGGACTTGAGATCCTCAGCATGGCTGTTGACCCTGAAGATGCCCCACTAGAGGAGGCCATCGTGTTTTTCCCTTGGGAAATAAAAATAGTTCTAACAATAACAAAACAACAAGAGCACCGAAATAACAAAATTGCAATTAAGCCCGGACTACGCTTGATAAAAGAGAAAGCTAGCACAGGACCAAGAAGATGAGTATTTTAAGGTAGATTAAGATGCTAATGGAAGACGGTTATACAGGGATTCGGAGCTGGAAATAGAGTTCATGAGAAAACGTAGAACCAGTAGAGGAAAACAACGGAGAAAGATTGAACAAGGTGGGTCCTGCGTCTAAGAGTAGAGTTTATCATAAAACCAGAGAGAAGGATTTCACAGAGGACAGGAGTCATGAGCAATTGCTATTCGCAAACATCAAGAAACAGATGATTAAGCATAACAAGAGTCAAATTAAAGAAAGGTTGAAGATTTTGAGTATTTTGAGATGAAGCCGTTATGCGTGTGTGTGAGCGAAGCAAAGGCTTTATATCCTTATCAGGATCCTCTAGAAGGGAAGGTGTATGACAATGGAGAGGAAAAAAGAAGGCCAGGGAGAAGAGGATGAGAAGTCGGAGGGGAGTTTTCTGTGGGTACACTGGACACGGGATTTATAGACTGAACTGAATAGAACGTTGGAAGAAATTATTTCATTTAATTAAAATATTGGAGTAACATTTTGAGCACGTGGTTTCAATTAAAAAATTAAAAAAAGTGAAAATAAAGATAAGAAGTAGGGGGTCTTTGTTCTTGCATTGCATGTACATTTGCACGCGCGAAATTAAAAGATAATTACAGGATAACCATTTTGACCAGTCAAATGGATGGTTCGAATTGAAATGGAAGAAGTTTTAAAAGAGTAAACTATTATTTTTTTTTTATTTTAATGGGTTACTATTAAAAAATAAAAATATACATATCATTGTAAATCCTTGCTTGGCCACTCTAACTGACCAAACCTAAGGGTTTGATTAAAAATATGTTGCTGTTGTTTTGGATAATACGCTTAATCAAATGTTTATATAATTAAATTTATTGCCCATGGTAAATAAAGGTGATAGATAGTTTGATGTAGAAATTTTAACACCGGCAAAATAATCTTCTTTAAATGGATCTGGAGATCCTCAATGGATTAAGTTAGAAAGAGAAAAATTAATAAATATATAAAAGTAAATATTAGTTTTAAATAACTAAGTTGTTTGTGACATGAAATAAATGTTATGCCATGTCATAAAATGACGTGCGTGCGGAGAATGAAAAAAAATACGAATACGAACCATCTACTTCAGTGATTTATAAGGTATTTATACTTCAATATTTTAGTTTAAATAAAGAGAGTTAAGAGTCTTTACACTATTTAAGGTGTCCTGACGTGAGTGGTGAGGACACTCTCGTTCCTTAAGAGAGGTTAGAGATTCAATCTCTTCTCTTGTATGAAGCCGACCATTTGGGGAACACTTTCACCCCTTCGGAGCTCACCCAGTGCGAACGTGGATTAGTTTAGACCAGCGTCTGGAACACCGCGTGGTTTATACAAAAAAAAAATCATTACACTATTATTATATTAGTAAAAAAATAAAACATCTTGAATTTTCTAATCGGTCTTTATTTTGTCTTACAATTTGACTATTTGTGTTTTGTGATTAAGAAAACAATGTTGTGTACAATTTTCATTTTTCAGATTTGATTTTACTCGTATCTAGTTGAGTAAATATGTAGTTGGGGATTATGATTTTATTCAACAATAAAAATAAATAAATAAATTATATAAGTTATATTTTCCAATTATATTAATTAGTTAATGTGTGCTATTAGAACATACGTTGAGAAAACCCTTCTAAATTTCAATTTTTTTTAATTCAATCACATGAAAAGGTTGACCATTGCATAATTAAAAAGTTCTTTTATCTTTTTTATATTTTCTAACGTGGAAAATGACAAGACTCAAAGTGGAGGACTGCCATTTCTGCGAAAGGTAAAAAAAAATGAAATAAAGAAGGAAAAAGCTTAATTTGAAAGCGGTCGTAATCCATCAACTTGCAAGCAAATTTCCTGGATTTACTCTTGGATGGTTTTCCCTAGTTTGGCGGCTGCAATGCCCACCCAGCCGTCCACTAGAGCTATTCTGACGTTAAATTGGTTTTGAAGGGGTTAAGGTTTTTTACTTAATGGTGGTGTCTTTGACTCTTTCAGTAGCCAGGGTAGGAATTGACTTTTTTAGACTTCTAGTGTTGCTTTATATAAATTAAACAAGACGGCGAGGGACTGCCGGCGGGCTGGATTAGAGGGGGGGGAGGTAAAGAGGGTCAAGATTTCAATGGATTTTATTTCATTTTTAGGTTGATTTATATTAAGTATTAAAACTGACAACTGACTTAAAAGCAAAGGTAGATATATCAGATGCTCAGCAATTCCTCATTTCAGAACTCATTGCTTCTGCAGAAACAAACAAACAAAAATAAAACACATTTCCAAAACTTCCAAGATCAAAATTTGTGTTTAGAAGCGTGCCTTAACAGTGCCTCACTGCCTTAAGGTCCCTTCGCATCAGCATTTTAAACAACTCCATTATTTCATAAACAAGTGCAAGACCAAGTGATGGTGAACCACAGTTTGTCCTTTAAAAAGGGTTGTTTCCAGTGCTGCAAGAGGTTGGTTGATTTTCATTTTCACGTGCAGCATAACGCACTGAAAGAAAATTGTTTTGGGAGCAGGGAAGAAGATGAAGGTGAATGGTAATATAAAGGATCTTGCATGTCAAGATGTCTGCATTGCTAAATATATTTATAGATCACAATAAATGATGGCGTGCCAATTTACAATTTACAGGATGCCATAGTCCTCCGCGGAAACTCAAAACTAATAAACAAAATGTCCAAGCAAAATCTTGGTAAATGTTACGTACCTTCTTTCAACGCCATGCTTCTACGTGGAAACATTTCACTGATCTCATAGACACACTAGAAAAAGGATTTTGAAACATAATCTATCTATGTGCTTACACAGCTTCAGGGTGGTAATGAAGAATCTCATCCCATATCAGCTCCCTAATCATACGTCCCCCAAGATTCTCATCTATGTCAAGATTGATCGGAACCTGTGCTAATCGGTCGCGTATTGGATCGTACAGCCCTGATATGTAAGGGTGTAGAAGTGCTTCTGTGACTGTAATTCTCTTACTAGGATCAAACACCAGCATCCTTTGCAGCAAGTCTAAGGCCAAAGGATCAGCATGAGGGTATAGGTGTGAAAGGTGGGTTCCCCTTGTATAAGGAAGTGTTTTGATGTACCTCCTGGCTTTGGGGCTATCAATGAACTCAAGATCAGTATCGTTTTGGCTCCCGAGGACACTGATAATTAGCTTCAGCTGGTTCAGACACTCTGTTCCAGGGAAGATAGGTTTGCGGCCAAGAATCTCAGCAAAGATACATCCCACAGACCAGACATCAATGGAGGTTCCATAATTGTCGCAGCAGAGTAGCAGCTCAGGTGCGCGATACCATCGCGTAACAACATACTCAGTCATGAACTGTTCATTGCCCCTGCTCGTTCGTGCCAGACCAAAATCACATATCTTCAGGTCGCAGTTAGCATTGACAAGGAGATTTCCTGGCTTCAGGTCCCGATGAAGAATGTTTGCTGAGTGGAGATAATTCAGCCCACGTAGCAACTAAAATATTTTAAGAAGATTAGATGCTAGCAGAACAATATAGAGAAGAAACCATTTTATTTGAAAATTAACTAGTGGCATGCATGGCATCGCATTTAATCATTATTATCACTGGTTATGCTTTGTCAAAGCACAACTATCAAGTTTATTCAAAAAGGAGCATAAGCCATTGTCAATTTTTTCCAAATTCGTTTAACATCTTCGCACTCCGTTCTGTGATTTGTTCATTAACAAATGAGTAGCTCAGCTGAGTTTGCAACCAGAGAAGCCAACAGGGAATGCTGAATGCAAGGCATTTCTTACTAGCATAGAAAGCAAAACATGGGAATCACAGAAGGCCCTTAATGCCCTCACATCCTGCCCTGGCACCCAGTGAGTGTGAGTAAACATGAATCTCAAAACACTGCAGCATGGTGGATTTAAATCAATTTTGCTTGAACCCTAGCTTCTCCCTCAAACTTTCATTAGATGATGAATCCAGCCACAACTTTTATCACCACCTCTATATATTCTACCTATTCATTATTTTTGTTCTGGGTTAAGATTTTTAACAGGCATGACACAGAGTTAACCAGAAAACCAAAGTACTGATACCATAGATACTAGGTAGTAAGGATGAGTGGTCATTTATAGGTCTAAATAAATTTGGTGGGTTGCATACCCCAACGACATGGAGAATCAAAATCCATGAATAATGTCGAAACCTTAGAACGCTGAGAATGATAATGCCCCATGGTGTTAACCAAGATTAACAAATGGTAATAATTAATGTATAAGCGAGCATTTTCTGCTGAAATCTGACATCTAACAAGGCCCATGAATTGTGATGACACCTTAAAAAGCTGGGTCTAATAATGCCCCATACTTTAAACAACATCAGCGGCAAGGTAGCAATTGATGTATAAGCATGCATTTTCTTCTGACATCTATTGTCTGGGGTGGAATTCTTACAATTTAAAGACATGTAGATACAGCTCATAGACCAAAACTACCAAAATGATAACTACTATTGAATGGCCAGCTTCAGTTCACAATTGGTATGATTCTTTCTTAAATAAATTTCACTTTGTAACCATCTAACGCTGTTTTCATTATAATAACAATCGCTCTCTCCTGGGACAGCATGAAATTA
Source organism: Salix exigua (assembly GCA_032356905.1). Lineage (NCBI taxonomy): Eukaryota > Viridiplantae > Streptophyta > Magnoliopsida > Malpighiales > Salicaceae > Salix > Salix exigua. Next base: position 6,845,026 of record CM063592.1, read on the forward strand.
CAGCATATAATTTCAGAGATAAAATGCTGCCATAATTCCCACCAGTGAGAACACTTTCCGTCAGATAGACTGTGCATATTAGCATGAAACTGACATCACAAAACGGGCTGAAAGAATAAGAAACTTTTATATTTCTACCACTTGAGAGAGAGAGAGAGAGTATTTACCTGAAATATAAAATACTTGCAATGATCATTGAAAAGTGGTTGTGAGGACTTGATAATCTGATGCAAATCTGTATCCATGAGCTCATAAACCAAATACACATCCTTGAAATTAGTCCTATGAACAGGCATCAAAACATCCTTCAGAGCAATTACATTATCATGCCGGATATGTCTAAGAAGCTTCAGCTCTCTAAGAGTCCTCAAAGCATCAATCTTGTTCTCAAACAAATTATTGATTTTCTTGATGGCAACTTTCTCATTTGTTTCCCGATTGATCGAAGAGCAAACAACACCATAAGCCCCTTTACCTACAGGCTTAATTGGAACATACTTTGAATCAAGCTCAAACACAGTGTGCCACATCGAGTAATATTGCTTCCCTGTTGGCCTAGTTCCATTTGGAGGCTCCACTAAAGTTGCCATTTCCCTGCAAATTGTCATTAAAAACTCTTAAGACCCCACAAAATCTCATCAGCATTCACATAAATGGAAAACCGATTTACCAATTAAAGCAAGGCATCTAATCAAATAAACAACTTGAAAAAAACAAAGGCACAAGAGCCTGAAAATGATCCAAAACGAGCCATGGCAAATATATAAACAAAGGCTTAAGAAAGGGATCTATGATGTTTTGAGATCACCTGGTTGCTCGCTATGTTATTCTCTGTGCCAACGTTGTTTGCTAATAATTTAATCACTTTTAAATGATTCCTCCAAGAAAAAAAAACAAGGAAAGCAAATTCCAATAGCAGCAAGGTCTTGAAACTTTCACCTCCAATTCTTGCTCAACCCCTCGAAGAAACGAAACCCACCAACTTCTCCTCCAAAATCAAGCCAAGAAGCACATGATCACAATCTAACCAAAACCCCAGAATCCTTTCGTTTTCCCTCAACACACGACCAAGTCTTAAAACCCAGAAACCAATTCTCCTTCGAAAAAGAAACCTTTAAAGAAAAGAAAAATATTTTCCATAATTCATCAGGAAAGGAGATGGAGATCTTATCTATATAGTGAAAGTGATAAAAACTGATCGGATGTAACAGGGTTTTGTTGGATACTCTATCTTGTCAGGATCATAACAAGGGGAGGGAGGGGCAGTGGCGAGAGACATGATGGCAACACGGCACACACAAAAAAGACAGCTATAACGTAATTTGCTTTGGGTTTTAGGAAACTTCACCTCTCACTTCATGCACTAACAAATATGCAGATATATTGGCTATCAGTTGACGGCTCTGGCTCCTCCGTGTCTTTCCTATTTTATGTTCGAAAATAAAAACCAAATCCTAAAGGGTAACGTCCAAATTTATTTATGTTCATTAACAAGTTTCCCAAACATAGAGTTTGAGAAATTTTATAATACTTGTAATGTGGGTATCATCTAAATAATTTTCATATATTGGAGGAATTCTTTCTAGATTTATTTATATATTATGATTTCATCGGAATACAAAAAAAGAAGAGACATCCCATTTATTAAATTAAATAGAAATTATTGTTTTTTAATGAGAATAATTCCAATGATTTTTATAAAATTAAATAAAATCCAATTAAAATTAATAATAATAATAATAATAATAATAATAATAATAATAATAATAATAATAATAATAATAATAATATAGCTCATGTCTCTCATAGGCGGAGGCACAGTCATCGTTCTGAACGTGTAAGATACGCCTTATATTAATGTGTTTGATATTATTTGCCTTTGCTTTGCGTCACGTTTAATCAATTACATATTTAAATTTAAAAAAATGTGAATGTTTATAGATTATACATATGGCTCCTCTCCTCTGGTTTTGCGTGCGCTTAAGTAAACGTCTCTAGCCACCACGTGGTAAGCAGCCAATGTAGCCGGCTGGCTTTCCTTTTTTTCTCTCCCGATATGACCCAACTCCAGCAAATTAGTCCTTTATCCAATCTAACAGTGCAAATTAGTCCTTTATGGCGTCTACCATGGGCATACGAGTGTACGTGAATGTTTAATATCGTGGTATTTTTAATAAATAATTAAAAATATTATTTTTTAAATCAAATATATTTTTAAAACGGACCGAGACATGCAATTCCAGATAAAAAGAAATTGGTGCACTGTTAGGTAAATATGGAGTTAGTTTGCAGTCCAGGCTGCTCTCAAGAAGAGAGAAGATGACAAGTGCCTAAATAAGTAGGGTGGGTGCCCAATCAGAGGGTGGATTGGCCAATTAGAACTTTAACCTGTGTTTTAAATTAAATTTTGTAAAGTTGTTTTGATATGATATAAGTCGATGTATTGGTTAAAAAGATATTCTGGATTATTGGTATAAATATTCATTACATATATATTTTCTTTATGTTTATACTATAGTCTTATTTGATCTAATTAGACTATAGAAGGATTAAATTGAAAAGAAAAAGAAGTCAGAGCTCCATTAGAAAATCCCAACATGATTTAGTGTAGAAGATAAATGAGTTGTGGGACTAAAAGTACGTATGATGAGAAACCACGACCACGAGAGTAAAATGTTCTTGTATCGAAAAATAACACCTTTTTTTAAGAAAATATATTAATCAATTTAAGATTAAATTCTAAAATAAATGATTTTATTAATTAGGTACCTATTGTTTATGATATTTCTCAATCGGGGTCGTTTTTCAGTGTATATTTTGTGCAGTAAAGGGTATTCATTTAAAAAATAATGATAAATATTTGAAACATGTGGAGCCATATTTTTTTCATACTCGATTGAGAAATAGATAATACTTCGAGGGCTCATTTGAGGATTTCTCTTGTTCTTTGATGAGCTGAGAGAGTCTTCAGGCCATGTTATTGAATCCGACTCAACTCAATGATTCATTGATCCAGAACATTGTTTGGTTCAGGTTTCATGTCGAACCAGGTTGAGAGATGATTAAGTCAATCTATGATCCGGTCAGAACTCAAATAATTTCAGTTAATTATTTTCTTCTTTTCAAAACAGTATGTGTGATCTTCCTCCTGATCAAAATTGCCCAGTATAATGAAGCGGTATTCAGAAACAACACATCAGATGGGCCACACAATGTGGGCTGGCCCGAGCCCACAAAGAGGTTGAAATTAAAAAAAAAGGTCGTGTGGCTGCTGGGATTCGAGCCCAGGTCTCCACGGCCACAACGTGGAATTCTCACCACTAAACTACAGCCACCTTATGAACTCGGCACTCACTAAGATATATATGAAGTAATCTATTATTTTAAAATTGTGAAGCAGCTACGTATGCTGTTGAGGTAGATCCTTGGGAGTAAAGCCAGATGATATGATATTTAAGTGAGAAGCTTCTGTAATACCAGGGGGGATACAGGCGATCGCTGAACGAGAGAACCACCATTTATTGTAAGCAAAAAGGCAATGCAAGTTCATGAGGGTATGGGTTTGTGTAAGAGACCAGTGAGATCTAAAGGGAAAACCTAAAAAATGATATCTGGAAGGAGAAACAAAAAACAATTATGGTCAACAACAATGATACAGGAGCATTAATCTCCTTCCCTAAGCTAGTACAAGAAAGAAGGGGAGCATATATTCTTTGGCTTCAATGCCTTTTCTTCTTCTCAAACATCTTTTCTTTTATCAGACCGCCTTTTCAAGGCTTTCCTGTGAGTTGTTGCTTCCTCATATAACTTGGTTTTAATTTCTGTGTCGCAAGGTTAATTAAAGCAATTTCTACTTCTTTCACATTATTTTACCCTAAAGCAGTACTTTTTTTGGGTACTAAGCGGGCGTTACGCCCTACTAAATATCACGAGAGATAATAGTCTCAATAAGGTCATAATACAGCAGAGGATAAATGCCTGACGGAGGATCGATTAAAATATCCGCTCCCTATCGAACAAATTTCTACCCAATTCAAAATTAGCTAACCAATCAGCCACATAATTAGTCTCCCTGTAAACATGTGTCACCTCAACATCTCATTCCCTACCCAAGATACCTTGAATTTACATAATAAGATTATAGCACCTGTCTACCCCACCACTACCATTCTTCAACGAGGTTCAACACAAACTTGGAATCGGACTCCAAAACCATTTTTCGAAATTCTTTATTCCATGTGAGTTGCAATCCATCATGGATAGCCCATAACTCCGCAATTATAGAGTCACAGAAACCAATATTTACGGCAAACCCTCCTACCCAGGTTCCCATATGATCTCTAATCACACCTCCGGCACTGCCAATCCCGGTTGCCCTTATCGCACCCATCAACATTTAACTTGATCCATCCTTCCACTTGGATATTTCCACCCTGTACAACTAGTCTCCATATCTTCACCTTGTCCCCAAAACTTGTTCTCTGCACCATCTTATTATCTCTCACCGATCTCCTTATAGCAAACACAGTCCCATATCAATTTTCTTGGGACCCTCCTAGGAAATATCCAGCAGTACTTAATTCCCAAGCTATATTCCTGGGAATGGTTGTCTGGCAATGACCGGAAAAGGGTTCCGGCCATGACAGCAAATCTGGTGTCCCCTCGTTTTCGTTTCTGCTACATTGAATATATGAACATGTGTTTTGCTTATCATTTTTTAATTAGTAATTGTGGAAGCATAATGCACCAACGTGGATTCCATCTGGGGCCTAAGTGCATGCAAGTGGAATAGACTGACTCGCTAGGTTCTTTCAAATATTAGATTTGAAAACTCAAGCTGACCTATCATCTAGAGACGGAGGCACCTTCGAGTCCTAGTTGGAAAGGAATTTGCCTCATGTGAATATATATATATATATATATATATATATATATATAAAGAATCCTGTATTGATTCAGATGATCATTTCCTATAGTGCTGAGGATTTCTTCTGGTTTTTTGGGTCAAGTCGAAAAATAACGGAGCTTGAGTACTTTATCATCATTATTATTATTATTATTATTATTATTATTATTATTATTGTCTAATCATTTGATTGTTATATACTAGCTACGAAATTAAAGTTCGTCCATGTTATTTGAAAAAAAGAAGAAAAGAGGGTGAAGATTTGTACCTGAACAAGATCAGGAAAAGATAAAAAGACTAAAAATAAAAAAATGATTAAAAAGACAGGGCAGGAGCAGGCTGGAAAAGTGAAGGAAATGAAGGGAAGGCAGCGACAAACTTTTGCCCATAAATCTCACATATTCCCGATCACCTTTTCCCCCGGCCTCACTTTTCTGCAGCTGCTCTTGGATTATTATATTACCTCCTCTTTTCTTAAAAGCTGCTAATTTATGTCATGTCATGTCATGTCTTTTTTGTTTTTAAAAAAAAGAATATTTTTAGTTTTATGTATTGATGATACCTTTTAATACGATAATTGAAGTAGATTATAATTTTATGGGAATTTTTTTGATGTATTTTTAAATTACATGTTAAAATGTTAGGACAATTGAAGATGGAAAGATCTTGCGAAACTGACTGCTAAAGATATTTTCATAAATTTTTTCAAATTGTGATTTTGTTTTGAAATCTATTTTTTTGTCTTTGTTTTAGATTGAATTTTTTTTAATTTTACCATTTAACAAAAAAATTTATTGAGAATTAAGTTTTATAATATGTTTTGATTTGTTTTATTTATGGTTATTATGGTTATGACCTGGATAATAGATTTGAAAAGTTAACTAGTATTGACTCGGATTGATCTAATATATTATCATCTTGATATTTTTTTATAAATATATCATCTTGATTTTTTTAAAAAAAATAGACTATATTTTTATTAATTATTCAAGTTGTTTTTGAACTCATTGTGTTGATTGAGTCATATCAATTTTACTTTCAAATTTTTAATTGTGTTTGAAATTTGAATTGTATAATTTCAAGTTAATTTATCTTTTAATTTGAATTGAAATTATGTATGCTAATTTAATATTTTATATATATAAACAATACAATCTTGATTGAAATATCACGTCAAAATATTCCAAAATCAAAATATATTATTCTAATTAAAAAACCAAAACTCCAACCATAATGAAATTTACAGTCTTAGATATATAAAAGAGCTCTTATTATTTGTTAATCAAAGAACATTATTATATTTAGCAGCAACAAAGACTTTAATTATTTTAGCTCTTATTATTTGTTAATCAAAGAACATTATTATATTTAGCAGCAACAAAGACTTTAATTATTTCCGGTCCCTCTACATGACAAATATATAATTTAAAGAGTATTAGGGTTTCATTCTCATCAACGCTTCTGCTCCCTTCCATGGTATACAAGAAGCGTAGTGATTACTAATTAGTTTAACACAATGGTTAGTGATCAAATGGTAGCATTTTATAGTTTTTAATCCCAGTTCTTTTCCATCACTTTTTTTTTTTTTAAAAAAAAGAAGTCTCAGGCTCAAATCAAAGCTGCAACTTTCCACTACTAATTCTCCAATTACTGTTTATATATATCACATTCAAGAAAAGAAAGCACATTCAGATCAAGTAAAGAATGGAAGCACACCTTAGCTAGCTAGCTAATCAGAGGTTAATCTTAATTAATGATATACTGGATCAAAGAGGACATCAATTTACATGATTGTTAACATCTAATCCCTACTAGCTAGCTAGTAGCGGTCTTCAATATTTTTGGATTCTGGCTTTATTTGTTATAGAAAAACAAAAACACTTGGATATATAGTGAAAACTTGAGATTTCATCAGGTAATTTCAAACTCAAACCATTAAAGAAGCGGATAGAAATGACTGAAAACTAGCGTATTCGATAAAAAAATAGCACAGGATAGTGTGGATCTGTGCAAGTTTGAAGGCTAAATTTTTTGTTAGATAATAATATAAATTATATTTTATAACCTCACCTAACAACTTAAATTTTTAATTCAGTTTAATTTTTTAGATAAAATAGTTATTTAACATAATCTTTTTTAAATTATGCAAATATATTGGAGGAGGATGGGAAGGGACAGCAAAAGAGAGATCTTAGAAGTAGAGGATTATGCCTTGCGCCCCTTTCTTGTGTATCTTTCTTTAGAGCCTGCGATGGCGGCATCGAAAGATCCCCGAGGAAAGAATTGAAGATTGCATATGAGAAGGAAATTTGAAGACTTCATGATGGGCTCCAGGTTGCAATAAAGAAAGGTTCTCTATGTGCAATATTTAGTTTTAGCAACGCAACTATTGTGATTCATATATGGAATGACATCTACTCTCCTTTCTACAAATTGGTATATCAGTGAGTCGAGGACAAGTGAATCTCTGAATATGTAGGTCATTCTTCAAGGGATTGATACTTTCCTAGCTTTTGTGTCAGACTGTTCTTCATAACAGAGCTAATTCTTAAAAGGGTATTGAAATCTTGTACAGTATATCTGAAAAGGGGTATTCTTTTTCCTTTGGTCACTCACAGTGGACTGCTAAAAGATGTTCATATGTTATTCCTTGATATTTTGTGTAGAGCAATAAGAAACCAGGATTTATTGAAGATACATGTGTGTTAGAATGGCAAATTGGATCTTAAAAAAACTTTTGATGGCTTTTTTATACATGAATTTGTGCCAGAGATCACGCAATGGAGTATCATTCGAAACAGAAAATCACTTCAATACCAGTTATCCTAGCACCTTTTAGTATCTTGCTTTTCTTCTTCACCAGAACAGCTGCATCACAGGCAAATAATATTGAAAATTATATAGCCATTAAAATTCCAATGCTAGAAAAAAAAATGATATTTTTAGCAATCTTGTGATGTATTAGTAATGTACCATCTTCTTCTTCTTCTTCTTCTTCTTGTCAAGATAAGCAACGAGCTCTGCTTGTTGAGCAAGCGATTCCTCGAGAGCCTGAATAAACAAGAGTAGGAGACACAAATGAGAATTATAATTTACAGTTTCAATTTTTACTAGTTTTGTTTTCATCACCATGCATTCATTTCCATGTGAAACTACCTTCTTAGTTGCCATAAGCTCTTGCTCCAGGCCATCAACACGGCTCAAAGCATCATTCAGCATTTCCTCCTTTTCAGGTGGCATGGAAACGGGCTTAGCACTCAGAACAGCAACTTGATCTTCCAATTTAGCCATGCGTTTCAAAAAAATCATGTAATCTGAGCTAGAGATGGCAGGTGACTGGTTTTCCGGGCTATTAACCGCTGTGTCATCACAATAGACAGGACTGGAGTAGATGGTGGCATCGGTCATCTTCTTGGGAACATTGCGTGTCACTCTAATCATGGTGACGATGCCCGTAACCAAAGCCATGACACCAGTAAAAAGTGGTGAGCTGATTGCCTGGGGAGCCTTGCAAGCATCATACTGAGTGTAGCAATCTGCTTTTGCAAATCACAGAGACTTGGAAAACGTCATTTGGATTTACAAGGGAAAGACAGATAGCTTGTAAGGCAAATTGTTCGAAATTTAGCATACAGGAAGCATATATATAGCTCGTTGCCTTGATTCTCAGTTTACACAACCCAGATTTCTCATATCCTCAAGTTATATTAGTCAGTGAATATACCTTTTGAAAGAGACAACATATCATTGTCTACCATCTTTTTCCAACTCACATCCATAGATTTATCAACTACAAGGTCGTAGTCCTCAAACTTGTAGGCCTGCAAATTGAATTTCCGATAAAAAGAAAACGTGGAAAGGAAACGGCATTAGACCTGTCACTCACTTGACAGAAATAAAGAACAATTGGTAGTTCAGAAAAACAAAAATCTGTTTACTCAACAAAAAAGGTGTTTTGTGGAGCCTGTACAGGGAAACATAAATTCAGACTTTTTTTATAGGTGAAAAGATTTACAGGAAGTCTGTTAGACTCACCTTTTCAGGAACAGGAGAGGATTGTGGATTCTCTGGAGCTGACTCCACCTTAGGAGAGTCAAGTCTCTGTCAATCAAATAGGAAGTGAGAATAAGGTTTTGATATGAACTCTGAAAACTCAAGCCATGAAGAAAGGAAACAAATCAGAGAAAGAAATAATTTGGCTCCCTGTATATGCCAAGAGAGGCATCACCAAAAGGGGAATGGAATGGGAAATGTTTATTCAATACTAGACCTCTGAGCAACTTAGTTCATCCTCACAAATTGTTTTTTCATCAGGATATTGAGTTCCCCATTTTTTTACACATTTGTGATCTCCATTTTGAACCATCTGCAAGTCACTGAATCAACTAAGAAAACTAATTCAACAATAAACTAAATGAGATGATCATTTCAACTGTAGTAAAGAGAGCAAGTCTCGAAAGGAATTAAATATCACCCTCAGAATCTCTGGGTCATTCCAAGGGCCTTTATCAGAACGCATGCAGCCTCCTTTGTCAGCACAGGTGCAAGTACCTCCCAGAAACTCTGGCAACTCACTGATACAAAAGCCATTCATTGTGATCGAAAGGGGGAAAAGAAAAATAAAAGAAAAGCTGGGAAAAAAATCGCCACATTACGTGGGATCATAAAATAAGCATAGGAGGATATTTTATAACACAGATTAGAACTTGACGAACAGTGTAAATACAATTGTGAAGAATAGAAACCAAGATGAGAAAGATGGTTGCATTAGCAACCGATTATAAACCTGGCATCAATTATCTCAAGCAACTTGCACTGATACTTATTCCCAAGAACCTGGTGAATTATATATCTTTCATTAATTATATAGTTTCCCACATCAAACTGCGATTCAGAATAGAAATGTTGTACACTTACATGGATCTTTGCTGTTGTCTTAGGGTCAAGGAAAGATTTAACGGTATTCCACAACATCCTGAATCCTGAACCCGCATTGATGATGAACATGCGATTCAAGGTCTGTCGAGAAGCCAACAATTCACACCACATCACAATTTTTATGTCATTTGCTCAGAAAAGTTATTGCTTGTTGTAAGACAAACACACTGGTTAGTACCTCGGGATAATTGTCGCCATCAATTTTCTGAAGGCGAGTAATGAGATCCCTAGCAGCTTTGGTGAAACTTTTGAGGCCCTGTGACAATATTTCCCAAGTAATCATACAATGTTCTATAAAATATGGGAATGGAAAGGAACACGTATTTGAAGATCACCCTAACACTTGTCTAGAACCCAACTACCCCGTCCATAAAATGTGCTGAACTTCAAAAGAAAGTTTCATGAAATTAAAATCTTAATTCATATCACTACACAAATTATAGAAATTATTTGGAATACCCATAGCAGTCATTATTGCTGAAACATACCACTCCTTGCACATCCAAGATAGTTGTACTCTGATCAATGTGCCTCTTTGCTGCTAGTGAACAAGCTGGAAACTTGACATCAAAAGTTCGCTCAAACTCTCGAACATGGTATTTGACATAGCGGTCCATGTTTGTGACTTGCATGAGCTTGGCAGGATCTGCTTTGCCTATTGACTCTATGTACACTGGTCTTCCTTCTTTATCCACTCCATGATGCCCCTGGGGATAATATTCCAGGACTTCATTGAGTTCCTTGAATTCAAACTCCTGAAGAAAAACGCAATGAGACTCAGTCAATGCTCTGTGTGGTCGATAATGGGCTAAATGAAGATAATAAATGATCTTTTAAGGAACCGTTTCTATGATCAATACCTCCAGTACTATGTCAGCACCAAATTCCTTCCTCCACCGAAGCATATCAGACCACATTTGCTTTGTTTTCTCGATGTCAAATTTCCTGGCCTTCAAGAATCTACATTATTGGAGGATAGGTCTAAGGATTAATCAAGTGTACTTCCATATTATCTATTATGCATTTAATGGTTGAGAATAAAGTCTGAAATTAAAGATTCAATCAGATCATTGAACATGGAACCATGAAAAGAATAACCTGAGCATCATATGATAATCATCATGCTTTGATGGAAGCAATTCCTCCAGTATCAGCACTTGACGGAAAGCGTCAACAGCCTTCAGTTCCTCAGCATCGTGCACATCCTCAATTTCAACAGACACGACTTTGCTACTTCGGCGGCTCTTTCTTGTCAAAGAATGCCTGAATTTGGTGGAGGCGCTGATTGCTTTCTGTTTTAGTGACCCAATTCTATTCTTCCTCTCATCCCCAGAATGTTCCATATCAGGAACTGCAAATATTTTCATCAACCACAACTAACAATTAAAATGACGCATCAGAAAGCATGAAATTGTCCTACTCTCGTAACGAGCAAAATGCCCACTCCAGCTATATATCACAGAAAATGATATTCAAAGTCATAAAATAAGGAAATTTGTTAAACCAGTAAATACATGACAGCAATGTACAAGAAACAGCACTCGTTAAACTAAGAAAGAAGAAATCCTGATCCATAGATGATAGCAATTTTTTCTTCACCAGAGTTTCAGCGCATTGATTTGCCAATATTCACACAAGAATTGATACACACGCATGTATATGTACATGGATACATGCATGTGTGTATGAAAGAGTAATTCTAATTTTACAGAAAGTTCTTCTCGGAATCACTTTCTGAAAAATCCCATTGAAATTTGCTGGAAAGTAAATTCAGTATGAGTAGTTGACAAAAACAGATTGAGATGTTAGATTGAATGAGGTAGCTAACCTTGGGTGGGAGACAAGGGTGCACAAACTGCTGCTGCCATTGCTGTGAGGAATGTGCTTTTACATTAAAATACGACCCCGCAACCAAGCAAAAACCTTAGCCAAATGCCTGCATTTCACCATCATAACCAACTTATACCATAACACAGGAAAAAAAACAACATTCCTCCTTACAACAAAATGAAAAATAAAGATTGGGAGAGAGAGGGGGTACCTCCGCAGAGGACGAGTGAAATTGCGAGAAGGGCTACAAATAGAAAGAACAAAAATAATAATTTGGGGATTTTTCGGGGAGATTTTGGCGGGGGGAGAGACAGCGAGGAGCACACGACGCGGGAAGAGTAGACAAATACTATATTGGCATTTGCTGTTTAATATATATATATATATATTTATGATAAATGCTGTTCTTGTTGTTGTTCTTGACCATTTCTTATAAGCCATAGATATAGCTAGCTGTTCTTTGCCATGTCAGGAAGAGATTTCTGGGGAGAGATTGGAATTCCACCACTTTGTTTCCATAACAGAAAATTGAACATTACGCCCAAACAGCATTATTATCTGTCGCATTTCCTTGAAAAAATCCAAAACCAATATCAGTACTTCCTCTGGAGAGGCAGCTTCAGGAAGTGACGCTTGTTTCTTGCTACATGGCAATAAGCAATCTCTTGAGCTGACCCTCATGCTAATGGCTCAATGTCTCATTTCAAATTTTCTCAGGATCGAAACTACACTCAGGTTGGCCATTTATCAGTAACATATAAAGATAGAGAGAGTGCCAGCCTGCCAGCCCCAAGATGGCTTTTTTAAATGCCCTTTTTACAACTGGGGTTAGCTTCAAGGCACCATTTCCCCTTCAATATATATTGCTATCACCATATTTGATGGCATTACCAGAGAAATGATAATAGAGTTTTAAGAAGCACCCACGCAAATATATTTCAGACCGATTGATTTGAGCAAACCCATCTTACAATTAGAGCTAATAATCCTTTTCACACTTAATAGCTTCAATTGTTTTTAAAGATTTTTTTTGGAATTAATTGATAGCATAGGATTTGCATTCTGCAGAAATTTCAAACCAACAGGAAATCAAACACGATCTTTTAACCAAGTTTCTGAATAGAACTAAAGGATTGTTAACATCTGTTTGAATTCCCTATTCATTTGACAGAACAGTCTAGTGTGGCAATATTCTGCTACATAAAAAATTACAAAGCAAAATCAAGAATAATCAATCTCACATGCATAATGTTAAAATTCTGTGATTTGAACTGTAACTGTTTTAAACAGTTACTGTTTGGATCAAAATCTGGGATTTAGAAGCTGGGAAATTTTTAGAAAGAACAATTCACTGTTTTATTGAATTGAATACAAATTTAAAGACTTACAAGTAATTCAATTTTAATCAAAGACAAACTCTCAACAACCATGAGAGATTATTGGCAATTGATAGCACATTTACAGCAAATGCCGAAGTAAACTCTGCTGATTGAATGCAAATTCAAAATTCAGAAAACAAACAATTTGACTTTAATTTTATCTACAAGGAAACATCTCAAACGTACTTCTAACAGATAAAACATATAGTGCTATTGTGATGCATGATACTGTTACAACTTGCAATGGTTTTACAATATCACCTCCCGTGTTCTCCCTTGGTCCAAACACCTCCTCTAAACCCAACATCTTCAATGGGGAAAGACTCCAAATTTGGACACCAACTCGCATTTACAATTTTCAAAGATGGCATCACTTGTTGCACCGTTTGCCACTCCATTTCTAAATCTGAGAGAGATTCGAACATCAATCCCTCAATATTCCATGCACTATTATTCTCTCCAAAAAAGGATTCATGCATCACAGCGAGATTTCCAGAAGATATCCAGAGATATCTTAACATATGAAGTGAAATGGGATTGAGCCAGGCAGGACTTAGCTTCCCCGGATAAAACTGGAGACAGAGCTCAAGGAGCCCCGGTGGAGGGTAGAGTTTATCAAGTTTATCTACGAGATCACTACCATGGCTATCAAAGCAACTTATTGTTAGGAATTGAAGTTGTTGTAGGTTTACCAAAGCACTGACCTCACTATCTCCAATCTCATCATCCCAAACCAGGTGAAGACCAAGTTTCCTAAGTTGACTCAAATTTCTCAACTCTGCAATCCGACATCCTTTTAACTGGCTTGCTCTGGCAGGTCTAAATCCCAAAAGAACTTCAAGATTTGAAAGCCTTCCTAAGCCTTCTGGTAAGTATTCAAGTGAGCCACAGTTACTAACATCTAAGACCCTGAGTTTCTTAAATTTTGTGAGATAAGGAGGCAATACTTTCAGATTTTGACTATAACTCAAGTTCAAAATCGTAAGGTTTATAAGGCTCTCAAGTGAAGGTGGGAGTTGAATCAAAGGATGGGTGTTGCTTAAGCTAAGGTATGTCAAGTGCTGAAGGAAACCAATATGAGATAAAAGACTTGTGAGAGGCATTTCGAAAATTGATTTGCAAAGATCCAAGACTCGCAAGTATTTGCACTCACTGAACTTGTTTGCAATGCTTGATGATATCTTGTTCACTTCACCAGTCTTGGTTGTGGACATCAATGCTCGTAACTTGTGATTGGCGGAAAGTTTCTTTCGATCCATTTTGGTGTCAATTCCAAAATGGCGGCAGCCTCTACCAGTGACTTCAAAGAATGCATTATTTTCAGCCATTTTGATAACCAATTCACGAACCATATCATGAATCTTGCAAGTGTGGATAGTTTTATTGTAAGTCTTTTCAACAACTTCTACCAGACATCGATTTGTTAACCCTGAGAAACAATCTTCCCCAGCTTCAGTTGATGGTCTTCCACTTCTTAGCGGTACAAATCCCTCTCCAATCCACCAATGTACCAATTGCTCTTTTGTTATAACACAATCCTCTGGATATAGAGAGAAACTCAAGAAGCAAGACTTCAGGTATGGCGGGAGCTCATCATAGCTCAATTGAAGTGAGGGCATTACCGTGTCATCATTTTCTCCTAATTCATCTCGAAAATTGTCTGCAATTCGTTTCCACTCATGATAATGTGATTTATAGAGCAACATTCCTCCAATTGCTTTGATTGCTAAGGGAAGACCATTACATTTTTGCACAATCTCCTTACCAATCTTTTCTAGCTCAGGTTTTTTGCACTCACCTCCACTTCCTGCAAATGCTATCTTTCTAAATAGCAACCAGCTATTATTGCTGTTGAGGATATCGGGCTGATGTGTCCTGGCTTCACTCACCTCCATCTTTCTTAAGACTTTCACGAGTCTTGTAGTGATGATAACACTACTTCCATTACCCTTGGGCAACCCTTCAGAGATTCTGCTCCACCAGTTGCCATCTAAACTCCATACATCATCCATCACAATCAAATACCTCTTACCTAAAAGGTACTGGTTTATTTTCCTCAACAATTCACCTCGATCATCTCCTACACTTGCATCTCCCAAGGTTCTCAGCATACTTCTCATGATTTGTTCTTCATCAAATGATTGAGAAACAGAAACCCACATTCTTCTCTCAAACCTGTCCTCTGTTTCTCTATCATTGAAGACCATTTGAGCAATGGTGGTCTTACCTAATCCACCCATACCAACAATGCCAATTTTTAGTATGCCCACATCTGCATTGCAAAGCCAACCTTTAATCTTCTTCGTGTCATCCTCCAACCCAACCACTTGGGTGTGGTCATAGACAGGAGAGCTCCATCTAGGAAACTGGTCATTGCTTGCATCTCTTCTCCCCATATCATTAGTGATTGAAGGACCGAGATAAGACATGATGCTTTGCTTAATGTTGGTGATTTTTTCATTGATTTCTCTCAGCTGCTTTCCAGTTTGATATTGACAAAGAAGATTTGGAGGATAGATACATTCTAACCAGCCATTTGAACATTGATTATCCTCCCTTGATTGAAGTTGGCAGTCCGCTAGTATATCTTCAGATTCATAAATAAGCTCGCGCAAGTTGGCCATGATCCCATGCAGAGTTTGATTCTTCCTCTTCTGTTTATCTGCATCTTTGAGGAAGCATTGCATTAATTGCAGCTCATTTTGCAATTTCTCAAACTGGCCCCGGAATTCATTTACTACACGTCCTTCTTCTGCAAGAGTATTCAGTAGCCTTTCCAAAAACACAGTGACCACAGCATCCACCATGTCTTCTCCTTTTAAACAGACAAGAGAAAATCTTTAATCAAAATAAAATTTAGAACAAAAGAGGAAAAAACCCTTTAATCTCTATCATTTTCAGGGATAAAACAGGACTTCACTTGAACTATATAGTAACTGATGCATCATTCACTATGAACATGGGAAATGATACTGTTTCGTAAACAATCAAGTACTGCCTTCAATTGTAGAACTTCTGCATAGACCATAATGATTCTTAACATAAAAGAACGCTCATACGCATAGAGATAGGGGGGGTTGACTTGTCAAGAAGTAATTTTTGTACAACAATATGATCTCAAATGCAAATTAGTTGTGTTAAATTGAGCCATTTATATCAAGTGCAGATGATGTTAGGGCAGTTTATCTACCAAACAATCAGCCATAAGCTGGTACTAATCAGCATCACTTTATAATAGCAACCCAACATCAACACATAGAAACAGAAGTAACAAAGCTAACATTTTGGCTACAAACCCACCTTTTTCATCCTAGTAACTCACATATTCAAACTAGAAACAAGAAAGAAAGTGCACTGCAGCCATCTACAGCAAGCAAGAAGGCAGACACAGACCAAACTGGGAACAAGTTGACTTCTCAATGAAAGAAAATTAACAATAAAGGACAAATCTTTTGAATCAGGAAGCCTGACACTAACAGTCGACATTTTTCACTGTTAAAAATCTTTCCTACACAAATAATCACAGATGATGTTGCTGAAACAGATTACTAGCCCTGCTGCCAAAAATTAGAATCAAATTGGCAGGCAAAGAGTCTATTATTTGAGCAAGTTGAAAGAGACAAGATTTAAGATCCAAGAGATAGGAATTACAATAGGAAGCAGTGACAACCGTCTTGAAGAAATCTGAAAATCCAGAGCTAAATGAGAGGAGAAGGCAAAGAGGCACAAAAACTACAGCCCTAAAGCATCCTCTTATCATAAGACAAGGGTACTGAAGTAATATATGATGTCAACACCAACGTGGAAGGCCTTTTGGGTCAACTTAACAAGTATAAGCAGAGTTTTATTCCATGCAATTGCTACGAATTTTCTTGCTACTCCATTGACAACTTCAATGACAAAGTTTTCACATATTCTAGACGCTTGGTGGGTCCTATTTCCACGCGGTTAAGCAAGAACACTTGAGTTTCCATTTCCTCCCAGGTCAGTATCACACTTTCAAGCACTGTTACTATGGAGAAAACTGGACGTTTCATAAAGAATTGGGCATCAGAAAGACACGTAAGGCCTCCTCATCATGCATTATATTTCATTTATGGTGTAGAAGTTTAACAGAAGTACTTGTGGCCCAGCGGCTCGCCTGCGCGCAGTGCGCAAGGGTTCGAATCCTTTAGCCACCATTTAAATCAAAATAGCACAAGCTATTTTGAATCAACAGTAAGGAGATAGTTCTTGAATCAACAAGGCAAAGTAAGTAGGAGCATAGTTCTTCCAAATACGTTTTTTTTTTATTTTCTTTTCTGAAATATCTTTTTCCTTTTTCTGAAATATATATTTTTTATTATTATTGTTATTTTTTTTCAACTATGGTCTTTTTGGTTTTTTCCTTCTACAATGTTGATTTTGAAAATATTTGTCTACAAAAGTTGCTTTCCCTTTTTTTTATTATTATTCTTATTCTTATTATTTTTTAAAACTAGGATATCAATTATAGTTTATGCGTACCATGACTAAAATTATCCTCCGTGCAATGATAATTTTAGATTTTCAAACTTTTATTTTGCTATTGTTATACCAGGGGTTGTTGAACTATTTTATTATATTAAATTTCACACAAATAAAAATTATATTTTTATTTGCATCCAGCAAATCATATAAAAACTGTTTACTCAGCCCGCAACGTAGAACATATATTTTTTGAAATTTTCAAATTAAATGATTTTTTCAGCTAATAATTTTTTGTTTTGTTTTTATAATCTATTATATTTTTTTATGTTCTCTTTCTTTTATTTTTTTATTGGTTTTATTGTTATTCTTTTCAAGTTAGATGAATTTTTCCCCCTGATAATTATGTTTTTTTTATAAAAAAAAAAAGTTAGTGTGATTTTTTTTTCTTTTATTTATTTTTGATCTTTATTCATCATTAACACAACAACAGTAGTAGTAGTAGTAGTAGTAATAATAATAATAATAATAATAATAATAATAATAAGATTAATAATAATAATAATAATAATAATATATTCTTTTTCTTGCTTACTCTTTTGTTAATGTTTTTGAGTGTTTTTTCTTTTGGAATAATTTGATAATTTTAATTGTTTTTGCAATAATAACAATAGTCATTTTGTTTCTCATATTATTGGGGATAAAAGACAACTCAAGAACAAAAAATAAACAAATTTACCTAGGTTATCTACAATTAAAAAACGATACATGTCACTTTTGTCTCGATTACACTGTTCTTTTGAAATGGCAAACAAGTCATTATTATATGTTTTAATATTTATTAAAATGACCTCAGATTTTTTGCAAGAAAAAAATTAATATCAGCATTCTTAAATACATTTAATATAACAATATGATGAATAAATCTTATAAAATAAAAAAATGATGTGAATTTTAATTTTGTGCTCTTTTGTTCAAGTTTATTTCTTAAAAAAATGGATTTTTAATATTTAAGATCTAATATTACCCAGGAAAAAATACAACTCAAAAAAACAAAAGGTAAACAAATTTGCCTACATTATCTACAATTAAAAAAATATATAAGACACTTTCCGTTTCGACTACACTGTTCTTTTTAGACGACAAATAAATAATTATAGCACACACAAAAATTATATTTCTTTTTTAATTTTTTTTTTCAATATTCGTATTTATAATGTGTCATATCTACTATTATTGGGAAAAACAGGCAACTCATATTTGTTTTTTACAAATTTATCTAGATTATCTACAATTAAAAAACTATAAAAATCACTTCTCATTTCGATCACACTATATAGTATGTGAGACTAAGTATATGTGTTTAATATTTATTTAATATTATTGCCTAAAAATATATAAAGAGGGAGAAAAAATGACCTATGATTTCTTGCAAAAAAAAACTTAATACGGTATTCTTAAATATATTTAATATAATAATATGATGAATAAATCTTATAAAAAAATTTGGCTTTGAATTTAAATTTATATTTTACACTCTTTTTTTTCTTTTAAGAAACGGTAACCTTTTTTTCACATGTATTTTTTATTTTTTACTGTCCAAGTTAGTTGTTATTTTTTAACCGGGTTTCTTTTTTTATGTTTTTTTTTAACCAGAGTATCCATGACAACAAATTCCTAATGAATCATTTCACCTTCTTAGCAAATTTTCTAACAAATTTTATCAAAAAAAATTTAGCAATAGCAATATTCAATCACATTTTAGTTGAAAAAAACCATTTTAACGAATTTTATCAATTACAATTATACCAAATAAATATTAAAATTGCAAAATACAACATTTATAAAATCAATTAATTTTTGATATAGATAAAAAAAACAACCCAGCGAAGCGGGCAAATCAGCTCGTGAAGATCTAAACCATGATTCAATTTCAACTCATATGGTTTCAATTAATATAAATTATATTCAGTAACGATTTAAATTGTTAGGTGATATAATTTTTTAATGTATTATCAGCGTCTCATATTTGTACAAGTTTCAAGTTCAAAGAGCTTTTACTTGAAAAGATGAATTAAAAAATAATATAAATTATATCATGAAAACTCATTTATCAGCTTAAATTTGTTAATAAAATGGTTCTCGTATACATATTTCACGTGCTTTTTTAATGTTCCAATTAATTTTCATTTTGAATTTAGTTGATGGGAGGAAAATGTTATACTTGCATGCATAATATTTATCATGGTTGAAATTTGGATTGTGATATGCATGAACTTTAATCCTCAAGTTATTGTTATGATTTAGTGATTCATGGGATTAATAATTTATGACATGTAGTATTTTATATATATATATTTTTAAACATGCTAGCTATATTTAGGGGGAAGCTTCTAATATTTTATGATATATATTCGTTTTCAAAATTAATATTAATTATTATTTTTTATCACCTATGGATTTGTTTTTTTTTATGATAACAACAATTATTGAATTTAATATAAAATTCTTGGATTAAAATATGACTTGAAGATGCATTAACTTATATTAATTTAATTAAGTCTTTCCAGAATTTAATTTCATATTACAAATATAAATTTTACCCAAAATTATTTTTAATTACCAGGATTTACCATCCAATTCTTATATATAATAAAAATTACTTTAAGAAATATTTTATACTTTTGGTGTGTCACTCAATTCTTTTTAAATGAGAGTATGAATTTAACTTGTCTCATATAGTTAACTTGTTTTTACTCAAGCTCTTTCAACAATTCTTTTTGTCTAAAAAATAGTGATATAGTCATTTTTTTACAAGTACAAGAATACACCAAAACATGCAAAATATTTGACTCTATTTCTTTTGTGTGGGTAACAACCACTTAAGTTCTATTTGCCTATATTGTTGAAGAGATCACAACGTTTATATCATTTAATTTCAAGCCTCGATTGATAACAAAAACCAATCACGTTGTAAGATATAAAGTTGATGGAGAAGTGCCCTCAAGTGGAAACATGTTAAGTAAACTGTTGAACATGTTATTTTCAAACAATTATTCTCTTATAGATATCATAAACTGATATATTGTTGAATTTATCATTGATAACATTGTCAATTTTTACTATTGTAAAACCCACAATGATTATATCCTAAATCTTTTGATTTTGTGGTAAGTAATTTTCCATATGGTTCAGAACACATGTTAATACTTTGTAATTATTCCTATCTTTCAAAATACTTAATTTCATTACACATTTCTCTTTAATTGTTCATGTATGCATTTCATGTACGAGATTTATAAATTATAAAGAAATGCTAATGATACTTTGTGTTAACTAAGTTTGAGTCATGAATAAAAGGTTAAGAATCTATTTAGTAATATGATTGTGGTTATTTTTAAAAATATTTTTATCTTAGAAATGTGTGTGTGTGTGTTAGAATTATTTCTCAATATTCCTCTTCAAACTTCAATTCATAATAACCGCTGCCATAGCCTATCAAAGTTTCACCGTCTGGACCATAGTTGTTGATTATGTTTCATTCCGTCCGAAAAACGGAGACAAAACAGTGTTGTTTTCGACTCGATTTTAATTCGGGTTTGTTCCGGATTCACCAAAGAACCAAAGTATTTGGTAAAGGAAAGAACCACAGTGTTGCAACTGTGAGTCTCACTAAAATTGCTTTCAAGCTGCGATTAACAAAAAAGTATATGTGAGATCCTTTTAACGCCCGTTTGGTTGAGTGGTGCAAACTGTGTTTTGTTAAAAATACAGTTTGCACCTATATTTCAGTGTTTGGTTTCCATTTGAAACATAAAAATATTAAGTGGGTCCTATAAAAAAAATTAATGAAACGCCGGTTTGAAAAAAGTAGAAAATTTTTGCTTTTTTCCATGCCGGTTTGGGAGGGACTAGAAAAAAATAGAATTCATTTTCAATCACTTTCCAGCAAATAAACAGGACCTATGAATTAAACATCTTTCTGGTCAATGCATTTTTTGTGTCTATTTTTAAATTAATATAATAATTATTATGTCTGTAACATTTTTCTTAAATGTTTTAGTTCTGGTTTTAACCGAAAGCTTATTTTTTCTACACCATAACTACATAAATTACCACAATACCAACCAGACAAGAACTAAATATAAAACAGTCCTTTTAGTTCTTGCAATCAAGCTTTGGATTTTTAAGGCTACAAAGCAATACAAGTTTGCGTCATAGTTTCGGAGTGGGAATTTCCTGCTGCCTGAAGCATTCATCAACCTGGCCGGTAGCATCTTCTCTTGCAATGTCAGATTAGGAACATCTTCTCTTGTTGGTCTTCCTTCCGCCATTAATTCTAACAGATACCCTACGCTTCCTCTCAACTTTCTGCCTTTTTGCTTCTTGAATCCCAGCCATTTTAGCACCTTCATCGAAAAGTTCATCGCCTTCCAATTTCTTCCTCTTCAGTAGTTTCACAAGCCCTTCGAGCGCAATGTTTGAATCTTCACTCTTCAATAGCTGCTCTGCCACTTGTGCAGGGGTGATCTCTGTAGTTTTGATCAGGTCCTCGATTTCTCCGAAGAGTGAATGATAGCCATTGATGCCCAAGTAATTGGCGGCCAGCACTCTAAACCCATGAGCTGTGCAGTAGGACATATGAATGTGCATGTCCATGCGTCCCGGACGCAGCAGAGCTGGGTCTAGCCTATCTTTATGGTTGGTGGTGAATATGATGATTCTTTCGTCCCCACAACTAGACCATAATCCATCTATGAAGTTGAGTAAGCCAGACAGTGTCAACTGCATAAAGCACAAACAATCAAACTTTGAAAGCTTAATTTCTCACTGTGTAATGATAGGCTGAACCTTTCATTACTTCGTAGTCTTTGAAAGCTTTAGTTACCACTAAATCTCCCTCGCTTGGAAAGAAATGGAATTTATGGATCATACTGTCGAACAAAATAATATTGTCTTTTAAATAAAATAATTCATAGTGCTTGGAGAAAAGCATGCATACAAAGACTGATCCTAGTGACATAAAAGAGAGGAAATTAAGAATCTTAAGAAAATTGCAACACCATAGCTTTAACGATTACAATATGTGAATCCATCTTTCCCAGCATGTTCTGTCATGGTGATCAACTAAAATACTTTTCAGTAGGACATGGTTTGGGCGTACTGCAATCATGCAAAGACTTGACCAGAAAAGGTAAATATACGTGGCGTGTGAGTTCTTGACAAATACAAATGACTTTCTGTCAGCCATGAGTCACCAAAACGACTTTACCAATCCACTGATAATAAAAAGAAAGTTCCCCGCATGAGAAAAAAAGTGGATCTACCAGGATTATTGACAGCGATGGTTCCAGTAAAGAGGTGAGGGTGACCATGCATGTGCATACATTTCATTGAGCACATAATATAATTTCTCCCTATCATAACTTGTACACTCCAATTTTTTCCACCCTAAGCAAACGAGGGCAGCTTCCTTTAAGACTAATTTCCTTTTCAAAATACTAATCGAATTCTCGGAAGTGAGAATTATGACATCTTTTCTGTACTGTGGGAGTTGATGGTGGAAGGATGATGATCAACTGATCTTTGGCAGTGGTGGGCTTGGGAGAAAATGAGCAAAACATTTTACTTACTGATGGATACAGTGAATAATATGCCTAGCTACCTAACAGTCGTAGAAGATCAAGTGAAATTAAAACATAAAACCTAACAGCAGCATTTGTTACCTGCACATCATGTGTTTTTCGACTATCTTCATCTCTTGAAACCTGTCTTCGATCAGGCAAATCCAGACTGCAATCAATATCTTCAATCACAAGTATCGATCTATTCCCGGTTGCCAGGAACAATCTTCTCAGGTCAGAATCCCGCATTATATTTGCGAGCTGCAAATCATACACATCAAACTTTAAGTGATTTGCCATGGCAGCAACCAAGCTTGATTTGCCAGTCCCTGGTGGCCCATACAGTAAGTACCCACGTTTCCAAGCCCTCCCTACTCTCTTATAAAAATCCTTCCTCTTAACAAATCTATTCAGATCCTGTATAAGAAGATCTTTCAGGTCTGGCTCCATAGCCAAAGTCTCGAACGATGCTGGATGTTCAAGATTTATGGACTCCCATTTGATTCCTCCATAGCCTTGTGAATTGCCAAGAGTGTGCATCTTCAAGACTCTGTCTTCTTCTTTTATGGTCTTTGCCTTTCCAAGAATATAAGGCAAGTAAGAACCCAGTATTGTCTCCTTGTGATTCCTGTGGAAGCTTAGCTCGAACCATCGTTTCTCAACATTCTTTGGCTGTAAGTGATTGTGGGAGTCATTCTTGTCAGCTTCTGCAAATACCAATCTCCACTTAACCTCAATCCCTTCATAGTGATCAACGATTTTCTCACCCTTTTCAAGCTTGATCGTAAAATTCCTCTCTTTTGGGGTCTTGCTAATCTTGAGCCTCTTTGTTCTGGGACTAACCTTAGTGCACAAGTATGTCTCTGAAGCATCATAAATTTGGTTTCGAGCAATTCCTGTGGATTCCTCAATGACTAAGGTAAGAACAGGAGATTGAGGCTTAAATAAGTAATGAAGAGTTGATAAGAAGTAGCCTCTGATTTGGCGGGGTATGAGATGGCTTAGTTGATTGGCGATGGATTGAGCCATCATTATTGAACCAGCCATAGAGGCATAGGCAGCCAATAATGATGATGAAGAAGGAAGTTCTTTGCCAGAAAACATGATCGCAAACTTGGACTAGGGAACGAGGATAGATCACTCGAAGCTAAACAAGAGATATATCCTCGGAAATGAAACCTTTTTCTAAGCTCAAGATGGGATAGAGGAGGTGTGTGTCCACATTACCTCTGACACTTAAAAGACATGAAAAATATCATGTAGCTTCGCTGTTTATATTTTTTTTCCAATTTAACCCCTTCTAATCTGCAGTGTGGGGCATGCTTGTGAACTAACTATATATAATGTAATGTAATAATAGCGCACTAAATCATTGAACTAATGTGACCTGGTAAATATAAAAAAATAGCTTGAATAAAAATATATATTTAAGATGAGATTTTTTTTATAAATATTAAGACCACAACATATTAGATTAATTTAGATCAATATAGGTTAACTTTCCAATTCACATACTGAGTCATGAGACAATAATTACCTCATAGAAAACAAATAAAAAGTAATTATAAAACTCAATTTTTAATAAACATAATGTCGAAGGATGAAATTGAAAAAAATAATCAATTAAACAAAGGATTAAAAAAACTTAGTCAAACTAGAAACTTAAGTCATGAAACTTTGATGACCCAATAGAAAAAATAAATAAATTATGAAACTCAATTCTCAATCAATATACTATTAGAAAATAAAATTTTAAAAAAATACAAAAAATGAATTAAACGACTCAGATTAACCTACCAAATTCATGGCTTAAGTCACTAGATAAAGATAATCTTATAGAAAGTAAAACAAAAGAAATCATGAAACTAATTTCTAATAAACCCAACATGGAAGGGAAAAATTTAGAAAAAAAAGTTAATTAGGAAAAAAAAGTTGAGTAAACCGATTTAACTTTTCAAATCTGAGGTCCATGTCATAATACTGAAATAATCTTATAAAAAGTAAATTTAAAAAAATTATGAAATCTAATCATTAATAAAAATAAAGTTAAACGATGAAATTAAAATTGAAAAATCCATTTTAAAAGGACAAAAAAATTGCTCTAGATACAAAAATAACCTCATAAAAATCAAAACCAAAATAAATTATAAAGTATAATTTTCAATAATAAAGTAAAACTGAAAATAAAATATAAATTAGAAAAATAGGAAAAAAAATCCTTAAGTCAACTAATTTAAACAAATTATACTCTTTAGCTTTTTGTTTTTGCTAGGCAATACTTAATGTTTAAGAAAGCCAAAAAGATCAAACCTTAGAACTGGCAAGAGTTTTGCCTAAAAAAAAGTGTTTTGCGTGGAAGGTCGTACTGGTTTAGTGACCGCTCTTGTCATCACCAGGGTCCATCACATACATATGAACCCCATCATGATGATGCATACGATCTTTCCACCCACCTAGCTGCAGACTGCTCCCTCGGTCCCAAAATTAGTTGTCTCTACAAAAACGATAAAATTTATATAAAAAAAAATTCATTTTCCGAAAAGACCAATAATGAGGGAGTCCCTGGTCCTGCACTTAGAAAGCTTCCAAATTAACAAAAAACCTAAAATACATCGGTCTTTTACTGTTGAAATACTGTTCATTCTGACTCATGTCCATTGTTCACATACAATTTGATCCGGTATGTCGCGCGAGTTCGTCCGCCTTATTTTTTTTTTTTCTATGTGTGAACAGTGAATTAGCGATTTTACCCCCCGAAAATGACAATAAACACCGCCGGTTTCAGGGGATCCCCGGTAATTGACCAAGTCCGGTCCGGACCGGCCCGGTTCGTCTGACCGTTTTTTTTATTTTTTAATATTTTATTGAACAGTGCATTAACCATTTTGTCCCTCAAAAACGACAAAACACACGCCTGGGCATGAGGGGCTTTACGGTAATTAGCCAAAATTTTATTTTTTTTAATATGAGAACTGTTGGCGCGTCGCCGGACGCGTCGTTCGCTTCAGCGCTCACGCGTTCTCCGGACGGCACGTGCGGCTACCTCCGACGTCGAAAAAGCCCAACCGGAGTCTAGAATGATTTTCAAGCATGTTCCCTTCCACCTGGGACGGCGCGTGTGACACTATGGTGTCCGTAGGCGTGTCAATGATCGTTTGAAATTTCACCCCCATTTCTCTCTCCTCCTACGCAGGATGACGTCAACGCAACTGTTTTTTGTCGAATTTTATTGTAGTACCTGAGCTTTGTAATTTGTTATTCGGACTCTTATTGCTATTATACAGGTTTTGATTTGTTTCAATTTCATCCTTCAATTCAAATTGATTATATATTCTAGTTGCAATTAGGTCTCCAGTCTTTTAATTTTACGGATTGGGCTGGAATCCTGAATCTTTTTGGTATCAAAGTTTTTATTAACTTTAATTTCATCCTTCCATGCAAATTTATTATAAATCCTTAATATTTTCGGTATCAAACTTTGATTTCTTTCAATTTTATCCTTCAATGCAAGTTGATTATGGATTTCTGTTTCATTTCGGTCCTGAATCATTTAATTTCTGATTTTGTGTTAAATTATTTAATTCCAATGTTTTTATTTATTTGAATTTTTTCCTTTAAATTAAAGATGTTATTTAGAATATGTCAAGTTAATTATATGTGTGTGTGTGTGTATATATATATATATATATTCAACGAATTAAAATGTGTTAGACTAATTGTATGTTTTGATATTTATGAAATATTATTGTCTAAATATATATATATATATATATAGAGAGAGAGAGAGAGAGAGAGAGAGAGAAGGACCTAAGATTTTTTTTTTAAAAAAATAATATCAATATGCTTAAATACATTTAATATAATAATATTATTAATAAATCGTATAAAAAAATTATTGTCTTTGAATTTAAAGTTTATACTCTTTTTTTAAAGTTTATTTCTTTAAATTTTTTCCCCAATATTTTCATTTTTAATATTTTAAATCTAATATTACTGGGAGAAAAATACAACTTTAAAAAACAAAAGGTAGACAAATTTATCAACTCAAATTTTTTTCTTTTGACAAATTTACCACTTTTCATTTCGATTAAGAAAATAAGTCATTATACTGTTCCTTCTAGACTGCAAATAAGTCATTATAGGATGCAAAAAAATAAGTTTATTTCTTAAAAAAATTACAATTTTTTTTATTTATAATGTGTTGGATCTAATATTACTGGGGCAAAAAAGACAACTATTTTTTATCTATTATACTATTCCTTCTAGGTGGGGGAAAAATTAGTTGTTATATATTTTATCTATTATAATGTTACTAATTAAATATTTAAACAACTAACTGCAATATGTAAGAAATCAATTAGTTTTCTATATAGAAAATATCCTGGCACGATGCGCTGGCAAGCACAGTAATTATACCACGCAAAAAACTCATTCTTAATATATTTTATCTGTTTCAATTTTAGTAATTAAACATTGAAATAACTACTTATAGCACGCAAAAAATGTAAATTTATTTTTGGAAAAAAATTACAATATTTTTATTTATAATGTGTCGTATCTAATATTAGTGGGCAAAAACACAACTCATAAAAAAAAATTGCCTACATTATTTGCGATTAAAAAATATACAAACCACTTTCTATTTTGATTATACAGATTTTATCAATTATAATTGTACTAATTCAATATTAAAATAATAAAATACAATACATATAAAAATAATCATTTTTTTGCATAGATAAAAAAACCCCGGTTCATAGCACGGGCACATCGCTCGTTTTAGCTAAATGTGCATGTTAAATGTCTTTTCAGTAGTGAGGTCTTTTCAGTGTTTTTGAGGTTGAGATTATTTTTAAAAATGATTTTTTAAAAAAATATATTAAAATAATTTTTTTAATATAGTAAATGAAAAATATTAGAAAATACTTAAGTTTTTTATTTATTTTTTAAAAATATATATATATATATTTTTTTTTTTTCAAAAACATAAAATGTCCACGGAGCCTCACGCTCGAACTGTACAGCTGCATAAAATGGAGGTATCTGACAACTTTTTCTCTATGCTTATTGAATTGAACGGTAGAAATGAGTCTGCCACGAATAACTGTCGGAAGAAGTTTTGCATGATAATTGCTGCCCCTTTTCCCCAAAAGAAGGTTGCGTTTCAAGCTTTGTGTTTGGACTTTTTACGTCACCGGGTAGGTAAAGGGAAAGTTCATTCTTCCATGCCGCTCTCTCTGCATTATTCAGTCATCTACACAGCTCACATGGAAACTGCAATTATTTTGCTTACATCCCTTCCCCTTTCTTCCAAGATTGCATTGTCGATCGGCTGTGGCTGTGAAGATCAATCCGATTCCTCTTGTCAAAGCTGATCCGGACACCCACGTTAAAAAAAAAAGAAAGAATATTTTCAATCTCTATGGATACTGGATGCAACAGCCTGAACAATAATCATATAAAATTAATAGAAAATATTCAACAATAATATAAATTATATTACGTGATCTTGTTTAATATTTTAAGTTTTTATGTGAAATTATTCTTTAACATAGTATTAAAATCTTGTTGACCCAATAATCACGAGTTCAAATTTTACTGCTTTATTTTTTTTGATAAAAATAAAATACAAAATATCTTAGATTTATACAAATTTGAAGTCAACCTAACATATATTTCAATAAAGGTGCGATCGACGAAGAGCTTCCCAATGGGAGGATATCCCATAAGATATCTTTCACATCTGCTGCGTCAGCTAGAGTCTTTCTTTCATTTTATCATTAGACCACATAGAAATGATGTTGAGAGTTCGCTACCTTTCGGCTGAGAAAGGAATCATCCTCGTCACCCTCAGCGAAGGGTCATGGTCAAGTGCATGGAATTATTTATTTTGAAATTGGGGGTTGATTATAAATATGGACATTAAAAAGGTTTCTTTTTGTTTTTTTCTCATCGGGGAGAAAGCCTCGTTCTACTCTTTATAATATCAACCAAAACTCTTTTTCTTTGTTTAATTAGGAGATAGGATTAGCATGCGCATTCCTTTTATATATAGATCTGAGAGGAGGAGATGGGATGCATGGATAAATTTTGTATTTGCATCATTTATTAATCTAGGTATCTATCTATCTATTCTCAAGCGCACACAAACTAGTCTAACAATACTTTAGAAACTTAAAGAATAACAATATTGTTGATGTTAAAAGTTTTCATTCATCCATCCACTCTTGATTTTTTTCCCCATGAAATCAACTCCTTCAAACCAGTGTTTTGGTATATGGTTATTTGAGTAATGTTGATGATCAAAAGGTACATGAAGAAAAGGTAAAGATTATAAAAGTTATTGAGAGTCCAAGAAAAAAACTTGGGAAATCATTAGGACATAGCAAAATATGAGGGGTAGTCAAAATGATGGGTACAAGTAAAAAAAAATGAGGAAGATTTAAAGATGAAGAAAAATGGAAATTTGATGGGAAATGGATTCGGATTTAATAAAATGTTAATAGATTAAACATTAATAGATTAAACAGAGAAAATGAATATAATAGTGATTGGAGGTTTGATGTGGAAAATAATAGTAGGAGGATTCGACAAGATTTAGGTTTAATCCTATTGATAAGTGTTTATAAACAAGAATCAATTCAAAGATGTAGTCATTAAGCATGACTTGATAAACATGAGGATCATAAGGTTTAAGAATGGTGACAATGATAAAGAGATCAATATCGACATAGCTAAAGAATGTGGATGGATACTATTATTCTCCCTTATAGCAAGAACAACAACTATACAATAAAGATCCATATTCCAAATCACAATTATAATGTTAAGGTCACCAACAAAACTGCAAGTACTATGTTCTATCTAGTAACTTAATAAAAAATCATTTTGTTATACTGGAAAAGAAAACTTAATCATTTTGTTATACTGGAAAAGAAAACTTCAAAAGATTGACTTAAACATTAATAAGGGTTTTTAGCTTAAGATTTCTATTTTATAGTCTAATTATCTTACCATAAATAGTTTGTCAGTAATTCTTATTATGTAGATGATTCTATTGGCATTGAATGTATCTATGACTTTATCAACAAACAAAACACGAAAAAAAAAAATCACCCTCTCAATTCTATCAGTATATTAAATGTATCACCGACATAACTTCCTATTGATAATGATATCATTAAGTATTTATATGTAATTCGGTCGGTAGTAGTGACATTTTAAGTAATTATTTTTCAACGCTTTGGAAAATACCAATAATAATCTTTGTTTGTAATTGCGTCACTAATATTTAAAAAATATACTAAAAAATAATTTAAAGAATATAAAAAACAAAATATATTCTGAATTAAATTAATTCTTTTACATTCAAAATTCAAATATATAAAAAAAATATGAAATTAAGATGACATTGGGGAAGAAAGAGGAGAAGGCTAGTCAAGACCGCGGGCCCAAAGAGAAACACATGGATCACCCCATGTGATTGTATCCGCATAAGTATTCGATGCAATTTGTCCATCTCACCACAAAGATCGATTGTCTTAGCACGAAGTTCGATTGTATCATTACATCTTTCTCGACTAAAGCCACCTATAACTCTTGATTTTGTGTGAACAAAACCGATTTGAATGAGGTTCCAATGGTCAAAACACTGGTATTTCGTAAATTCTCAACCATAGTAGAGTCTGTAAACTTGATTTTTTTTGGGATCCATCATATTATCTTGCCTCCAACCACACATTCGGATCAAAATCCGGATAGGATGAAGGATTGTCCTCATATTTTTTGAATAAGAATGGAGATTTAAGAAAGAAGGAATAATCAAATAATCAAAAGTTAGGCAAACTAATGACTTTTGAACCTAGATTGCTAATTAAACTAACTTTTTGTATAGTACGGAGTAGACGTAACTTGAGAGGTCTTAATTTTCTTTTTGTCGAAATAAAATTACAATGTTTATTCACCTTTGTTTTGCATGTCGGTCTAATATGATAGTGTTGACACTAATATAAGGGTAATATTCACAATTAAATCAAAATTAGAGTTAACAAGTTATCTATTTTTTTAAATACAAGGAATTTATGCTTTCAAAAACATGGCCTATATTTCTCATACACATAGAGTCTCATCATTTAACTTCTTAAAATATTTATTGAGCTCATATCATTTTTAAATTTACCATGACTATGTCAACATCTCAATAGGTTTTCTTTTCATTTATAAAATAACCTTATATTTGACCACCCATAAAAAACTTAGTGTTAAAAATCACCATAGGGTTTTATCACCCATTAATAAGCCTCACTTTTAAGAGCACCTGAGGCCAACAAGTCTTAATTTCTCGGGATGAATTATAACATCTGAAATATTAATAGTCATTCATAGTCAATTATTTAATATATATATATATATATATATATATATATATATATATATTTGGAAATTTGATATTTGAATTTAATAAGAAAAAAAGAATACGTGCCATGCATATTATGGATGTCGCACCCGATGAGTGCATGCTTTTTGAAAAGAAGAAGACTCGTGCTGAATTCGAAATCCACTGATGTCCGCATGTTGGAATGGACGAGATTCTCTAATATAGTTGTTTTTTATTATTTTATTATTATTATTATTATAAATATGGACATTAAAAAGGTTTCTTTTTGTTTTTTTCTCATCGGGGAGAAAGCCTCGTTCTACTCTTTATAATATCAACCAAAACTCTTTTTCTTTGTTTAATTAGGAGATAGGATTAGCATGCGCATTCCTTTTATATATAGATCTGAGAGGAGGAGATGGGAAGCATGGATAAATTTTGTGTTTGCATCTTTTATTAATCTAGGTATCTATCAATCTATCTATTCTCAATCTATCTATCTATTCTCACGCGCGCACAAACTAGTCTAACAATACTTTAGAATCTTAAAGAATAACAATATTGTTGATCTTAAAAGTTTTCATTCATCCATCCACTCTTGATTTTTTCCCCCATGAAATCAACTCCTTCAAATTAGTGTTTTGGTATATGGTTATTTGAGTAATGTTGAATATCAAAAGGTACATGAAGAAAAGGTTAAGATTATAAAAGTTATTGAGGAGTCCAAGAAAAAAACTCGGGAAATCATTAGGACATAGCAAATTATGAGGGGTATTCAAAATGATGGGTACAGGTAAAAAACAATGAGGAAGATTTAAAGATGAAGAAAAATTGAAATTTGATGGGGAATGGATTCGGATTTAATAAAATGTTAATAGACTAAAGAGAGAAAATGAATATGATAGTGATTGGAGGTTTGATGTGGAAAATAATAGTAGGAGGATTCAATAAGATTTAGGTTTAATCCTATTGAAAAGTGTTTATAAACAAGAATCAATTCAAAGATGTAGTCATTAAGCATGACTTGATAAACATGAGCATCATAAGGTTTAAGAATGGCGACAATGATAAAGAGATCAGTATGGACATAGCTAAAGAATGTGGATGGATACTATTATTCTCCCTTATAGCAAGAACTACAACTATACAATAAAGATCCATATTC
Source organism: Salix exigua (assembly GCA_032356905.1). Classification (NCBI taxonomy): domain Eukaryota; kingdom Viridiplantae; phylum Streptophyta; class Magnoliopsida; order Malpighiales; family Salicaceae; genus Salix; species Salix exigua. The sequence continues at coordinate 6,877,691 of CM063592.1, forward strand.
CAAATCACAATTATAATGTTAAGGTCACCAACAAAACTGCAAGTACTATGTTCTATCTAGTAACTTAATAAAAAATCATTTTGTTATACTGGAAAAGAAAACTTAATCATTTTGTTATACTGGAAAAGAAAACTTCAAAAGATTGACTTAAACATTAATAAGGGTTTTTAGCTTAAGATTTCTATTTTATAGTCTAATTATCTTACCATAAATAGTTTGTCAGTAATTCTTATTATGTAGATGATTCTATTGGCATTGAATGTATCTATGACTTTATCAACAAACAAAACACGAAAAAAAAAAATCACCCTCTCAATTCTATCAGTATATTAAATGTATCACCGACATAACTTCCTATTGATAATGATATCATTAAGTATTTATATGTAATTCGGTCGGTAGTAGTGACATTTTAAGTAATTATTTTTCAACGCTTTGGAAAATACCAATAATAATCTTTGTTTGTAATTGCGTCACTAATATTTAAAAAATATACTAAAAAATAATTTAAAGAATATAAAAAACAAAATATATTCTGAATTAAATTAATTCTTTTACATTCAAAATTCAAATATATAAAAAAAATATGAAATTAAGATGACTTTGGGGCAGAAAGAGGAGAAGGCTAGTCACGACCGCGGGCCCAAAGAGGAGAAACACATGGATCACCCCATGTGATTGTATCCGCATAAGTATTCGATGCAATTTGTCCATCTCACCACAAAGATCGATTGTCTTAGCACGAAGTTCGATTGTATCATTACATCTTTCTCGACTAAAGCCACCTATAACTCTTGATTTTGTGTGAACAATACCGATTTGAATGAGGTTCCAATGGTCAAAACACTGGTATTTCGTAAATTCTCAACCATAGTAGAGTCTGTAAACTTGATTTTTTTTGGGATCCATCATATTATCTTGCCTCCAACCACACATTCAGATCAAAATCCGGATAGGATGAAGGATTGTCCTCATATTTTTTGAATAAGAATGGAGATTTAAGAAAGAAGCAATAATCAAATAATCAAAAGTTAGGCAAACTAATGACTTTTGAACCTAGATTGCTAATTAAACTAACTTTTTGTATAGTACGGAGTAGACGTAACTTGATAGGTCTTAATTTTCTTTTTGTCAAAATAAAATTACAATGTTTATTCACCTTTGTTTTGCATGTCGGTCTAATATGATAGTGTTGACACTAATATAAGGGTAATATTCACAATTAAATCAAAATTAGAGTTAACAAGTTATCTATTTTTTTAAATACAAGGAATTTATGCTTTCAAAAACATGGCCTATATTTCTCATACACATAGAGTCTCATCATTTAACTTCTTAAAATATTTATTGAGCTCATATCATTTTTAAATTTACCATGACTATGTCAACATCTCAATAGGTTTTCTTTTCATTTATAAAATAACCTTATATTTGACCACCCATAAAAAACTTAGTGTTAAAAATCACCATAGGGTTTTATCACCCATTAATAAGCCTCACTTTTAAGAGCACCTGAGGCCAACAAGTCTTAATTTCTCGGGATGAATTATAACATCTGAAATATTAATAGTCATTCATAGTCAATTATTTAATATATATATATATATATATTTGGAAATTTGATATTTGAATTTAATAAGAAAAAAAGAATACGTGCCATGCATATTATGGATGTCGCACCCGATGAGTGCATGCTTTTTGAAAAGAAGAAGACTCGTGCTGAATTCGAAATCCACTGATGTCCGCATGTTGGAATGGACGAGATTCTCTAATATAGTTGTTTTTTATTATTTTATTATTATTATTATTATAAATATGGACATTAAAAAGGTTTCTTTTTGTTTTTTTCTCATCGGGGAGAAAGCCTCGTTCTACTCTTTATAATATCAACCAAAACTCTTTTTCTTTGTTTAATTAGGAGATAGGATTAGCATGCGCATTCCTTTTATATATAGATCTGAGAGGAGGAGATGGGAAGCATGGATAAATTTTGTGTTTGCATCATTTATTAATCTAGGTATCTATCAATCTATCTATTCTCAATCTATCTATCTATTCTCAAGCGCACACAAACTAGTCTAACAATACTTTAGAAACTTAAAGAATAACAATATTGTTGATGTTAAAAGTTTTCATTCATCCATCCACTCTTGATTTTTTTCCCCATGAAATCAACTCCTTCAAACCAGTGTTTTGGTATATGGTTATTTGAGTAATGTTGAATATCAAAAGGTACATGAAGAAAAGGTTAAGATTATAAAAGTTATTGAGGAGTCCAATAAAAAAACTCGGGAAATCATTAGGACATAGCAAATTATGAGGGGTATTCAAAATGATGGGTACAGGTAAAAAACAATGAGGAAGATTTAAAGATGAAGAAAAATTGAAATTTGATGGGGAATGGATTCGGATTTAATAAAATGTTAATAGACTAAAGAGAGAAAATGAATATGATAGTGATTGGAGGTTTGATGTGGAAAATAATAGTAGGAGGATTCAATAAGATTTAGGTTTAATCCTATTGAAAAGTGTTTATAAACAAGAATCAATTCAAAGATGTAGTCATTAAGCATGACTTGATAAACATGAGGATCATAAGGTTTAAGAATGGTGACAATGATAAAGAGATCAATATCGACATAGCTAAAGAATGTGGATGGATACTATTATTCTCCCTTATAGCAAGAACAACAACTATACAATAAAGATCCATATTCCAAATCACAATTATAATGTTAAGGTCACCAACAAAGCTGCAAGTACTATGTTCTATCTAGTAACTTAATAAAAAATCATTTTGTTATACTTGGAAAAGAAAATTTAATCATTTTGTTATACTAGAAAAGAAAACTTCAAAAGATTGACTTAAACATTAATAAGGGTTTTTAGCTTAAGATTTCTATTTTATAGTCTAATTATCTTACCATAAATAGTTTGTCAGTAATTCTTATTATGTAGATGATTCTATTGGCATTGAATGTACCTATGACTTTATCAACAGACAAAACACGAAAAAAAAATCACCCTCTCAATTCTATCAGTATATTAAATGTATCACTGACATAACTTCCTATTGATAATGATATCATTAAGTATTTGTATGTAATTCAGTCGGTAGTATTGACATTTTAAGTAATTATTTTTCAACGCTTTGGAAAATACCAATAATAATCTTTGTTTGTAATTGCGTCACTAATATTTAAAAAATATACTAAAAAATAATTTAAAGAATATAAAAAACAAAATATATTCTGAATTAAATTAATTCTTTTACATTCAAAATTCAAATATATAAAAAAAATATGAAATTAAGATGACATTGGTGAAGAAAGAGGAGAAGGCTAGTCAAGACTGCGGGCCCAAAGAGGAGAAACACATGGATCACCCCATGTGATTGTATCCGCATAAGTATTCAATGCAATTTGTCCATCTCACCACAAAGATCGATTGTCTTAGCACGAAGTCCGATTGTATCATTACATCTTTCTCGACTAAAGCCACCTATAACTCTTGATTTTGTGTGAACAAAACCGATTTGAATGAGGTTCCAATGGTCAAAACACTGGTATTTCGTAAATTCTCAACCATAGTAGAGTCTGTAAACTTGATTTTTTTTGGGATCCATCATATTATCTTGCCTCCAACCACACATTCAGATCAAAATCCGGATAGGATGAAGGATTGTCCTCATATTTTTTGAATAAGAATGGAGATTTAAGAAAGAAGCAATAATCAAATAATCAAAAGTTAGGCAAACTAATGACTTTTGAACCTAGATTGCTAATTAAACTAACTTTTTGTATAGTACGGAGTAGACGTAACTTGATAGGTCTTAATTTTCTTTTTGTCAAAATAAAATTACAATGTTTATTCACCTTTGTTTTGCATGTCGGTCTAATATGATAGTGTTGACACTAATATAAGGGTAATATTCACAATTAAATCAAAATTAGAGTTAACAAGTTATCTATTTTTTTAAATACAAGGAATTTATGCTTTCAAAAACATGGCCTATATTTCTCATACACATAGAGTCTCATCATTTAACTTCTTAAAATATTTATTGAGCTCATATCATTTTTAAATTTACCATGACTATGTCAACATCTCAATAGGTTTTCTTTTCATTTATAAAATAACCTTATATTTGACCACCCATAAAAAACTTAGTGTTAAAAATCACCATAGGGTTTTATCACCCATTAATAAGCCTCACTTTTAAGAGCACCTGAGGCCAACAAGTCTTAAATTCTCGGGATGAATTATAACATCTGAAATATTTATAGTCATTCATAGTCAATTATTTAATATATATATATATATATATATATATATATATTTGGAAATTTGATATTTGAATTTAATAAGAAAAAAAGAATACGTGCCATGCATATTATGGATCTCGCACCCGATGAGTGCATGCTTTTTGAAAAGAAGAAGACTAGTGCCGAATTCGAAATCCATTTGTGTCCGCATGTTGGAATGGATGAGATTCTCTAATATAGTTGTTTTTTATTATTTTATTATTATTATTATTATAAATATGGACATTAAAAAGGTTTCTTTTTGTTTTTTTCTCATCGGGGAGAAAGCCTCGTTCTACTCTTTATAATATCAACCAAAACTCTTTTTCTTTGTTTAATTAGGAGATAGGATTAGCATGCGCATTCCTTTTATATATAGATCTGAGAGGAGGAGATGGGAAGCATGGATAAATTTTGTGTTTGCATCATTTATTAATCTAGGTATCTATCAATCTATCTATTCTCACGCGCGCACAAACTAGTCTAACAATACTTTAGAATCTTAAAGAATAACAATATTGTTGATCTTAAAAGTTTTCATTCATCCATCCACTCTTGATTTTTTCCCCCATGAAATCAACTCCTTCAAATTAGTGTTTTGGTATATGGTTATTTGAGTAATGTTGAATATCAAAAGGTACATGAAGAAAAGGTTAAGATTATAAAAGTTATTGAGGAGTCCAATAAAAAAACTCGGGAAATCATTAGGACATAGCAAATTATGAGGGGTATTCAAAATGATGGGTACAGGTAAAAAACAATGAGGAAGATTTAAAGATGAAGAAAAATTGAAATTTGATGGGGAATGGATTCGGATTTAATAAAATGTTAATAGACTAAAGAGAGAAAATGAATATGATAGTGATTGGAGGTTTGATGTGGAAAATAATAGTAGGAGGATTCAATAAGATTTAGGTTTAATCCTATTGAAAAGTGTTTATAAACAAGAATCAATTCAAAGATGTAGTCATTATGCATGACTTGATAAACATGAGCATTATAAGGTTTAAGAATGGCGACAATGATAAAGAGATCAATATGGACATAACTAAAGAATGTGGATGGATACTATTATTCTCCCTTATAGCAAGAACAACAACTATACAATAAAGATCCATATTCCAAATCACAATTATAATGTTAAGGTCACCAACAAAACTGCAAGTACTATGTTCTATCTAGTAACTTAATAAAAAATCATTTTGTTATACGGTGTACAAATACAAGAATGTATTTCTTCTCTTTAATTCAATTACAATTTTGGTTACTGTCTTTAGAAAAATATATAGGCAACTGTAAAGAGACAAACTTTGGTGTGACAACTCAGTTTTCTCTTTACAGTTTGTATTCAACTTAGCTATATAAAAAAACATTATTGTAACAACTTCACTGTCTTTACAGCTGGTTCTTAACACTCCCCCTCAAGTTGGAGCATAGATGTCTATCATGCCTAACTTGTTAATTGCACCGTGAAAGGTTCTTCCTGAAATTGCTTTTGTGAGGACGTCGACCAACTGATCTTCTGACCTTAAAAACGGAAATTGTATGATTTTCCGATCAAGGTTTTCTTTAATAAAATGTCGGTCAACTTCAACATGTTTGGTACGATCATGTTGTACCGGATTGTATGCAATTTCGATGGCTGCTTTATTATCACAGTATAAACTCATGGATGACTCGTAATTAACACCCAACTCCTGTAACACATGCTTTATCCATAATAACTCGCACACACCATGAGCCATACCTCGGTATTCTGCCTCTGCACTTGATCTGGCAACCACTGTCTGTTTCTTGCTTCTCCACGTCACAAGATTACCTTCTACGAAGGTAAAGTATCCTGACGTTGATCTTCTATCTGTCTGATCACCTGCCCAGTTTGAGTCTGTATACCCTTTAATTTCATGAACTTCGTTTTTTGAAAATAATAGTCCTCTTCCTGGTGCACTCTTCAAATATCTTAAGATTCGATATATTGCTTCCATATGCTCTTCTCCCGGTGAGTGCATGAATTGGCTCACCACACTGACTGCAAATGCTATGTCTGGTCTTGTGTGTGATAAGTATATTAATTTTCCAACTAACCGCTGGTAACGCCCTTTATCTGCTAACTCTTGATTCTCTGACTCTCTCAGCTTGTGGTTCATCTCCATAAGTGTATCAGCTGGTTTACATGCCAGCATTCTGGTTTCTATTAATAAATCTAACACATACTTTCGTTGTGATAGACAAATCCCGGTTTTTGACCTTGAAACTTCAATCCCCAAGAAATACTTAAGTTGTCCCAGATCTTTCATTTCAAATTTCGAGGCAAGAAATTGTTGTAGTGATTTTCTTTCTTCTAGATCGTCTCCTGTTAGGACCATGTCATCCACATACACTATTAATGTTGTAGTCTTCCCTTCCCTGTGTTTTATAAACAAAGTATGATCAGAGTTACTTTGTTTATAGCCAAATTCCTTCATTGTAGAGGAGAATCTTCCAAACCAAGCACGGGGTGATTGTTTTAGACCATATAATGCTTTCTTTAACTTGCATACCTTGCTTGTACTTGGGAATTTACCTGTAGCTCCAGGTGGTAAATCCATGTAGACTTCTTCTTCAAGGTCTCCATTGAGGAAGGCATTCTTGACATCAAACTGCTGCAATGCCCAATCCCGGTTTACTGCTAGAGCTATAAAGATGCGAATGGTGTTGATTTTTGCAACTGGGGCAAAGGTCTCCTAATAATCTATTCCATACTTATGTGTATATCCCTTTGCCACTAACCTTGCTTTGTACCTGTCTATACTGTCATCCGCATTTAGTTTAACATTGAAGACCCATTTGCATCCAACAGTCTTCTTTCCCTCGAGTACTCGAACACAACTCCCATGTGTTATTCTTTTGGAGTGCTTGCAGTTCTTCATTGATTGCCACCTTCCATTTTGGATCCGCTAATGCATCCTGTATATTACTAGGAATAGATCATGTAGATAATTGATTAACAGTTAATGCATGCGAAACGGACAACCTATGGGAAGAGACATAATCACTGATTGGGTATTTAGTCTTATTTTTCGGATCAGGTTCATACTGTTTTTTCGGGACTCCTTTATTTGACCTTAGGGGGTATTTATTTACTTTATTTTCAGAAAAAACAGGAATTTCGTTATCAAACATAGGAAGGGTAGGATTTGGATTTACCTGAGGAAGAACATTCTAGGTAGATTCTTCGGTTAATGGTGTAGAGATTTGCAACTCTGATGATAAAGGGGGGTTATTGCTCAGGAGATTCTGATCAATGCAAGGTTCCACATCTTCACTGTTGCAAGGAGCCCAAAGAGGAGAAACACATGGATCACCCCATGTGATTGTATCCGCATAAGTATTCGACGTAATTTGTCCATCTCAGCACAAAGATCGATTGTCTTAGCACGAAGTCCGATTGTATCATTACATCTTTCTCGACTAAAGCCACCTATAACTCTTGATTTTGTGTGAACAAAACCGATTTGAATGAGGTTCCAATGGTCAAAATACTGGTATTTCGTAAATTCTCAACCATAGTAGAGTCTGTAAACTTGATTTTTTTTGGGATCCATCATATTATCTTGCCTCCAACCACACATTCGGATCAAAATCCGGATAGGATGAAGGATTGTCCTCATATTTTTTGAATAAGAATGGAGATTTAAGAAAGAAGGAATAATCAAATAATCAAAAGTTAGGCAAACTAATGACTTTTGAACCTAGATTGCTAATTAAACTAACTTTTTATATATTACGGAGTAGACGTAACTTGATAGGTCTTAATTTTCTTTTTGTCAAAATAAAATTACAATGTTTATTCACCTTTGTTTTGCATGTCGGTCTAATATGATAGTGTTGACACTAATATAAGGGTAATATTCACAATTAAATCAAAATTAGAGTTAACAAGTTATCTATTTTTTTAAATACAAGGAATTTATGCTTTCAAAAACATGGCCTATATTTCTCATACACATAGAGTCTCATCATTTAACTTCTTAAAATATTTATTGAGCTCATATCATTTTTAAATTTACCATGACTATGTCAACATCTCAATAGGTTTTCTTTTCATTTATAAAATAACCTTATATTTGACCACCCATAAAAAACTTAGTGTTAAAAATCACCATAGGGTTTTATCACCCATTAATAAGCCTCACTTTTAAGAGCACCTGAGGCCAACAAGTCTTAAATTCTCGGGATGAATTATAACATCTGAAATATTTATAGTCATTCATAGTCAATTATTTAATATATATATATATATATATATATATATATTTGGAAATTTGATATTTGAATTTAATAAGAAAAAAAGAATACGTGCCATGCATATTATGGAAAAGAAGAAGACTAGTGCCGAATTCGAAATCCATTTGTGTCCGCATGTTGGAATGGATGAGATTCTCTAATATAGTTTTTTTATTATTTTATTATTATTATATGGCCAGCATTTCAAAGCAGTACTGACCTAACTTTATAGTCCTCCGGCGAAGGTCGAAGTCAAGCCTATTGTTTATTGTAATTTTGTTTTTTTTTTTTAATTGTGAATATTGGGCGAGTTTGGGAATCGGAAGAAGCAAGACTTGAACCGAGATTCGTGAGGTGTCCAAGTCAGGAAACACCTTTTCCCTACTAGGCTAAAAGGAAATTTCTTATGGGCTTTTCTGGGATATTTAATTATTTATGCACCATCATTTTATTTTATTTTTCTTTTTGGAAGGGGATCTTCACGCGCTGGAAACAACCTTATCGATATTCAAGTTGAAACTCACTTTCAAAATAACAGCTATGCACACAGGCAACTTTGATCGGAAAGTTTTATATTGGTGATCGGCAACCGAGCTTATCAACCACCTGGGCATAACCGAGCTCGGGTGGCGTCAGGCCTCCCTACCGGCCAGGCCCAACTAATCCTCGCTGTTGCTAGGCTCGGGCTAGCGGGAAAAGAAAAGAGAGAGAGAGTAAATGGGCCCACTCAATCGAACCTCTCCTTCTTGCACAATCAAAACTGCTTTTATATATTGGCTCGGTAAACCCTCGACAGGAACCCATCTGGACCTTGTCAAAACCAACCTCGTCGAGAAGATAAAAAAGAGATGAGAAAATGAGGGAATTTGCCGCCCAAAATACCCGCATGTCTGCTGGAATAATTTAGGTTGAGTTTTAAAAATATTAATTTTCTCGATTGGAATGTCTATTCATGTTGTGTAGTCCAGTGCTTTAAACCTATTAGTGAACAAGATAAAAAAAAGTAGCAACCTTGACTTCTATTATTGAAGATTAAGGTGGTAAATAACCATGCCATCTAAAATTTTAAGTTTTTAAATGATATGTTTCTTTAATATGATATCAGAATTTTATTGACCTAACGATCACGAGTTCGAATCTCACCACTCTCATTCTATTTGATAAAAATCAAGCACAAAATAATGTAGATTTGTATAAGTTTCAAGTCTAAAAACTTTCACTTGAGGAGGTTTTTTTAATGGGTAATCCAGACCACTGAGACTAACTAATCCCATGGCCCAACTGCACTGTGACAAGCCAGAAAAACCATTTAATTCATGAGCTTCGCCACTTGAGGAAATATGGTAGAGAATAATATAAATTATATTCTGAAACCTCACCTGATAATTTAAGTTTTTTGATGAGATGATTCATTAATATAAGTTTTATTAGATCTTTGTCCCTACACGAAATCTTCTTGCTAAATGTGCTTTGCACCACCACAGCATCATTAATAAAATCGAAGTATTTCGATTTTTGTATGGAAGGAAAGGTGTTTATATAGTATATTTTATTTTTAATTTATAAAAGACTGAAACTCCATGGCAGGTGGTGGGCAGGGAAATTTGTAATTATTTTAGCTCAACCCTAGAAGATCTTAATGCTCACATTTATTGTTGTCAAAATCACAAGAACACATGGTAAAATCAAGTAGAAAAATTGGACCTGTTAAAATCAAAACAAATCATTAAAATTAGTCAGAATTGTAAAATCAAACTGGATCAATATAATTTTATGATAATCGTCATCCCTCGTTCATTTTGTTAAGTATTAATTAATTTCCTTTTCCAGTTTTTCCCAATTCTTCTTCTCATCCCTATAGCCACTCAAACCAGACTCTCATCACTATCCTCTCAAATCGTCGTCTCCTCACATCTCTCAAATCTTCGGCTCTCTTGTGCACCAATTCGTCTCCCATTTTGAGGCCATCAATGTCTTTTGCAATGATGATGCTTGAGGGTCAAACTCCAGTCCAGGCTCCGATAGGCAAGCACAGTGCTATGAACCAAGATGCAAGGTTCAAAGCCTCTGAGCTTCTCACAAGATAGCCAAACACACGTCTCAAATGGATCTCAAAGCAGTCAAATACAGAAAAGCATATCAATGGATGGATCGTGCATTGATTCTGAATTTTCTATTGAAAGTAAGGATGAGATCATAAATTCCTCATCGAACAAGCTTCTAGAGGATCTTTATGATGTCAACTTAGTCTGATCAACGGAAATTGATGAAATAGTCCCTTGTTTTGTTTTGGTCTGGTATTCTGAGTTTGCAAATAGGATTGCTAAGAAATCAAGAATTACATTTTAAATGATTTGTTCTGGTATATGGTCATTCTTTTGTAAAGAAAAAACATATGTAAATAATTTATCGTTGGGTGAATCTGTGTAAAACTAAGTTAAACGACATAATTATGATCGAGAAATAATTTAAGGTTTAATTGAAGGATTTAATTTAGTGCAAGGACTTAATTACTTTAAATTGGTCAAATTAATTTTATTAAGGGCTTAGTCAATGAGAAATCAATTTATTGAATTTAATTCGGGCTCAATTGATGAGAATGGAATTTTCGGAGACCGATTGAATTTTTAAGTCAATTATTCGAAATCAGGGGCCAAATTGAACGAATTGAGAATCCAATGGTCAATTAAGGGTTAAATCGCGCAGATCGGAAACCAGAGACCAAAATAAAAAAAGCGCGCACATTTAAGTTTGTTGTTTGAAATTTTGACGGGGATACAATTGCATAAAATTAAAAGTTTAAAATTGATTGGGGATGCAATTAGAACAATTATAGGGTTAAGGTCCAAATTGCACTTACCCTCATAACATCAAAATTGCATGTTTCCTGCACTGTTCCGACACCTGAACAGTGCACGAAACACAATGCTGCAATGACCCTCTACAAAATGTAGAGGCCACAACAGTACACACATGAAATGCATGCCTGTATTTCCTTATAAATACGTGGTTCTCATCATGCAGAAGAGGAGGGGGAAAAGAAGAACTGAGAGGGGGGAAAGAGATTTCGCAGAAAGCTTGGCAAACAGAGAGAAAAAGTAGAGAAGAAAAAAGGGAATACTGGGAAAAGTTCACATCTTCAACCAATCTCGACATCATCAGTTCTTTTCCTTTTCTTTTCTTTCTTCTCTCTCGGTTCAGCCATCTTCTCTCTCTAAAACCAGAAGACCCGATGTCTCTCTCTCTCCTCCAACAGCCACCATTTAACCATGCATATCCACCCTTATCACCACCGTCAGCCTCCCTACAACTCCAGCAGCTCAATTGTCCTCTCCGGTGAAGAAACGGTGACAGTCCCGACAACAGCAAGCGCCAACCCGTCCCTTCCGACGCCATTTCCGACCACCAAAGACCACCATTTTCGATGTCATAACGACCAAAAGAACCACCTCAACCTCCTCTACCTAACGGTGCTAACATGTAAACCGTTTGCCTCACTCGAAAATTTCATCATTTACTGTTTATCTCCTTCATTACTTGCGCGGGGAGTGACTCCCCCGCAGAGTTGTTTGGGCGGGGCTTTGTGCCCGGCCCAGCCCTCTGTAAAGCAGGGCTTCCAGCCTAACAATGTTTGGGCTTCCAACCACTGAGGACTGGAAGCCCAGCCCAACCCACACCTGTCTGGGCTTCCAGCCCACTAAGACTGGGCTGTCAGCCCAACCCAGAAAAAAAATACAAATTGATTTTTTTTTGTTTTTTACTAGTATTATTATTACAAAAAAATCAAAAATACAAAAAAAATGTATTTGTTTTTGTGCACACAACCAAATTCCATGATTTTTCCATACATATTTTTCGTAAATAATTATGTTGCATCTTTCTCATATTTTAAAACGAAAATTGGATATTGTAATCGGTTTATGATCATTCGTTGGAATTTCGCCAAAATATCAAAAATAATTATAAATATTTTTGTTTTATCTATTAGGGTGTAAATTTACATTGTAAAGTACACCAGTACATAAAAAATGATTTTTACTACGGTGTAAAACTATATTGTAAAGTACATCCGTAGATGAAAAAACTTGTAACTACGGTGTAAAATTATATTGTAAAGTACACCTGCAGACAATAAAAATTATTTTTTTGAAAATACAGTGTAAAAATTTTAACTTAGAAAAACAATCAAACAACAATGCAGCTTACCTTAGGTAGGGTGCACTTAGGGTGATATGTCTTCCCTTGCCCAACAAGTCCCCTTACCTAGACTCTCGCAGACCAATAGGTTCCTAGTAACCTTAACACTAGGTGGCGACTCCTTCTAATTTTAGTCGTAAATTTTTACGACTATAAAACTACCCCATTTTCACCACACGTTGTTGTCTCCCCCAAATCCGGGGAGACGACGGGGCGCGAAAAGCATCCTAAAAACTGCCATCGTGAAAGTGAGTTTGGCGACGACATATTAAGCCCATAAGCATATTCCAAAGAACATCAAAATTGTTCCTTTATCATAAAAATATATAATTGTTTATAAATTAAGCTCTAAATTAAATGACTAAATCTCTAAAATCATAAAAGACAAACACATTTCACTTCTTTTTTCTTCCTCTCCAACTTTTTTCTCTCCTCCTAAATCTTCATTTTTCATTCTCTACTCTCTCTCCTTCTATCCTCAATCCATCAATTTTTATTATCTTCTTTGTCATGCATCGGTATGTCTTCACCTTTATTCCCCTCTCTTCTATTTCTCTTATTCTCAGTTATTTAAAGGTTTATTCAGATTTGTTTTCCCTTCCAAGGCTCGAGAAAAATCAACATGATGTTAAGATTGTTCTTCTTTTTTTTCTTATATTTTTATATTGTTGCTATTAATAATTCTATAAATGTTATTGAAATTTTTTATTTCTTTTATATTCCTGTTATTAATAATTATATAAATCCTAATGGAAATTGTTTTTTATTGCTTTAAATAATTGTATAAATGTTAATGGAAGACTATCATTTTTCTTTTATTTTTTGTCATAAATAATTGTGTAAATTCTAATGGAGATTTTTTATTTTTTACACTTTTAAAACTCAAAATATAAAGTTACAGAACGTTTGTTCAGGTTCCATATTTGAATTGCCTCAATCAGAGTTCATAAAAGAAAGTCATGCTTGGATTATGAAATTGCATCAAAACTATCCAATTAGATTTCTCTCACCCTTAAGTATAAATTTGAGCTCTAAATTACTTCTTTTCAAATCCATCATACGAAAATACCTTTAAAATATAAAACAAAGAGTATCAAGGAATTTTATATATAAAAAATTGGCAAAATACTAAGTAAATATTGGTAAAACTATCGAGTGATATGGTTGCAAATGTTGATAAATTTATCGAAGAATATGGTTGCCTCACATAGCTAAAGAAAAAACCAAGATCATAGTTAAAAAGGGTATCTAGATTAAGATTTTCAGGTTGACACAACAAAAAACAAAGATTTGGCTAAGGTTAAGGGGGATCGCAAGTGAAACGAGCTAATAACAATGATTTTGATTCTAGTTATAACATGAAATTTTGGTACTAACAATATCATTAATGTACATAATTTTAAATCAACCATGTAATTAGAAGAAGAAAAAAAAACCAAGAGATTCAACCTAGCTGTCATAACCCATTATGGGATATCCCTAAAATTTTCTTGAAATAAAAAAATATAAAAAACAAAAAAATAAAATAAAAAAGGCTAACGCCCTAGAAAAATCAAGTTGGAAATTTCGAATAGATTAGATAACCTAATCGTACCTCAATTGTGCTCCAAATGAAGGAAATGATAATTCAAGGCTAAAATAAATGATTATCGAAAAAAAATTACATAAACATTAAGTCGAAAGACATAATTATATTTTAATAGGCTTATTTCATTTAATTATGGGAAAAATTAAAGTTTAATTATGTTTATAAAATAATTTACAATTGATGGATTTAATTAAGTCCAAGGACTTAATTATACTTTAATTGTGTCAAATTGATTTTATTAATAGCTTAATTGACGAAATAATTAGTTTATGAACTTAATTCGAGCTTGATTGAGAATATTGGAATTTTGGAAAATCAGATTTATTTTTTCCCAAGTTAATTGGTTGAAATTAGAGGTAAAACTACAATAAAACCAAATATTTGTTTACGACGTCCCACATTTACTACATTTACTGTAGCGTTTTTTTTATTGTTTACACAAACAAACGCAAATTACTATGGATTGCTACAGTAAAATTATAATTTTACCCAAGTGCTGGAAAATTTAACGCCTGGGTCAGGGGTCACTTTCATAATTTTTAGGGGAAATTGATGGTATTTCTGATTTCTTTGCACAATAAAACTACTATTTTACCCCTAGATGCCGAGAAAATGACATGGAACAATGGGGGGTATTTTTGGTTTCTTACAAAATAATGCACAATAAAACTACAAAAATAACCCCCCAAGAAGAAAAAAGGAAGCCTGGAGGTAGGGGTAGTGTGGTACTTTCACCATCGTTTTTTCGTAGTTATTGCTCAGTCCAGGGGTGTATAGGTAATTTACTAATTTTTTATTAGTTAATTTTTCGAAAAACCATAGTCGCGTCGTACAAGTCATATAGACGTGCTAATAGTATTTCACCCGCACCTGCCATCAAGTGGCGCGTGCGGAGTCTATTGGAGGTTAAAACTGACCATTCGTCGTGTCCCCTGGTGCGACAACATATCCTCCCCCTCCTCGTACAGCGTGTGGCGGCGTACGATGGTCGATGAATTATTGGTGGATGGTTTTTGGTTTCCCCCTTTTCTTTCTCCTGCCGCCGTGAAATACACTTTAGTCCTCGTGTTTTGTGAATGCTTTATTTGCATCCCTAGGCTTTTGATTTCTCTTTTATTATTGATTTTTTCAATAAAAATATTGATTTGTTGCAATTGTGCCCTCCAATTGAAAATGATTATATATGTTGGTTTTCAATGTAGTCCTTATTCTTTTGATTTTTGGTTTGCTCTTGGTTCTTTTAATCATTTCGGTATGCAGGTTTTAATTTTTTCTAATTGGGTCCTCGAATTGAAATTTTTCATATATTATATCTTTCATTTTGGTCCGTATTCATTTAATTTGTTTTAAAAAAATACACAGTAATTTTAAAAAAAATATCTTTATTTTTTTCGGTCCCAAAGTTTTTATTTGTTTCAATTTTGTCATTCGATTGGAATTAATTATATATATTTTTAATTTTTTTCTTCAATTGAAATTGGTTATATATGCTACTTTTCATTGCAGTCCTTATTTTTTTAATTGTTTTAACAAAATTACTCTGC
Source organism: Salix exigua (assembly GCA_032356905.1). Taxonomy (NCBI): domain Eukaryota; kingdom Viridiplantae; phylum Streptophyta; class Magnoliopsida; order Malpighiales; family Salicaceae; genus Salix; species Salix exigua. The sequence goes on from CM063592.1 coordinate 6,893,590, forward strand.
ATTGTTTTTTTAAAAAATACTTTTATTTGCTTAGGTCCCAAGGTTTTTACTTGTTTCAATTTTTTCCTTCGATTGAAATTAAATATATATATTTTTTTTCATTTTGGTCCTTATTCTTATAAGTTTTATTCTATATTATTTCCTTTTATTTTTTTTCCTTCTTGGACAATGTTTATTTTTTTATTCGTATTTATGTATATATGCTTTGAGTTTTTATTTTTATTTTTTTTCATTTTATTTTTTATTGGGGTTTTATTTTTATTCGGTTCAATCATGAAATTTTAATTTATGTAGGTGATCATTTTAAAATTAATATTTCTTATTTTTTTTCCTTTGTTCTTTTTTTTTTGTGTGTGTGTATGATGTTATTTTTATCTTCTTCTTTTTTCGAATTAGATGATTTTATGGTTTCATTGTTTATGCAATAATAATATTCTTAGTGATTATTTTTTTATTAATTTTTTGTAAAAATGTTTAACTTTTTTTATTCTTTGGGGTAATTTAATGATTTTAATTGTTTAAGTAGTAATGTTGATAATAATTTTAACTGTTATAGTCAAAATAATGATGACAATGCAAAGATGGATTTTCAATTATTTTTCTTCTTTTTTAGATAGAAAATTAAATATTTATTTTTTTATTTGATTATTTTAGTTGTTTTCACAATTTATATTTTGTTTGTTTTGTTTAATTTAAATTAGATTATAAAATGAATTAATTCTAATACAGTGAATTCAATAATTCAGTTATTCGAATCTTCTTGATTTTAAACTAAACTCGCACTCCATATGAATTCTATATATATATTTATTACTTTACCCAAATTTATATTATAATACAAAAATCTCACATAATTAATATTTTTCACGTTTAACAATATTATTCCAGCTATTTTGCTTCGAATATTCTCTCTCTAATTTTTAAGTTTTTATTTACTTATTTATCTTAATACCAATCAAACACAATTTCGGTACATAGAGGGGTTTCTGTCAAATATTGAAAATTTCGAATGATATTTATTATTTTATTTTATTTTATTTTAAGAAATTACTGTAATTTACTGGGAAAAAAAAAACAGAGAAAGAAAAGAAAGAAAGGGTAGCTCCCTACTTCATCTAAATGTCAATCGTCCATATATTCTTTTGTTTTTTTAAGAAATAAAAACCAGAGCATAAATTCTTCGGGGACAATTTTCACTTTTCTGCGCGCGCCAGAATTAGTGGCACATTCAAATCGAATCTACTTCAGGTCACATTACATGATGTTGACCCCCTTCAAAGGAAAGGCATGTTCCACCTGAAATCTGCTCCACTTTAGACGTGTCACTGATCTAAAGCTATGAAGCAGATGTAATTTAGGCCCCCAAAACATCAGAGGATCTGTGCTTCTTGCTAGTTTAAGATTATCGGTACTGAGCTGACTCAGTGGAATCGATGCCTTTAATTAGTGTGATACGAGAGGTTACCCGCGCCATGCGGTGATTTTTTGTATCTATATACAAAATTTATTGTTTTTATATGTATTGTATTTTATTAGTTTAATATTTATTTAGTATAATTATAATTGATAAAATTTATGTAATCAAAATGGAAAGTGACACGTATATTTTGTAATTGCAGATAACCTAAGTAAATTTGTATTTTCTTTAGTTTAATTTTCCCCCAACAATATTATATTTAAAATATTAAAAATGAAAATATTGTAAATTTGTTTTTAAGAAATAAACCTAAACAAAAGAGTACCAAATTTCAATATTAATTTTAAAATGATATTAATTTTTTTAATTCCAAAAAGCCTAGGTCATGTTTTCTTTTCCATATATATATATATATATATATATATATATATATATATATGAGATAATATCCAATAAATATTAGAACATATAATTAATGAAAGACTAAAAATATCCTAGAAACTTTAAGAAACTTTTTAAAAAAATATCATTGTCATCACTGTCAAAACAATAAAAATTATTAGATTATATGGAGAGAAAAAAACAATAACAAAAGAGTAAGCAAGAAAAACAATTAAATTATTATTATTATTATTATTATTATTATTATTATTATTATTATTATTATTGTGTTAAGTACAAAATTAAAATTCGAAGACAATTTTTTTTTATGTTATGCGATTTATTCATTATATGATTATAGTAAATGTATTTAAGAATACTGATATTAATTTTTTTTATTCAAAAAATCCAAGGTCATGATTTTTTATCCCTATATATATTCGTATGAGATAATATCCAATACATATTAGAACATACAATTAATGAAAGATTAAAAATATCCTAGAAACTTTAACGAAAGAAAAAAATATATAATTGTCATTACTGTTAAAACAATAAAAATTATTAAATTATACGGAGAAAAAAAAAACATCAACAAAAGAGTAAGCAAGAAAAACAATTAAATTATTATTATTATTATTATTATTATTATTATTATTATTATTATTATTATTATTATTATTATTATTATTGTATGAAGTACAAAATTAAAATTTGAAGGCAATTTGTTTTTTGTGTTACCCGATTTATTAATTGTATGATTATATTAAATGTATTTAAGAATACCGATATTAATTTTTTTTATTCAAAAATTCCTAGGTTATGTTTTCTTCTCCTTATATATATTCCTATGAGATAATATCCAATAAATATTAGAACATATAATTAATGAAAGACTAAGAATATCTTAGAAACTTTAACAAAACAAAAAAAAAAATATCATTGCCATTACTGTCAAAACAATAAATATTATTAAATTATACGGAGAAAAAAAACATTAACAAAAGAGTAAGCAAAAAAAACAATTAAATTATTCTTATTATTATTATTATTATTAATGAAAGACTAAGAATATCCTAGAAACTTTAACAAAAGAAAAAAAATATCATTGCCATTACTGTCAAAACAATAAAAACTATTAAATTATACAGAGAAAAAAAATATTAACAAAAGAGTAAGTAAGAAAAACAATTAAATTATTATTATTATTATTATTATTATTAATGAAAGACTAAGAATATCCTAGAAACTTTAACAAAAGAAATAAAATAAATATCATTGTCATTTCTGTATAAACAATTAAAAATATTAAATTATACGGATATTATTATTATTATTATTGTTGTTGTTGTTGTTGTTTTTGTTGTTATTGCATACATTGTTCACTAAAAAAAAGAGAGGATGAGGATGTAGACCCGCGAAGCAGCTGGTGAAATTGCAAATGAACAGTGGGTATGGGTCTTGAGCTACACGAATGAGCAGTGAACGCCGGATCCTTTTTAGGTTATTAGATAATAATAATATCTAATTACTTTGAATTAAAGGACAAAATTGAAACAAATCAAAACTTATATAATTATAATAAATAACAAATAAATATATATAAGTCGAAAAAGAAAAAAAATATTTTATGGGAAAATATGAAAAAAAAATTTAGAAAAAACACAATAACAAAAAAAAAGGCAAGAAAGAAAAAAAAGGAAAAAAATAATCATAAAAAAAAGCAAGAATACAATGAAAGAAAAAGAGAAAAATGTAATGTAAAATAAAATAGAAATACAAAACCGAAAAAAAAGAAAAAGAAAAAAAAATATTTTATGGGAAAATATGAAAAAAAATTTAGAAAAAACACAATAACAAATAAAAGGCAAGAAAGAAAGAAAAAAAAGGAAAAACATAATCATAAAAAAAATCAAGAATACAATGAAAGAAAAAGAGAAAAATATAATGTAAAAAAAAATAGAAATAGAAAACCGAAAAAAAACACAAAGAGCAGCACATACACGCGAGAAGTAGGGAGGAAAAATACCCAGTGAACAGTAATCTACAGTAGAAGGCTGATGCCTTTTAGGTTATCAGATAATATGTTTTGCTAATATAATTACTATTAAATCTATTGGGATTAAAAAGTCTACTATTAAAAAATTACATAATTGTTAATTTTAAACCCCATGAATTTTATTTTATTTTTATAAATCACGAGGTGTCCTAGACGCTGACCTATACTAATCCACTTTCGCACCGGGTGGGTTCCGAAGGGATGAAAGTGTTTCCCAAATAACCGGCTCCCATGAAATTAATTAAAGTACAAGTAAACTGACGCAACCACGGTTAACAAAAATAAAAGACAACATTAGATACTGGTGGAATAAAGTTAACAAAAATGAAAGACAACATTAGAATACTGGTGGAATAAAGTATATGAAGATCTAGCCTATATTTGTCTTTGTCTTCATACATAGAATATGATTCCATTACATTAAAGCTACTACTAAGAACAAGTGGGTGTTAAGAATAATAAAGTACTTATCTTTCATAAGAATTGGGTCCTTATTGATTAAGCATATTGAAGTAATCGGCTATTTGTTTTATTTGAAATTATTTATGAAATTAGATTTCTTTTCAATTTCAACTTTTTATCTATCAGATGTGGTCTTTGGATTTCCAAAAAGTGAATTCCTGAGGGTGGTTTCCTGGAAAGTGAATTCCTGAGGGTGGTTTCCTGGAAAGTGAATTCCTGAAAAGTGAATTCCGATGTTTGGCAGTGTTATGGAAAATGAACTGGAAAACACTTTCCAGTGTTTGTTTGTGTTATGGAAAAGGAATTAAAAAATAATTTATTAATAAATTATTTTTTTTTCAAGATTATCTAATATATATAAAATATTTAATCACTTAAAATAAAAAAAATGAAATCTAAAAAGTATAATGATGAATTTTTTTATTATATCCTATATTCATACATAGCTTATTTTATAAAATATAACAATATATGTCATATCATATTATAGAGAAATAAGCTTGTGAAATATTTTTTAAGTAAAACTTATTATTAATATATATTTTTTCCAATTTTAAAAGCTTAAAATAAGTTTTTTTTAATTTTAAATCAAAATCTCAATGCAAAATTTTAATTTAGGGTGATTAAAAAAAATAGAATTTTTAAGATTTAAATTATTAGTTTTTGTGTTTTTTAATTGTTAATATCAGAATTATTATTTTTTTATATAAAAAATAATACTTTAACATGTTTCTATTTTTTTTTTAAAAAAAACAATAACTAGCTAGCTCACGGAAAGTGTATTCCGGATTTTAAAAGAGGAGTACACTTTCCTTTTTTCAAGCCTTAGGTTTTTCTTGGAAAGTTGTTTCCAGTGTTTGGTAAACACAGGAAACAACTTTCCTGTGTTTGTTTGCTGGAAACAACTTTCCAGAAAAGTTGTTTTCAGCAAACAAACACTGGAAAGCAAGGAAAGTGAATTCCGGGAATTCACTTTACTTGAAACAAACAATACCTTATTCTCTTCATGAAAAGAGGGGGCAAAGGTGTTTGAAATGCTCTCTCTCGGGAGGAAAACATTAGTGAAAGCTAAAGTTATGTCGTAAGATGGGCAAAATCCCTTTTCGAATTACACAATGAGAGCCAATTCAACCACCCCAATAGCCAATGAAGGTGGAAGTAATCATGGCTGCCCCCCCAACGAAAAGAATCCAACGAAAGGGAAAAAGGAAAACTAAAAGCAAGGGAGTTAAAATTGAAGATCATGATCAATTCGTTAATTAAGCAACACTAGAGCTAGTTTTCCTCGAGAGATTGTCACATAATTCTGTAATGATTGATGCTAATATCCCCTGGAAATCTTTAATTGCTTCACAGAGAGCATGATCATCGATGAGAGTGGGGGACAGTGCTTGTAATTCTGCCGCGATACATTGGTTTCAAAGCCATAATCACTCCAGGAAGCAAACGTTGAACTTTGTCCTTCCATAGTCTTCCTTTCAAGAATCAAGAATACCAAAAAAAAAAAAAGAACCAATTGATTGATTTAAACCATCTGCTAGGTTTAACTGTTATAAACGTTTAGAATTAAAGGTTGGCTCTACCTTTTATTTTAGATTCGAGATTCGAGCGATAGTAACTAGAAATTTAAATGGTTATTAATTTTAAAGTCTATAAAATTAATCATGATATGCATAAATTGACTAGACATACATGCTAATAATAATAAAAAGGAATCAATTGATTGAAAAGAGTAGCCTCAAAAAGAGGCTTAGGAAGTGTAAATCATAGTTGTCAAAATCATGATTTTGACACGACACGAAAGGGGTTTCGGAAATTAGGATCGTAAAATCGTACCTGAATTTTTCCGTACAAAAATCGTTAAATCACAACTAAAGTCGTGTAGGTAGAAAAATCATAAAATCGTAAGTAAAATATTTATGAATACAACACAACATAATTATGGCCATAAAACTTCATTAGTTAAGGTTCATATATAATTCAAAATAACTTAAAAATACATTAAAAAACAATTATGTCCATAGAATTTCATAAAATAAAAATTAAAAAATTAAAAATAAATATTTTGTTGATGTACTATATAAATTAATATCAGTCTCATGACCTTCATTTTCCTCGTTAGTTTTAATACATTTATCAAAAGTATTATTATTGAAAGGATTATCAGTATTAATACTGACATCAACACCGATATTACTAGTACTAGCTCCAACTCCAACAAATTATTTCGACATCAGGACATGAAAATGATTTAGAAACATCAATTTTTTTAATTTAAAGTAAAAAATAAAAATAAAATTAAGTATAAATTTTAAAGTTAATATTACTAATTTTCAAGAGTGATTCCATTATATATATATATATAATTTTTATTTTTTTATAATATATAATTTTTATAATTGTTTTTAATATATATAGACACACACACAATTTTCGTTGGACAAATAGGTGACTCCCACGTGTTTGTTTAGTATAAATAATCTTCATTCTTCAACCATAATCTTCACTCTTTAGCCTCAAATATTGTCTTACTCAATTTATCTCACATCGGATAAATAATTAAGATGACAAAATTTTTTGTGTATAAATATAAAAGACGAATGAATTGGTTTTAAAATTTTAAAGCAACAGGATCGTAAAATCGGACCGTTCCGGTCTGATTTTATAATTTTGACTAGATCGGTCCGATTTTATAATTTTGACTGATTTTAATTGAGTTTAACCAAAATTAATTTTTATTCACGAGTTGACAAAATTTTATGCAATTTTTACAATCATGGTTTAAATTGACAGATTAACAACCGCCCATGCTTCTTGTTGATCATTGCCAGTGCCTTTATAGCAAAAGCTTATACTCAGAGTCACATTTCATCTGGGGTGCTCAATTATTCTGAATTTTGCTCCAAGACTTTAAGAAAAGCCAAAATGAACGTGCCCTTTCCCTAGGATCAACCAATTATATGCTATGATGAGCGAACAGGGGTAGCTCTATAGGTTTTGTTGTTATCGATTCACCACAAAAAATAAAAAAGCATATATGCAATTTTGGAATACATTATTCTATTCCTGCGCTGTCGCACACAACTCCATTAGAACAGCGAAAAGAGAGCAAAGGGAATACCCACCACCCTTGCTTCACTGTATGTCACAACAAACCAAGCATCCCTCTTCATATCTGAGAATCTTCCATCTCCTCAGCAAAAGTAACTCGCCAGCAGTTCATCAAAATCCATGTAACCCTAATATATATTTCATGTTCCCAGTCCCACAGAATTATCCATCCTAGTCGTTAATTAGTTATCCCTGAATTCTCATTCCACACTCATTTATATAGTTTACAAGAAAGTTAAAACTTTTTCGAGTTTGCTTGATTCGTCACTTAACGTAGTTTATATCATCTTCAGTCAAATCAAGCTCGCTCATAATTGCAGTAAAAAATTTAATTCAAAAAAATTTAGAATGAGCTTTTTTCTTCTGGGATATTAACATAATACAACTCCATCAAGCTACTCGAATTACAAAGAGGGAAAAAGAAAAGGAAAACCAAGAAAATCAGAAATTCATAGAATTCATTCCTCTCTCTAACATTGTTTCTCAATTTCTGCAACATTGGAGCTCTGATTTTGAACAACAACTGACATGGACTCTTGTCGACGAAACCTTAAATGCCTTGCAATGAACTCTTCAATGGCACGGTGAAATTCCTCATCATTCAACTCATCCTCTCTGCGAAACAAAATCTCCTCTTCTGAACCCAACTTCTCTGTCTCCGATCTCCGCAGCTGCCTCTTCTCCTTCACATAATTATTCCTCCCCATCTCCGACATCGTCCTCCGAATTTTCAAGTTTTCACTGTCAGAATCCGGGTCTGCATTCAAGTCCGCTTCAGGATCGTGATCTTCGTTCTCTTTTTCACGCGTGCTAATAAAAGTGTTCTCTTCGGAGATGATGATATGTTTTTCTTGAAACACTACTTCCTCCACTTTCTTTATTGTCTCACACGCTGTCGCTATCGCTGTCGCACCTTGAGGCAACAATACATTAGGATTCTGTGAGAGAAATGGCTTTGGACAGTTGCGATTGTTGTCAGTGTTTTTTATTAACTCCTCGTGCAGTTGAGTATCAGCGTTGTCCGCGCCGTAATTCACGCCGGGGAATCTGCCAGATTTTGCTATCAAAGTAGCAATTATACCGTTAGAAAGCAAGAAAACAAAGATGGGGCTAGCTATTATGCCGGCTAGTCGCCGGAAATATTCCCCGGAAATCTTGACAGCAAATGGAAGCTGGTTAAAGATCCATGAGAGGAGGATCATAGCAAGACAGAATTCCAGTAAACGAAACAATTTTGTCAAGGTTTGTACGAGGTTGTATTTTAGTAGTGCATTCGCTTTCTCGGCATTTACACTGACAAAAATGGAGAAATCCATTTGTTGATTTCACAAAGAGAGTGAAAGATTGGCCTCAAGAGCAGAAGAAGAAAGACAGGACTAAAAATGGGTTTTCATGGATAGGAAATTTTTTGTTGAAGAGAGTGAAATACGGAAGCGACAGAGGTGTCTGAAAGGGAGAGGATTTATGTTTTGTTTTTTCTTCAATGTCTTCCGCTCGGGAGAGATATGAACCTTCGTTCGAATGGGCAGATATTGTTTGCTCTTTATACTTGTAAACAAGGGGAACAGGGGGTCGCACACTGATCATTAACCTTTCCAGAATTTATTTATTTTTCATTTTTTATTAATGGGGATTTGCTTAAATCAAAGTCTTTAAGAGTCCTAATAAGAGGGCGACCCGATTTTCAGACAGGCGTGGATTATTGCTGATAAGTGGGGTCCAAATGACATGCCACGCCGACTATTTTATATTATATTTTGTTGCTAGATTGAAGTTACCTCGAGCTGTGGCCTGAGGGCTGCTGGTAAATAGACATTTCTAGCATACGATTCTCACTCATGACCATTTTGCATGGTATGATTTCAAAAAAATTGTAATTTGTATAACGGGTAGGTATCGATTTTGATTCAGAATTTATATTTTTGAAATTTTTTTGATACAGTCAAGATTTTATTCATTTATCTAAGCTCATAAAATTCACCTCCAAATTTTTGATTTTTTGCACAAACCGTCCAAATTTAGACTCTTGATGCAGCGAAGGTAGGGCGGAAATGAAGGAGAAAAAGCATGCATGACCCTTTCTGTAGAATTATTAGAGTTTGATGTATAATTCAACAAGCAAAATTTGAAGGGAAGGCAATAGTAGCTGCATGCATGATGAGGTGATCGACTAGTGATGGAGGTGCTTCAACCTCTCACCAGCAACATTTATTTCAAAAGTTTTCACTCGCTACCTGCTAAAACAACCAAATCCTGTGATTTGTGAGGTTTATGTCTCTATAAGGAACATTACCCTCTCTTTTTTTTGAAAATAAAAAACGATTACCAAGAGTAAAAACTGTGCGTCTGCATTTGAGAAGATGCAGTTGAGCTGTGTGCCATTCGTATATTTTGCTCAGTGGTCCATCTCTTTTTGATTGATTCTGCGATGAGTGATTTAATTGGGACAGTGAATTATAGTGTTGAGAATTCAAACCCGCTTTATACCATACTGATGGCAACGAGAGGTTCGATAAGGAACAGCGAGTGGTAGTGTTGGCGGCTGGGAGGATTGGGGTGGGTCGTGGAACTCTATTTCTGTTCATAAATTTGAGCCAAATCTTGGCTTTTGCTTTGACTAAATTGCTTATTTAATCTCTGGATATTTAATGAGATTAAAACTTAGTAGTTCTTGTTTGGAAACCTATAAAAAATTACTTATTTTGTTATAATGGTTGTTTGGAAGTGTAGTAAGTTAAATTTTATTGTGTTTTTTTTTGTTTAGAAATATATTAAAATAATTTTTTATTTTTTATATCAATTCATTCAAATGTCATGAAAACACTAAATAAATTATTTAAAAACAAACAAAAAAATACAGTTCAAATTCTTTTTTTCTTCTCAAATATCATGGATTGAGTTATAATGCCGTTCAGAGCACAGGAACTATGAATAATCCACTCTTTTGTTTTAGTCGATAATTGCATACTGGCTCAAGGGTATTAAACTTTCCAAATGTATAAAAAAACATTTAGCTAATAATAACTTCAAGAACTAATATTAATTAATATTTCATTTATTATATGATATTCCAAGAAAAAACCAAAACAAAAAATATAATTCTCAAAGCCCGATAACTTAGAAAATATCGGCAACAGTTGATTTTTAAAATCTTTTTTTTTTAAAAATATATCAAAATAATATATTTTTTAAATTTTAAAATAAAATTTTCACATCAACGTATCAAAAAGAATAAAAAAAATATGAAGTAAGAAAAAAATATTTTCTTAAACGATACAATTAATGTTAAATGATGAAATTATAAAAAATAAAAACACTAGAGAAAAAAATTGGGTCAACCCTAGTTAACTAAACTAACATGTGATCTAACTCATGTGATCAAGAGAGAAAAATTGTTATAAAAGAGCATAGAAGTAGGAGTAAAGTTATATCAAACAGAAAAAAAGTCCGAAAGAATCTCGTAAACTCAAATTAGCTCGATGTACCCATGACTCGTGATAACCATACATAAAGGAAAGGAAGAAAAAAAGCTTGAAGCCTGAAAGCTAGTGTCAATGAATGAAATTAAGAAGAAAAAAACAAGAGTCAATTGGATTAACTTTACTAATCCTTTACCTTTGACATGAGATCAAAATAAAATAAAATTTTTAAAAAGGATTGGGAAAAGAAAGGTAAAGTTAAATAAACAAAAAAAAACTTGTGTCAACCCAAGTTCACTTCACCAACTCACAAACTGGGATAAACCTCACAATACAAATAACAAAAGAATAACAAAATTCAAGGCCCAATAACCGAGTATCAAATTATAAAACTGAAAAAAACATAATCAATTTTTAAAAACATGAGCAAATTAGGTTAACTCTACTAGAGATATGAGATTGGGATAACCCCATAGAAACAAGAATAAAACAAATGATGAAGTTAAAGACTTAATACTCAATGATCAAAATTGAAAACAAATAAATAAAAAAAACCTACAAATAGATCAATGTTAAATCAAAATAATCTTCAAAATTAGTGACACTAGTCAAGAGACCAATCTTGTTATAAATACTAAATGAAAGAAAATTGCTAGGATGTAAATTAGAAAATAAAATGAATAAAAACAATACCAAAAGAATGAGGACCAAAGCTGAATAAAAATAAATAAAACAAAATATATAAGGATGAAATTGAAATAAAAAAATAAGAAAAATGTTTAAAAAATCAATCAAAAGAATGACAACCGAATTGGATTAAAAAAAATAGATGAAATAAAATTCCTAGGGATAAATCAAAGTACATAAATAATAATAATAATAATAATAATAATAATAATAATAATAATAATAATAATAATAATAATAATAATAATAATAATAGAATGATCAAAATTGAAGTAAACAACAACTAGATGACATGTTTGATTTTTAGAAGGTTTGACAATAAATTCAGAGTGTAGAGAGAGAGAAAATTAAAGTGGAAAATAAAAACATATTCACGAGCAATCAATCACATCTACGTTGCATGCTCACACCATACCATTAGGTAAAGAACAACGCATCGCTTCTGATGATGATGTGGGTAGTAATATTTGAATATTGGCAGGTGTCACAGACGTCGCTAAAATAGCACCAACAACTCCAATAATTTTTTAGAAATATAAATTGTCCCTCGAAAATAACAAAAAAAAATATCAGAAAAGGCTTAATTGATCATACCCATTAATTATATTTTTTAGAAATATAAAGGTAATATGGAAGTTGTATTTGAAGGTTAAAAATACCAAAATGTTCTTAAACCCAACTCTAATTTATTGTTATTATTAACTTTCAAGTGTATAAAAGTTATTATCACATCTACGTTGTATACACACACCATACCATTAGGTAAAGAACAACGCATCGCTTCTTCTGTTGCTGTGGGTAGTAATTAAGATGGGCAAAACAAAATATTTATTGCTACAACAACCCAACCCACAGTAAACTGTTCATGGCTTGCTGGCTTTGTTTCTTTTTAATAAGGAGCAGCAGCATTCAAAGCGATCAAGCATGCAGGCAGGCACCTTGCGTGCCCAAAAACTTGGCCTCACGTGGTTCTGAAACCCAGAGTACGGTGAAGTTTTGACAGGCTTAAAATAGTTTCTTATAGTCCCCAGGCCTACTTACCTGGTTATTTAATCTTAAATATATGAATTAAGAAGCCATTTTAAATTTCTTATCCAGAAACGGCACGTGTTCTTGCAGAACCGGAGATGAAGGAGAGCTTGTGCTTGCCCAGATTTATTCACGGAGCTGTGATTGTGAACTGTTTCATAAATATTGTCTTAAAACTGGATTCAGGAATCATTATACTGTAAGTCTTCACTGTTTCTGCTATGAATTCAGACCATTGTGATATGAATTGCTATTGCAAACTCCCATTGCAAGCTATTGCTAAAACTGCCAGCAGGCGAGTGTTTTTTTTTATTGGTATTACAATTATTATTGTTTGCAACCCTTAGCAACTCCTCTGGCGGTAGCCATTTTACTTCGCTGCTAATTTATTGGCCATGTACAGCTTTTTTGCTGCAGATCTGGCAGCAGAGATCCTTTAGCAACAGCTATATCAGTACGTGGTTGCAAGTGGAGCTGCCGCAAGCTTTCTGGTTGCAAGTTGCAACAGCTTAGCAGGAGGTCACACGCGGATACCAACATCTGCCCGCACTCTCTCCTCCTCCTCCTTTTTCTTTTCTTTCATGTAGTCTCCAGCTGTGATCTATTTATTTTCTCGTCGGAGTCCAAAACACAGATCTCTGTTTCGTTTTCGAATTCCATATTACTTGTAGATTTACTCAGCAACTTTCTGTCACATTAATTTCTCTGTTCCTGCTTTACAGACATGTGGAGGCATACCGTGTTCATTCCATGCTTCATGTGGAGGAACGATGCATGATCATTAATTAAATGTACAATTTTACCCTTTCTATTATATGCGATAAGTGGATGAGCTCATTTATGATAGTTGCAACAGTCATTCACACTAACCAGGTCAGGCAAAGCAAAGACTCGGATAACCATCTAATAAGTGATTCATTGTACGAGTTTGGAACTAAAAATTTTATTTTTTTTGTGGTCTCATTTTTGAATCATTATTAATATGATAGTTATTAAAAATTTATATGACCATTAATTTTAAAACTATTCAAATTAGTCAGGATATATTTAAATTGACATAAATACTCTCGTTAATAAAAACAAAAATAGACTCGGAAGATTCAATTAATGGTAACATAATGAAAGATGAAAGATTTTGTAATCCATATAAACAAAACGTTGGCAACGAAATAAACCTAAAAATTGTATGATGCTGCCGTTTTACCAAAAAGGAAAATGTTGAGTGGGCTGCCATGCAGTCACAAATCTTCATGGCTTGTAGTTACAGGAATAAGATGTAAAATCCAGCTTGTGAGATATCGGATTTTCCTTTTAAAAACAATTGCATGGTAGTCTAAATTTTTTGGAATAATAATACCATTTGAAAAAATAAGTAGCAAAAAGCACACTTTCATCTTGTCGCATTCATGAAGCGTGTAATTTACTAAATGTAGTTATTTCCTAGCTGACAAGAGCAACAATAAAACATGTACGTCGTGTTTCAAACCATACATGTAAAATCCGATCCGTTCCGGTCGGAACGGACGGAACATTCCGTTTCGTTTAAAAAACTGGGATAAAATGGTGTCGTTTTTGTCCCGGTTTAAATTCCGGTCCGTTCCTAAAATTCCAGCCGGAACGCCTCGGTTCTATAAAAAAATCATTTTACTTTTTATTTAACTCTTAAATCAGCACACATCCTAAATACATCTAATATCACTGACTTCAGATCGTTTCAGGTGAGCTGATTTTGCATGTGTTCTTGATTTAATTTTATAGACATAATTCTTTGACTTGAACTTTATTTATTCGATGTGGGATAAGATAACCTTCAGTCCATCACTTAAAGCCATAGAAAGTTAGAAAAATTCTTATTTGAGCGATGTGGATGTGGGAATGGATTTGTTGCAGCCATACAAACTCATGGTTGCATGTTTGTCCAGCTGGACATGCAGCCATAAGTTGTCCGGCTGCATGGTTGTCCAACTAGACAAACATGAAATAAAAAAATATATTATAAAAAATAAAATTATTGTATCAATTTTGATTTTATAAAAAATAAAAATTATATATTTTTTTTGTTTTTATATAATTAATTAATTATATGTAAACAGTACAACCCCGAAACGGTACGTCGAAACGCTCCGAAACCGGAACGTTCCGTTCCAATAGAAAAACCGGAACGACGACCAGCAACTATGTTTCAAACACCTGATAACTTAACATCCCACCCTTTAAAAACATAACATTTGTTCAAATTTAAACTCTCTTTGGATTAAAGAACACACCAGACACAATAGCTCTCTCTCCCTCTGTATCGACATTCATATCCCTTATATCCTTAAACAAAACTCCACCAGTCTCCTGTTTTTTTTCCTTTAAACACCCAGAAATCAAACTCATCCTAGTCTCTAAGCATTCCATAACATTTTCCACCTAAAAATCTATTGTTGTCGCCACTGCCACTTTTTTCCCCTCTTCAAAAAATGGAATGTTCTTATTGAAATTGGATATGATTTTTCTTTGCTCATAGAGATATGTTATTGTTGATAGAACAAATATATGTATAATATCATATAGACACACAAACATAAAAAATAAAGTAGCAAAACATTTTATGTGAATCAATAGGATACCATTGGTATTATGCTTGATATTTTGTTATCAATTTTTAATCATAAAATTAAAGATGTGTGTACAAAAATATATTTGATTGGGATGTGTTATGAACCTTCAAGGCATAGATTTGATTTGTGGTGTCAAAGAATATGTAAGTTGGACCCAACTTATCGAGAATGACTTAAACATGAACCAAAAGAACAATGATCAATTATATTACGATGGTGGTCACTAGTATGATAATATGACACATTATATCAATAGTGTATCCAAGAATATTTTTTAAAATTAACTTCAACAAATTATTGTCTTTTAATATTTAAGATACTTATCTCTTATAGATCATGTAGAAGTCTTATGAAGATAAAAAGATTGACAATTGCTCCAACTATTTGCACTAACATTTTGAACATATGGACATCGTAGGTCATGTTGATATTTTTTTAAGATGGTTAAGCTATATTATTTATACCAGATAATTCGGGAGTTCAACTACAGACAACTCATTCTAGTTGATATTGATACAAGTGATGCATTGTGCATCATAAATCATTGAGGTAAGAATAATGATTATATATATTTAAGCTATCATAAAGCTTATGTATCATAATGGAATGCACATAGGAATGAAATATTTGCATAAATGCATCATATAATTACATAAGAGGAGTATTGATTTTGTACATAGGTATCATATTTTGGGTCATTACACTAGATCCCGAGCAAGTCCCTTCACCCATATACATGTAATATGAGCAATGTGCTCAGTGAATTCAAAATATCATAAGTAATCAATTTTTTTTAGAATTAAGATGTGTTAAAATTGAGTTTTATTTATTAATATTTTAAGCTTTATTTATTAATATTGTAACTTAACATTAACTCTTTATTAATATTAGGTTGGGTTACATTTACGGGAGGGCTAAGAGGTTGTATTTGTTTTTTGTAATATTGATGAAAAAATAAAGAATACATACATCTCTATTGTACAGTATTTTTCATAATAGACTTGATATCTTTGGAGAGAGGTTAACTTTTAATGATATCATGGCAAGATAGACAAGGCTAATAAGGTTGGAGCAAGAGTAGGATTCAACTGTGCAATTGATTAGACCAAATCATCCAGCAGACAGTGTATAAGCAGCTAAATAGTTTGGAAAAAGTTTGTGATTTTTTTAGATAAATTTGTGATTTTTTTAAAAATATATATGGCATAATAATAAAAATGTAATTTACAAATTAACACGAAAAAAGTTTGGAATATAATATTGTTTTATTGTTTTTGTTATGAGAGGTAACGTAACCAAGATGCGTTGCTTGTTTGGCATTGCGATCTTACCGGTTTTTAGCTGAAATTTGAAAAAGCAATTTCATCTTAAATGAATATGTTTTTGTGTGTTTTAGATTATTTTGATGTGCTGATTTCAAAAATAATTTTTTTTTAAAAAAAATATCATTTTAATATATTTCGACACGATAAATATTTTAAAAAGTTAACACCACCACATTCCAGCGCGAATCAATTGAGGTTTTGAAACATGGGTTAACTTGTCCTTTGATGCTCACGTCGGAGACTAACGGTGTCGGAGAGACTTTGCTCGACAGAGACATGGGTTAACTTGTCTTGTTTTAAAGAGATGAGTGGCTGCAGGAATAATATACCACGTCCTTCCCTTCAAACATGCTTTATTCTTTTTATTCCCTTGTTTGGTATATTAAATCTTAATTTATAGAGGTGTTTATTATATAGTTTACATTATCCCATAAGCATAAAATGGAAGAAATAACTACTTAAATTTAAAAGGTAAAACAAAAAAGGGGAAGGGGGGGCAGTCTGGTGGTGGGAAATTGCTTCCATGGAATCCGCAGTCAAATAATGTTCTGAGAACACAATGAAACTCTTTGGGCTGGCTTTCATAAGTGATTCGTGATTTGGAGGATGAATTAGGTCTAAATCCAAGTGAGAAGATGCCATTGACCTTTTGCTTGATGCTTCCGATAGAACTCTTTTTTTTGTTATGGGGTGACCTTAGCTAATGCCATGTTCAATTCATCTGGAGTTCTCCTCCCTCAGTCCTGCTTTGCTTTCCAAATGTATTGTTAAATCAATTGGTCAAAGATTATTGGGGTGACCGAAACTATAACAATATTATTCATCTGTGAGGCTCATAAATCTGTTCAATTGTTAGGATTTAAATAATTAGAAAAGAATATATTTAAAAAATGAAGCAATTATTCTAAGTAACTTAACTAATGGAAAGAGGCAAAAGCTCATGGTAACGAAAAATATATATATATAAATCCATCTGACAGGATTCTGGACAAAATTAGACTGAGTTAACTTATGCAAATTAGACTTACTTATATGCCCAATAATCAGATACAAGGACGAAAATGAAAAAAAATAAAGAAACCCAAGTAAGTTCAAAACAAATAAAAAAAATGTTAAATATGTTAAAAAAAATTAAATTAATTAAATTAAATATGTTAAAAAAATAACCTAGAAAAAAATGCATAGGAATTAAATAAAAAAACTTCAAAAAAAAAACTTGAGTTAATTTAACCACCTCATGACCCGAGATAATCTTACTAAAAGAAAAGTAGAAATAATTACAAAACAAAGGCTCGATAACTTATTGTCAAATGAGAATCTGAAATCAATTTAAAAAATAAAGAAACATAAAATAAAATAAAGTTTGATTCAACCAAAGTAAAATTAACTAATTTGTGATTTGAGATATGAGAATCAAATTTAGTATAAAATAACAAAGAAAAGCTCATTATATATATACATACATACATAAACAATCAAATTTAGTATAAAAACTAAATGGAAGAAAATAATTAGGGCTTAAATTTCAAAATAAAATAAAATAAAATAATTTACAAAAACAGAATTTAAAAGAATGAGGACGAAAATTGAATATGCTAATAAAATGTTAAGGGAAAATTGAAACATAAAATCAAGAAAGGTGTAGGAAAATTTAAAAGAATTTAGTAACTTATTGTTTTAGAAAATCAAAGTTTCTAGATGAATCTTGTCAAATTTGTTAAACTAGATCTTCCTGTAGTGTTTGTGACACATTTGGAGCTATATATGGATTTTTATTGTAATTTTAATTGAGAAAGATACTAGACATCTCAAGTTTTTTCAAATACATATAGTATGTTGAAATCTATAGAAAAAACAATGTATTTTAAATCATGACTGAAATCTATTGAAAATTTATTGAAATTTGAAATTTGAGTTGCATTAGATGATTTTTTTAGACATTTTATCTTTTCATAACATTGAATTTTTTTATTCATACTATTTATTTTTCTGATTTTATTTAATCATTCATTGATTATAATATTATTCACTTTTTATTATATTTGAATTGAATCAATTTATTAACTAATTATCAATATATAATTAATTAAAAATACTTAATCTAAATTTACTGTGTGTTATTTATATTAGAGCATCTCCAATGGCAAGAGTCATTTTAGAGAGTCAAATCTCTAAAATGGCTCTTTGAATAGTATGTAAATGACTTTTTTTGGTGATGTGTGCTTCAATGGTAAAAGCTATTTTTTTATATTATTTTAAATATAGTACAATTATTTTGTATATATTTTAATTATACAATTAATAGGAAGTAAGTTATACAATTAAATAATTACTTTTAAAAAACCCTCTAACAATATAATTATTATATAAAATAAGTAACATTAATTAACTTCAAATACAATAGCCATAAAAAAACATATAATTATTTTTTCAAGTAATTATATGTTTTTTTATGGCTATTGTATTTGAAGTTAATTAATGATACTTATTGTCTTTGAGTGTTAAAAAAAACTTAAAAAAATGAACATATTAACAAATAACCAATAAGTTCAAACATAATTAATTAAAATACATTTCATTGCAAATAATTGAATCAAATTAATACCCCTATTTTTTATGCTAAATATAATATTAATAATTATTATTAATAATAATTACAATAATAATAATAATAATTATTATATAAAATAATAATTATAATATAATAATAATTAGTATAAAAACCCACCCCGCTTGTTCCCTTCATTTTAATCACAAATTTAAAAACAACAATTATTATTATTATTATTATTATTATTATTATATATAATAATTATTAGTATAAAAACCCACCCCCCGCTTGTTCCCCTTCATTTTAATCACAAATTAAAAAAGCCCTAGCCATCTTCACTTCCATCATATCTCTAAAGTCTAAACAAATATATTGGATGTCTATATAGCAAGATAGCAACCGGTGCTGCTGTAGGGTCAGTTTTCTCCATTTTTTGGTTCTGGTCTTGGGAGGCATTGGTGCTGAACGCATTTATTTCCTCTTTCTGGGTTCGTATGGTGGTGGTTATGGGAGCTGCTGTATTCTGCCTAGCTTTTCTTGTGCATGTTCATGGTTATTGGTTCAAAGATGAATGATGATTTTTTTAAAAGAAGTTGAATATAATTACATGATTTTCAAGCAATTCTTTCAGAGCAAAATGGAATATCGATCGTGACCTGAAATAGAGTTTATGCAAAATATTGTGAATCGCTTAATCATGTCCGTTTCTGTGGATTACTACAAAGTTGATCACCGCCCTTAGGGCAAGTTACTACTTCGACACTTGTAGACCCGACAAGATATAAGAGAGACTGATAACATTTTCATAATTTCTGTCCAGTAACGCAAGTGCTGCAGCAGCTTGTATAAGCATTTGAAATGGGTAATAATTGCCATTGGGCAGGATGAGTGTGATGAAGTTTAAGAAATGAGAACACGGAAATTATTGCTATTGAACACATACAAGTGTACAGACTCTATTCACGGTTACAATACATTTACACAGGGTATTTATTTGCTGTTGTGAGTATATTTTTCAGCCTATAGATCCGGTTTTGCGATCTTGTGATTGATTCTTGTGAGCTTGTGCTTCATTTGAGGAGTCTTCCCTTATACACACTTTGCAAGGAGGTGACCCAAGGAAGCTGAGGTGGATGTACGATCAAAAAACGGAGGGTAATTTAGCGAGGAGAGCACTGTTGATTTCTTGGCGAGCAAAGTTGAAGCACAATGATAAACGGAGGGTAGTTTCACTGGGTGATGTTTCTTTGAGCTCTGAAGCTCACGGGTCTCATTGAAAACAGTGATCCCTGCAATCAGCGGTTGGTAACTGGAACACTGAAAAGGATTGTAAGCCATCTTTTCACAACTTTGTAGGGATCTGACATGAGTTTTACCTACAATGTCGTAGGCTGTAATGTCGTTTCAACTGTGAAAAATCTCACAGGACTCGTAAGCAAAAGATGAGGGGAGGAGGGGTGCTTTCTAGAAACCGACGGTCGCTAAAGATTTGGAATCTTAGAGAGGGAAAGAGGGGAGAGCTCTCCTGTTGTTAGCATCAAAAATACCAAAAAAACTGACCGAAATGCTCTTTTTTTTTCTCTAAATGTAAGTGGTTATGATAGCAAATTGTCACATCCGCTATCCTAAACGAACGATATTTTATGTTTTAATGCTTCTTTCATTTCCTCTGATCCACAAACAGATTTCAGGCTCTTGCAGTGGTACAAGAAATTTACAAATGTTGATGAACCATGCCTGCGAGTGCCAAACTTGGTCAAGAAATGGAAGATGTTGGATGCTGTCAAAAACTCAAAACTTCCCCCGGGGCCAACTCATTATCCACAGCTCATTTGCTGCCGTTTTTTGTGCAGCCATGCTATGATCAGTTTATAGCGAACACGCAAGAGGCGATGATAAGAGAATTTCGAAGAGACATTCAAAGAAGTGGATCTCACCCGAGATGTGCTATGGGCCATAATACTTATTCAGCCCAAGAAACAAGTCCTGCTTATATAGACCATAAGATCTCTTCAGCCCAAGCAACATGTCTCTTAAAAGCCCGCGAGGTCCAAGAGATCAGGCCATCTTTGTAGGCCTACTTATGACAAGCAACAGCAACAGCCCTCTTGGCAGACCTGGAAGAAGTAGAGACGATGGAATTGGGAAATCAGAAGAACGAGGAGACTTGTGTCGAAATACAAAGGGGAAGAAAGTGAAGGAAGATAGTTGTGATTCGGTTTATGATAATGTATCAAATGGAGAGCTTCACTTAATTGCATCAACTAAATCTGATATTTCAGACGCCACACCACTTTATTGGCTTGTCTTTTGTTATTACATATAGTTGATTGAAATATCTTTTTATAATATTTTTTGTTTATACAAATATTAAAATGATATTTTAAAAAAAATGACCTTAACATATAAAGTAATCTAAAAACACCTAAGATTTTTAATTTATAATTAAAAAAAATCAATTGTTTTTTTAAAATACTTTGAAAACAGTCGCTAAGTCAACAATTAATGAATGTGTAGGTGGGAATTTAGAAGTTTTTATAATTTTTATGTTAAATTTTATATAATTTTCTCAAATTCATTATTTTTTTTATTCTTTATACTATTGTATCAAAATTATCCTGAATTGTTTTTATTAATAAGATTTTCTTTTAATATGATGATAATTTTTTATTAAAAAATATCATTTGACAACAGAAATTATGTTTTTCTTCAAATAAAAAAATAAAGAGGGTTTTGGCTTAATTGTTTTTTATTAATTTAAATAATGAAAATATTAATTATAATTGTGTTAGGTTTTCGGTAAAAAAACCCTTCTACTTACAAAAAAAAACATTGTTTTGATTAATTTTTTATATATAATTTAAATGATTTAAAGTTTCAAAAATATTTATTTTGATACAAATAATCTTTTAAAATCTCCTCACAAGAGCGCAAGCATACTGCTAGCCTGACCTACAACAAAGGGTGTCTGTTTTTTCTATAGTAGTTAATTCTTTTCCATTATGGTCAGATCCATTCACAAAACTGAGACAAAACAGTATCGTTTTTGTTTCGATTTTAATTCCGGTCTGTTCTGGAAATTCCAGCCGGAACGCCTCGGTTCTGTTCCGGGCGTGTTGTTCCGGGTTCAAAATCTATTTTTTTTAAAAAAAATTATTTTTGACATCTATATATCAAAATAATTTAAAAACATCAAAATATTTTAAATAAAAAAGAATTCAAATTTTAATTATGCTTGTTAAATTAATATTTTTTATATATATATATAATTATATATGAACAATACGATACCAAAACGACACGCCGAAACGCTCCGAAACTGGAACATTCTGTTTCAATGAAAAAACAGAAGGGTATGAACAAGTATAGTTTTTTCTCTCATAGGATTAGAAAAAACGCCACCGTGTGCTTAAGAACTGATCATCTACTGTCCCTCTGCATGGCTTTCATGCTTTTGGTAAATCCAAAAACCGTCGTTTTCAGTGCAGCGTCAGGCATCCCATGCTACAATGTCTTCAGATAAGCAAGATCTCCTCAGATCCAAAATAATCTGTCGGTTCCTAACTCTCGCCACATAAATAGAATGATGAAATCTCATTAACAGTATATATAGTGATTGTCATTCAATTGTCGACACTTGGTAGAATCTAATGAACGATCTAGCGTAATTCTGGCGGTGCTCTTTATTTTATGCTGTAACTTTCTTTCGCCTGAGATTTGGTCCGAAGGGGTTGTCTCAGACTGGACAAAAAATGATATCTTGATGGGAGCCACGGACAAGGAAGGGTGTTGAAAGAGAAAGGGAGAAGGAGAGCATCGGCACATGCAAACCACCATGACATTTAATGAGATCCCTTCATGGTGATGGCCCATCAGAGTTTAAAATGAAAAACTTGGTAGGACCATGTACATGGGCAAGCGATCGATCCAGCATCTCACATGGCGACCATGAACTTGTGACGCGTGGTGGGTAAGATTAAAAGCATCAGATTTCTGAAATTGTCAAAACTGTTAAGGATTGGTAAAAGATCAGGCCTGCCATGCTCTTCAGGTAAAGCTAGATAAACCTCAGAGAAAATCCTGGCTGATGATGTATTGAAAGGGTACTCGTGCGATCTTTTTTGCTGCTTGTCGTTGAAATTAAATGGCTATTATATATATCGCCAGCTTTTCGTTTCATCAGGAGATGGCAAACACTTGCCAAATATGCACGACCATGGACCAGGTTTGTTGGGTGGGTTCTGAAAATGGAACCAAACCAACCCGTAAAAAAGCTAACCATACAGCAAAAAGGTGACTATCTAGCTAAGAGATGGAATAAAATGGGGTTAACGGAGTAACCAGCAATACTTGAAGAAGACACCGAGAGCTTTTTCCAATGGAAAGAAAAGATAAAAGCAGCAGTAGAGGGATTTTAAATAAAAATACTCATTACTAAAGTAAAAACCGCTACACTAACATGACATGATGAAGTACTTCTTACCTCGGAGGCTTAAATAAAAGAGATTGGATTAGTGTTATTCTTAAGGTTCTGTTTTATTTAATAAAAACAAAAAACAAAAACTTGTCGGTGTCCTTATCGACAGTTGCTTGTAGTCTTTTGATAGTCTTGCAGTTATAAAAGACAAAACTTCTCTCAGCTTTTAAACGGCAACTCCCCATTACCCTTAAGATTCCTTCAGAGAGAGTGAGAGAGAGAGATGACGCGTTTGGCTTTGGCTTTTTTACTAGTCACTTTGATCCATCAAGGATGTTTTCATTTCCATGTTGAAGCAGGAGATGGTTTCATTAAAACTAGAGGAGTGCATTTCTTGTTGAATGGTAGCCCTTACTATGCAAATGGCTTCAATGCTTACTGGTTGATGTACACAGCTTCTGATCCATCTCAGAGACATAAAGTTTCAGCCGCATTTCGTGAAGCAGCTAGCCATGGTCTCACTGTGGCCAGAACTTGGGCTTTTAGTGATGGGGGTTACAGACCTCTACAGTACTCCCCGGGATCCTACAATGAGCAGATGTTTAAGGTCTCTCATGGAAGTTAAATTCTTTTTAGCTTTGCTTGTTCTTATAAGTATTCGAAAGTCACAATCTTGCTTAGTTATCTTGATTTTTATCTGTTTTTCCTTTGACAATTTGTAAAGGGGCTGGATTTTGTCATAGCTGAGGCTAGAAGTTATGGTATCAAGCTCATTCTGAGCTTTGCTAACAACTATGACAGCTTCGGAGGGAAGCAACAGTACGTAAACTGGGCAAGAAGCCGAGGGCAGTATCTGTCATCTGACGATGATTTCTTCAGGCACCCCGCTGTTAAGGGTTACTTCAAGAACCATATAAAGGTCAGAGTCCTCTCTCCCTATACTAACTTTTCTTTCTCAAATCTACGATGCGTTCTGTTTTTATGTTGATTGTGTATAGTATCTTGCCTACGGGTTCCTCTCTTGTTTTCCCTCGTAGGCTTTCGTGGCATGAATTTCTTCAAAATTGTATAGTAGATTGAAGAATCAGAAACTTGCCCTGTTTTTTTGTCCGGGTTTCTGTCTGATATGTTCTTAAAGTTTGAATGTTTGTAAAGTTAAGCATTAACCTATCTATGACACTTTGTTTTGCAGACTGTTCTTTATAGATATAATAGCTTTACTGGAATTCATTACAAAGATGATCCAACAATCATGGCATGGGAGCTTATGAATGAGCCTAGATGCACATCAGATCCTTCTGGAAGGACTATTCAGGTTCGTTGACCTACCCTCTTCTTGTTCTCTTTTCTTTATTTCTTTGCTACCACTAAATCTAGAGCCTTGCCTTGTAGTTGGGCGCTTCTTTATTATAGTTTGGTTTGCTTTCAACTGACCTTGATGGATCCTTAAAATGCCCCTTCCAAGTTTCATTGATTGCATTTCTATCTGCACCTCAATTTTCTTGGTCCGCCTTAATTAGTAAACGGTTGGCAAAAATAGGTTTAGGTATCACCAGTTTACTTTTAGCCCCACCTTAGTAAAGGTAGCCTTAATGAGTTCTAGAGTTGGCCGACCAACAAGGGTAAGCCTTAATGAATTCACTTTTTTCATTTAGAAAAGTATACAACTGCACAAAATGCATGCTTACTGTTAGTCTCTGTGCTTGTCGATATAGGCTTGGATAGCAGAAATGGCTTCCTTTGTGAAGACAATTGACAGAAATCACTTGCTGGAAGCTGGTTTAGAGGGATTTTATGGACCATCAACACCACAGAGGAACAGTCTCAATCCTGGTTTGAAGATAGGAACAGACTTCATAGCAAATAACCGCATCCCTGGAATTGATTTTGCAACAGTCCATGCGTATCCTGATCAATGGTAATAACTACAACCTCATAAGAACTTAACCTGAGCGTTAGCTATACTCAAGAGAATCACATAGCATTACGAAAGAGATCTCTGTCCCTTTATATTGAGTCCTTGTTGAACCAGTACTGGTTAAAAATTGAGTAGCCGCAACCAAAATGGCTAAATTAAGCGACCAATCCTTAAATAGCCACGCCGAATCGGTTTTTTTTCTCACACGTTTTTGATGCTTGAACAGGTTATCCAGCTCGAATGATCAGAATCAGCTTTCTTTCTTGAATAATTGGCTGGATACCCACATACAAGATGCACAAAACATTCTTCGAAAACCGATTCTTATTGCAGAATTTGGAAAATCTTGGAAAGACCCTGGTTTCAGCACATACCAGAGAGACCTATTGTTCAATACCGTGTACTACAAGATATACTCATCAGCTAAAAGAGGAGGTGCAGCCGCTGGAGGCCTGTTCTGGCAACTTTTGACTGAAGGAATGGACAATTTTCGCGATGGATATGAGATAATCTTGGGGCAACCCTCCTCAACTGCAAATGTGATAGCTCAACAGGCACACAAGCTTTATCAAATTCGAAAGATTTTCTCGAGGATGAGAAACGTGGAGAGGTGGAAGAGGGCAAGAGCCGCTAGGGCTAGGAGGGGTCATTGGCGGGGTGGAAATAGAGGCGAGCGAGTAGGAAACTGAAAACGTTTTGTGCCCAAGTACAGACTGTTGTGTTTTGAGCGCAATCACAGTAATTAAGGTTCTGTGGAAATGGCTCCTCTCTTAGAGATGAGTGTTTTCGTCCAGGAGAGTAATCAAGTCAAATATATATAATTTACTATATGAGAGCAACTTCGCAGTATATCTGTATTTTGATTCTTAGACTTTATTTTCATGAAAGGTATTGCCAGGAAAGGCCTGAGTCAACTCATGAAAGTGATTGTTGGAGTGGTAATAAAAATTAGCCCATCTCAATCTTCAAGCTCTCGCCATCCCAGGCATCATCGTTATCCTCCTCCTGCTTGAGAGTTTTCTGTTCTCCATCATGTTTTGCTACCCTTCACAGGGTTCGTGATGATCTCTGCTGCTTCAGGTGGTCAGGCCTCAGCAGTTTAGCAGGAATTAACAGGCCATGCTTCCCTTGTTTAATTGCTGTTTCTTATCAGTTTAAATGACAAAAATACTACATAGAACCATAAAGCTTTGAGGTTTTATTTGACGGATCTTGTTTGGCCTCTAATATGGGGACATAAACGAAGGAGTTGACTAACTCTGTCAACAAATGGGACGTTAACTGAGAGTTAATCCCTTCCTTTCTCCTCTCCTCTTGATGATTTTTTTTCTTCTTATTTGAACGTTCTTGCTGAGTAAACAATGGGCTAGACTACCCAGAATTAACCATAGTTTTGGGTCAAACAAAATTTAGCCCTTCAAATTTAATTATTATTTGAATATCATCAACTTTTTTCGTTGTTAAAAACAGGTCTTTCATCACCCTTTTGTTGCTTTTCTACCCTTAAAGATCTGTTTTTTCATGACGTTGATCATGTTTTTAAACTATCATATGTAATAAAATCAACAAGAGGGCCTATAATTTGCTGAGAAATAGATCAAAGTGCTCAAATTAAAAAATAAATAAAGTTCATAGCCAGGTTCGTTTTGATCTCAAAAATTCAAGGTGAATTTTGATCATTGAGCTAGTAGTTTGATGGTGAAATCTGACAGTTTTTTAAGGAGAAAATCATTTTAACGTAAATTTAAAATCATTACATCTTAGTTTCTTTTGAAATCAAATTATTTGTAATATATATAAAAATAAAAAATAAAGCATAAGTAATTCCATTTAAATATTTAATTGGAGTCGCATGTTGATTGTTTACTAAGATGCGCCTCGTTTAATTTGATGTGCGTGATAAGTTTACGTGGACCTGTAGTCTACTTTTATATTTTCATTTAATTCTTACAAGATTTTTTATTATTATTATTATAAGATATTATTATTATTATAGAAATTAAATGAAAATTTCATAAATAAAGAGCACACAAAAACATATGGAAAATAAATCTAAATTCAACATATCTAAAAAACAAATAAATATATCAATTACCAAATAAGTTTTATGTTAAATATATAAAAATATCTTTTAGACATAAAACAATAATTATAAATTCAATAATAAAAAAATAAACTAAAAAATAAATACATTAATTGTCGAAAATTGGGGTGTTTTTTTGAGAATACATGAAGACTATTAATGAGCAAGGATACAATGTATACATACGATCATCATAGTAAAATCTTACCAAAAAGATATGAACATACCATAAATAAGAATCATACAAAAACAAAAGATAATAAATTTAAATTTAAGGAATAAAAAAACTACATCATTTGCAAAAGATTGTGTTATATGATCATTAAATAAAATGTCAAACACATTCTAAGTAAATTTAACCATATCAAATGTTAAGAAAATATCAATATTGAAAAGATATATAAGAAAACAATTATTAATTACTAAGAAATTGGTTATTTTTAAGAATGTATTATATAAAAAAATCGTGTTTTTCATTATTTTCTTATTTATATACAACATATAATATTTAACTGAAAGTGCTCACAATATCGTATTAATACTTTATTTTGACTATATGAAACTATACGAGGTCCAAACAAGAAGTTCAAGAAACATATTAAAATTAAAATATGAATAAATTACATCAAGATTCTTCAAATCATTAAATTGAACCTCTAGTTCATTTTTCTTTATTTTCTTGTTTTTTTTATTCTTTTGAATTAGAAAATGAATTATAAAATTTATATTCAATTATACATGTTAACTTAACTAAATTCTTGTCACGTATAATTGAAACGAACTATTTAAAATAACAAGAAATTTATTAAAACTTAGATAAAATAATTAAAAAAAATCAAGGATGTTTATTTGATAAAAAAAAAAGTGAAAATGTTGCTAGAAGGGATCTTACATCTAATAACCTTATCATTTACACCAGTAATAGCACTAGCAAACAATCATTTCTCTAGTAACCACTGAAACTAGTTAATTTTATTATTAATCATGCATGTTCTGTGAACAACAAATTGTGCTCATACAAAACAAGGCTAGGCAACCCTAAACTATCCAGACAAGCATGTCTAGTCATTCGATATTGCAAGGTTTTATCAAAGTGAAATTAGATTAGGGCTTTACAAAACACTAAAGTCAGATAAAATTACGCAATTTACACCTTTGACCATGTTCGTATGGCAGGAAAACTATGGGGGGTGGGGAACCAGCACACAAGTCCAAAATAGCCCAAATGCCCTAACAACCCAAAATTCCGAAACAGTGAAATTGCCAGATGAATTTGACTGTTTCAACAACCTATTTTACTAGGATCTCAGCTAAATGTAGTTTTACACAAGTTTTGAATCTTTAAAGCGGCACCTTTTTTTTATAATTACCGCTACTCCTCACAGATTGGCAGGATCATCATGTCACAATCTCTGAATCCATGCTTTATTTGGTCAATGGCTCGATAGCAACAAGCTGTACAGCAGCAGCAGCAAATACCTTTTTTATCACAAGTTTAGTACATTGATGCATAAAGCAGATGAACATTGAAACTCACCCCGGGACAATATCATTAATGTATAGATTAGTATCCGAAGTAATTCCTCCTAGGTCCAGACCCTTCTGGCAGGGATCACCATGTTTCAGGTTACAACATATCAATTCCCTTCACCTTAGTTTACATAGCTGCGGAGATTTGCAGGGGATACAAGAACTTGAATGCAGAACAAATTAAAATCAATGAGGCTATTGGCCCTCCCAGGATAAAAAGCTCTCTTTTTAAAATATTGAAAATGTTAAGACGCACCTGATGGTGTTCATGCAGGTATCACCACAGCCTTGAAAGCACAAAAGGCTAGAAATATAATTCCAGATGATCAATGATCCCAGTCGAAATTAGTCACCTCCCAGATCACCAGGAAGGCAGTATCGAATTATTGTGATGGTAACCCTGCAATCTAAGCAGGCAGGAAAATTGCTGGAGACAAAAGCAAGAGGTTGATATTCACATATTGGCATGTAAGATCTTTTTATTCTCCTGTGACATGACATCGGAGTCTATTGATTGATCAGATGCTCAACAATTAGCTGTCTCATCATGCTCTGGAGCGTGAGAATCACTGGCAGAAGGTGATCCTCTCATTGCTGGGAGGTACGACCATGCCAAGGCTGTTGTGCCCAGTGTAATTGCAGCAGCAATTGAGCCAAAAATCCACCTCCGCCTCCTTCTCCTCACCTGCCTATTATGCCGTGCCATTTCTACAAATTCAGAAGCCATGTATCACAAGACCAATAATCTAGCAATTGATACAATGGGGCTCCATTTAAAGCTAATACACCTTAAAAACTTTGAGATGAACATGCTTAAAAGAGGTTTCTTAATTCACTCCTGTTCAAAACCAGTTAGGTCACTGGTCCGGTCAACAATACACACGGATAGTGGTGCAACCACTAGCCAGTCAATCTAGGACGGCCAGTCAGTCTAGAAAACTATATATGAATGTTGACAACAATGTTTCAAGCTTTCTAGTTGACTAGATCAACAAAGCAGGAAATTTCATAACCAGTTTCATCAATCCCTATCAGCTATAAGCTATTACCACCAAGCCAGTTCCATCCTTCTAGGAGCACACCTAATATCTTAACTTTCTTTTCTTTGGGTCCAATAACTCACATGGTTTTAGAACTTTGACTTGAAGCAACAAACTAAAGAAATTAGAAATGTAGCTATAGTTTTTCTTGATTCCACAAGCACCCCCAGTTAAAAATAAATGAGAAAGCTGGCAAAAGGAAGCTTAACACATTTAACAAAAATCTCACCTATGACTTCTTGGTTCCTCTGACACATTTCTCGATTCACAGCCTCATAATAATGAAGACGATCACACAATCGAGCAATTTCAAAGTTCTTTTCTTCAACCTGAGCTTCCAACTCTATCTCCACCTCAGCTTTTGCAAAGCCTCTGCCTATAGATTCTGATACAAACCGAGCAAGATAGATCTGCTGGCAAATCTCCACTGCAGGATTAGCATCTGATGGCTGACCACTCTCTGGCATATCAACAGGAAAAGCAGGAAGGGATAGCCCTACCAGAGCTAATTCTTGCCTGATTCTCTGCCACTGGTTTTGCATATTAGTCAACGCCTCCTCTGCTTGCTTCCGCTTCTCTATTTCCATCAACAAACTCAATCTCATTTCACGAAATTCAGCTCCAATGTAATGAGAAGGAGAAGGATGTGGCCCACTCCCAGAAGACAGTTCTAGCAAATAGTAATAAAACACAAGTGAGCTTCTGCATTCTGTTATGACTAGTACACACAAATCTGTTGCACTACTAATTTTGCTAAGAGAATACAGAGACAGTTTTGTGAAATGATAATGCTTGAGTTCCTCATTTTAAACAGCTGCTTGTATTGTATTCATAAGAGTAAACAACCAAAAAATAAGATACAGGCCATTCAGAACCAAAATATCTGTAATGATATGCCAGAGTAAAGAGGAGATGACAAACAATATAACGCATGCATATAGCAAAAGAAAAATCACAACAAAAAATATAGAATAGGTAACAAGAGCAATGGCTCCCCCAGCACCATATCTGCAGTATCCTATGAAATACTACTCAAATATGGCAGATTAAATGCAAGATGCCAAGCAGTATGATGCAAGAAATTAACAAAAGGACGGAAGCACACTGTAACTTTTCCAATAACCAGATGATCTAACAAAGTAAAATAGACAGAAAGAATAGGTAAGGCATGAACACCCAAGTACCTTCCCAAGCATCATAAAACTCTCCCGCTGGTATAGCTGCAGTAAGCTTCATAGAACTCTCAGCCGCGGTGGTGTCCTCAACATCGGTGTTACTAGTATAACTCATTGAGTCCTGTGGATCAAAGAAATCATCAGCATCTGCATCTCGTTCCCCATTCTGCTCAATTGGCTTCAACACATCCTTTTCCAAGGTAAAGTCCGTCCTTGTATTATTAGTCCCGTGTTGCGTCGTACCACTCGCTATTTCCCCATCGTTCTTACCATTGACATGCTCCGCATTCATAGGACGATGATGGACACCATTTACAACATCACCTTTACTAGGACTCCCATTTACAACATCCTCTTTGCTAGGACTCCCATATACACCATTTAAAAGCCCACCTTCAACAGAACCAGGGATGAAAAAAGTAACTGAATGCCCATAACTTGAATCAACAAGCTCATTTTTGCCATTATTCCCTTTCCCATTCACCTCATCTTTCTCCATTTCCTTCTTCCTAGAAGCTACATCATCCTGTGAAAAGCTCTTCAAAAGGCGTGGCCCACGTCGCTTATGATTAATAATATAAGGCGAAGGAGGAAATGAAGATGGCGAATCAGGAAGCGGGGTCGATTCGGGAGTAGCATACAGAGAAGGCGACATTTGAGGACGATTAGCTTTCCTCTCTAGCACCGACGCACTATTCCTCCTCTCCAGGTTTGATTTTGGTAAAGGTGGCTTCGGTTTTGGTGGAGGGGGCTTCGGTTTCGGAACTGGATAGTTGTTGTTCGAACTAGGAACTGACTTGTCGACAAATTTTGAAGCTTTAGGCTCTAACAACCTATCCAAAGCTATTGCAGTAAAAGATGGCATCCTTCTACAACGAAAAATCAAAAATCAAATCCAGACACTTGAAATCAGAGATTAGTTAATAAATTAACCCTAAATAAAATTCATAATCTCGAAGCTAAATAGCTAATAACAGAAAAACACATGATCCGTCAAGTAAATAAGGGAAAATTAGTGGAGATGAAACAAGTTTAGCTTAGTTTGATTACATAAACACAAAACTCAAGCTTTTGACACCATTTCTCACCAAGACAAACCTCTAGATTACAAAAATAAACAATAATAATTAAAGGAGGAAAAGAAAAGCAAATTTCCACCCAGCTTTTTACCTAGGTGCACAATCAAAGCAAGTGAACCCTAATTTTTAATAGAAAACAAAACAACACCGTTTTGGCAGCTGAAAAATGGTGTCAACATCAATTCTTGCAACCAGCAACCAGCAACCAAGCAGAGAGAGGAAATGAAGAAGAAGAAATGAAGCTAAAACAAATTACCTTGACAACGAAGGAGCTGGAAGATAGAGAGAGAGAGAGAGTAGACAGGGAGAAACCCTAAAAGAGAATCAGGTGGTGGTATTAAGAGAGAAGAGAAGCGTCAGGGAAGAGTCGATGAAGATTATTTCGAGCAGAAATAAAACGAGAAGAAACGAAACGACATGGTATTGGAAGGAGTGATAACATATATGGTCGTGCCGTATCGTAGATTGAAATTCACGACTCTTCCCTGCCCATGAAGAAAGGGTGAGAGAGAAAAGGCCGCTTGCTGCCCAAGTTTCTTGCTTTTCTTTTCTTTGTGATGGCAACAGACTGATCGCCTATCTCGTCTCTTCTCTTTTTGTTCTCCGCAAATATTTGAACTGGCTTTTGTGCTCGAAAAGATCTCTCTAGGGCACACGTCCTTGCCCACATTTTTGTATTTTTTTTTATTTTCTCACCAGTAATTCAAATTTAGTTATTTCATTTATTTTTTCAAATGAAAACAAAAAGCCAATTCAAATTTCCAACATCCTTATATCTTTGATGGATGGAGTTCATTGTAGACAAGGATAAAAAAAAAAGTTCAGTTAATAATTTTCTAAAATTTTATAGACTAAATTGGGATGAAATAAGACTCAATTGACATTTATTGTGGAATTAGATAATATTTGTTATTACGGTAGTCGTTATTGTTTTTAAATATTTTTTATTTAGAAATATACTAGAATAATATTTTTTTTATCTTTTAGAATTTATTTTGAATATCAATATATTAAACAATTCAAAAACACTCACAAGATTAATTTTAAGAAAATAAAATTTTAAAAAACAAAAACAATGTCACCTTTAAAACAAACATCACAACACGAATCATGGTAGCAGTTACTTTCTAATATATTTTTCACTCAGAGATATATTAAAATAATAATTTTTATCTTTTAGAATTTATTTTGAATATAAATATATTAAAACAGTTCAAAAATACTCAAAATGTCACCTTGACAACAGACACCACAGCAAGAACTATGGTAGCAATTACTTTCTAAAATAGTTTTTACTTAGAAATATATTAAAATAATATTTTTTAAAAAATTTATAATTTATTTTAAATATCAACAATTCATAAACACTTAAAAGATTATTTTAAAAAAATATTAAAAACACAATGTCCCCTTGGAAACAAACACTACAACAAGAATTATAGTTAAAGAAATTGATGTCATTTTTTAATCACGAGCTGCTTAAATTTCATCGTGATTATTTTATAATAGAGTTACACCACCATACTCGACTATTCTATTTATTTTTTAAGATTAATTAGTATATCTACTAGAGTCAAAATTATAAATAAAACCATTCTAACTCCTCCAATATAAATGAGAATAACGAGACTATAAACTAGGTTAACTAGCTATAAAATACATTGATTTGGTTTTTAAATTTTAATTTTTATTATTATTTTAGTTTGTTGCTGATTAGGATCAAGGGTTAGAGGTCGGGTTTTGTTGAATTAGGTATAAAATATATTAATTAGCTATGAAATACATCAATTTGATTTATAATTTCATTTTTTTATACGGAAATCGATGAATTTTGGTTTTACCAATTCTGATATTGTTAGGATTTTGTTGATATATTATATAGCTTGATTAACCCCATATTATTGACAAATGAGACTTGGGTTGCGACCTAGTGCCTTTTAAGGTGTTAACTTCTTTTAGGATTTTACGAGTTGATTTGGCCGCTTCGCTGAGTTTTTTTATTTATATAGAAAATTAATTGATTTTATAAATATTATATTTTGTAATTTTTAATATTTAATTAGTATAATTATAATTGATAAAATTCATTAAAAATGGTTTTTTTCAACCAAATATATGATTAAATATTGATATTGCTAAAAAACTTTTGATAAAATTTGTTAGAAAATTTGCTAATAAGGTGAATTGATTTATTAAGAATTTGTTGTCACGGATATTCTAGTTAAAAAAAACACAAAAAAAGAAACCCGGTTAAAAAAGAACAACTGACTTGGACAGTAAAAAATAAAAAATACATGTGAAAAAAGGTCACTGTTTCTTAAAAGGAAAAAAAAGTCTAAAATATAAATTTAAATTCAAATTCAAAGTTTTTTTATAAGATTTATTCATCATATTATTATATTAAATATATTCAAGAATACCGATATTAATGTTTTTTTTCAAGACATCGTAGGTCATTTTTTTTCTCTCTTTATATATTTTTAGGCGATAATATTAAATAAATATTAAACACATATACTTAGTCTCACATACTATATAGTGTGATGAAAATAGGAAGTGATTTTTATAGTTTTTTAATTGTAGATAACCTAGATAAATTTGTAACAAAAAAAACAATGAGTTGCATGTTTTTCCTAGTAATATTAGATATAACACATTATAAATACAAATATTGCAAAAAAATTTAAAAAAGAAATATAACTTTTTTGTGTGCTATAATTATTTATTTTCCATCTAAAAAGAACAGTGTAGTCGAAACAGAAAGTGTCTTGTATATTTTTTAATTGTAGATAATGTAGACAAATTTGTTTACCTTTTGCTTTTTTGAGTTGTATTTTATCTTGGGTAATATTAGATCTTAAATATTAAAAATCTATTTTTTTTAATGAAATAAACTTGAAAAAAAACACAAAATTAAAATTCAAAGCAATATTTTTTTATAAGATTTATTCATCATATTATTATATTAAATGTATTCAAGAATGCTAAATTAATTTTTTTTCCTGCAAAAAACTCTGAGGTGATTTTTTTTTCTTTTTATATATATTTAGGCGATAATATGCAATAAATATTAAAACATTAAATAAAAATTTCAAAAAATATATGTTCTCTATTGCGGGTTGAGTAAATAATTTTTATAGGATTTGCTGAATGCAAATAAAAATATAATTTTTATATGTGTGAAATTTAATATAATAAAATAGCTTAACACCTCCTAGTATAACAATAGCAAAATAAAAATTTGAAAATCTAAAATTATCATTGCAAGGAGGATAATTTTAGTCATGGTACGCGTAAACTATTATTGATACCCTAGTTTTAGAAAATAATAAGAATAATAAGAATAATAATAAAAAAAAGTAACTTTTGCAGAGAGACATTTTCAAAATCAACATTATAGAAGAAAAAACAAAAACACGATAGTTTTAAAAAATAAAAATAATAAGAATAACAATAAAAAAAATAAAAATAATAAAAATAATAAGAATAACCAAAAAAAAAGGAAAGCAACTGTCACTTTCCGAAATAAAAAAAAAACGTCTTTAACAATAAAAGGGAAAACCAAAATGTTGCTTGCCTTTTTTTATTATTAAAACCAAAACGTTTTGTTGTTTTCTCCCAAATAAAAAACAAAACGTATTTACAAAAAACGAAAACCAAATTGTTGGTTGAGGGGTTCGAACCCCTTGCGTGCTGGATTTCAAGCGCGCAAGCGACCGCTCGGTCACAGGCAATTTTTAGGTATTTTTACCATAGAAAATATAAAAAGGATCTTTGTGCAAAAAAAAAACTCAAAACAGGTGCACATACACGCGCATAGCAAAGATGAAAAATGGTCAGTCCACAGTGCACATGAGTCTGCGTGCACAGTGGACTGGCCACCCACCTGTTTTAGCTATATAGTAATGGGATGGAAATATCTCATACTTAATTAACGGGGAAACTTGGTTTTTCCAATAGTGATCCAAAAACTTCAACCTATTTAAGGCTCTAATTAATTTTAACCCCATGAGTGCCTTACCAAACCATTATCTCTGAAATGGTTGTTGTAACCTAATTTTGGGTCATGCCTCAAAGCTAAAAAAAGAAAAAAAATATATATAATAAATAAGTAAATAAATGGGGGGTGGTGTCGAAAAAAATCGAGTTAAAATGTTGGACGTCTTTGAAAGTTCGATTGTACCTTTTTTTGTGCCCAAAAATAAAAACACGGATCCAAAGCTAAAGTAATTTATTATAAGATAAATTCGCGCATAAACTAAGTCGTTAAAATATAATTATATTTTTATGGACCAATTTGATATAGTCGATGGTTTGATATAGAAGCGTAATTATATTCAGGAATTAATTTAGGTCCAATTGGAGAGTTTTAATTAAGTTTGACGACTTAATTATACTTTAAATTGATCAAATTAGTTTCTATTAAAGGCTTAGTCAATACGAAATCAAGTTCTTACAATTAATTCGGGTTCAATTGGTGATATTTGAATTTTCGTTGGTCAATTTGGATTTTTTTAAGCCAATCAAGCGAAATCGGGGACCTAATTGAACAAATTAAGAGTTTTACGGTCGAGTAGGGAACTATATTGCACAAATAAAAATCGAGGACCAAAGGCGTGCAAAAATGAAGTTGACTTTGAATTTTTCACAAGGACATAATTGCATAAATTTAAGTTCAACTAATGGCGCAATTAGAGGAGTATTAAATGGAGGGACCAAACTGTTTTTATAAATAAATAAATAAATAAAATAATAATAAAAAAAATTGAGCCACCCGAAACCCCTACTTTTTCAGACAAAACATGTACATTGAGCTACCCATCCCCATTTTCCTTGAACCACCCAAAACCCATGTTTTGAAAGCCAGACACCCCGTTTTGTTTTTGAACCTGGTCGCCATATAAAGAAAAAACCAAGAGTAAGAGAAAAAAAAAGAGAACGGAAGAAACCAGGGTGATTTTTAGGCAAAAAGGACAGAGTTCTGGGGTCTCCATTTTTGAATTTCCCTCTTCTTCCTCCTGTGCTCGGTTTGTTCCTATCTTCTTCTCTATCAAAACCAGGGCAACTGGTTTGCCTTTTTTTTCCTCTCGGTTGGAGAACAAGGCTCACCATCGACCACCTTTCGTCTCGCTTTGCCACCCTCCTCGAAAACACCATCGCCTCTCTCTCCCGTTCGGCTTTCTCCCTCCCGGAACTGAGGTTTCCCTCTCCTTTTCTTCCTCTAAACTCAGCTACCCCGGCCACCACATTCACTCATCAAGAGCTGCCTCATCATCACCATAAACTACCCCTCAACCCCGTCCATCGTCGGAATAGCCGCCCCCGACCTCTCTCTCTCCTCTTCGGTTCAGCAACGCCGACAGCCACCCCGGTCATCAAGCACCATTTCGTCACCCCCATAAGCTCCCCATACTCCAGAGACCACCAGCTCTTCCCCAGGTGAAGAACAACCCCGTCACAATGCACCAGCCCGTCACTTTCAACTCATTTTCCGGCGAGCACAGGCCACCATTCTCGACACCGTCACGACCAGAAGAACCACCCCGACGTCCTCTACACAAAGGTATTAACACAATCTCATTTCATCGTACTTGAAAATCTTCCATTTTTCTACTGTTCGTCTTCTTCTTTCTGCGAAAATACCCGGTTAAGACTAACTGGGTCAGGTCGGGTCGGGCATGCCGACCCAAACCCAAGTTCTCTGGTCGGCCAGGCAGATATCTAGTGAGACCCGGATTGTCTGAGCCGAGACCAAGACCCATAAATTTGTCTGGGCCACGGCCTAGGCCCGCCATAAAGCGACCAGCTCGAGGCCAGATAGTAGCAGTGAGTAGTAAAGGGTGAGTTGCACCCAATCCAAAATAATATATACTAATAATAATATAATAAAATAATAATAAAAATAATAAAAAATATATATATAAAAAATATAAAAAATATATAAAAAAAATATTTTTGTTTTTTATACAAAAAAATGTGTTATTTTTCTTGCATAAGGCCAATACACTAGCATATTTTAAAAATTGTTTCTTTTGAAAATGTATATATTATCTTGGTTTTTTTTGAAGAAAAAATGAGTTTTAGCATGTATTTTGCAAAGAAAAAAATCATTTCTTGCATTTTTGAGATTTTACAACATGTTTGTAAAATCCAAAGGGTATTGGTCAACATTCAAAAAAATATAAAAAAACTTTTCAGTGATTCATATTATTCATGGTTCGGAGTTTGGATAAAGGGTTGCTATTCAAAATATTCGGCGGGGATAATATGCTATTATTCCTAGTTCGGTGTTTGGATAAATTCTATCCAAAATATTCGGCGGGAATAATATGCTCTTATTCACTTTCGGTGTTTGGATAGATAAATCCTAAAGGATTGATATCCAAAATATCCGACATGGATGATATATCATCATGTAAATATTTTTCAATATCTTAGCAATCATAAAACAAACAAAAACACCAAGCAGCTTACCTTAGGTAGGGCGTACTAGGGGTGCTAAAACCTTTCCTTTGCGCAACCAGTTCCTTACCCTAGAATCTCTGAAAGACCAGTCCTAGGTTTCCTAGTAACCGTAATACTAGGTGGCGACTCCCTTTTTATAAAAATAGATAATCCCCCGACATTTAATCTCCCTGCTCATGGGGACAAGTTGTCACGACGCCTCTCTCAACCATTTTTGTGGTGCGACAGAATGGCAACTCCACTAGGGACTTTGGACTAGGCTTGATAAGTTTGTTTGTTGATGATATGTTAATTATTTGTGTGTTTATTTATTCATTTATTCTCATGTTGCCATGAATTATTTATTTGTTTAAAAGCTTTAGCATGCATCTTTTCATCATGTCATCATAATATGCCTCGTCATGCATCACTTTTTATTATTTTAAGAGCACACACTAAACCTTAAGTTAGGTGGGGGACTAGCAGCTTACCTATGACTTGAGTCAAGGTTGAAGTTTGTGTAAACCCCAACTCTTTGCTGAGAGCTTAGATGATAGTGATTGGTATACGTACCATCCCATTATCTGTTAAGACCCCATATTGGTTTCACGAAGGTGATCACTGGGACAGCGAGAGACCCTCTTTAGAGCCCAAATAGTAAGCCTACCCCCATGTCTCACATAAAAGAACTAGAACCTATCGTTAGGGTGTATGCTCCGTAATATATTTCACATGAGCATATTCATCATGCCACATACATTCTCCATTAGCTTATGCATTCATGTAAACAGCTCAACCACGAAACACAGGTCCCCCTGCGAAGGTCCACAACACCCGGTTAAGAAGAAGAATGGAAAATGAAGGAAGGATCGAGCCAGAATCTCCGTACCAGAAGGACCTCGAAGCTGTCCGAAATGATGTGGCGCGTTTAACCAGCATGCTAGAAAGGGTATTAAAAACAAGAGATGGAGAGGGAACGTCAGCTCAGATGGAGGAAGCACCACCGGCAGTTCAATGCCCCGAGACACCTTATATTCCAGGGTCGAGATCACCAAAGAAACAACCTGAACCCGCTCGGCCCATTCCAATCCCTATTACATTGGATTAAACGGATGAGGAACCACAAGATTCTAGATTGTTCAGCCATGCAGGGTATGACAAGTGGTTCGCATTAGAGGAAAGATTAAGAGCAATTGAAGGGAACGATCTATCCGACCCAATCAGGGCAACTGAAGCGTGCTTGGTACCAAACATTATGATATCACGGAAGTTCAGGGTCCCGGAGTTTATTAAGTATAGTGGGACAGAATGCCCCAAAACCCATCTTCGTTCTTACTATAACAAGATGGCGGAGGTAATACACGATGATAAACTGTTATCTACTTTTTCCAGGATAGCTTGACAGGGTCGACCCTTAGCTGGTACATGAGGTTAGATAACATCAGGTTTCGAAAGTGGGCTGATTTGGCAGACGCTTTTTTGAAGCAGTATAAGTTTAACCTCGAGATTGCTCCTGATAGGACCAACTTGATGACAATGGAGAAAGGAGCTCAAGAGTTTGTAAGGACTTATACTCAAAGATGGAGGGACCAAGCTGTCAATGTACAACCTCCATTGATAGAGTCTGAAATGGTGACCCTGATGGGAAGCTCTGCCCAACATTTTTTTGATGCGGTACGGATTGCTGAAAAGATTGAGCAGGGAATCCAGAGTGGAAGAATTGTGGAACCCTTAGAGAAGAAAGGTTTCATTGGGAAGAGAAAAGAAGTTGAGGTGAATAATGTGGAAGAAAGGTACAAGGAGAAATAGAAGAATTACAAAAGCTACCAAACACCTACCCCCCAAACCACCAACATCAACTTTTCCAAACCCACCACTCCGAACCAACCTTTTTACTCAAAATTCCCCGCACATAATCAAAATAACTACCAAAGAAGAGACTATCCATAAGCTGAAGAACAACTACCACCTTTGCCCATGACCCTAAAAGAATTATATGCCCAATTACTAAACATTGGACATATTGCTCCCCTACCAGTACCACCGACACGCCCACCTTTCCCTGCCTAGTACAACCCAAATTTGACTTGCAAATACCATACTGGTAATGCAGGTCACAGCATCGAGACCTGCGTAGCTTTTAAGAGAAAGGTGTTACAATTGATCAAAATCGGATGGATCACTATTAAGGATCCACCCAATGTGAATCTGAATCCTTTGCCCAAACATGCTGCGGGAAGTAGCGGGGTGAATGCAATAGAAATTGATAGCAAAGTAAGGGTTCTCAAGGTGACTATGACTAGATTATACGACATGTTGGTGCAATCTGGACATTTGATGGGATCAACTAAGCACGACATTGGCGAAAATGACTTTTGCCCATTCCATGAACAAAAAGGGCATCACATAGATGAGTGTACCGATTTCCATCAAAAGGTCGCAAGGATGTTGACTCTGGGGGAGCTGAGGATAGAGAATATGGAAAGTAGTGGAGAGGTAGCAGGAATGGAGACTTTGAGAGCAACAAAAAAGAAATTTGAATGGATTGGGGTAACGAAGCTGAAGGCTGCAGAACAAAGGTTTGGGCTGGGATATAAACCTAAAAAGAAGGATTAGCAGCGGGCTGCCATGGCAAGAAGAGAGAAAAGAATGGCAAGGATCGAGGGAAGGAAGCCTGAAGAAGAGAATTTAGTCATTCCTCCGATCAGAGTCTCATTCCCAAAGGCAGTGTATGTCATACAACCTGATCTAGGACACGAGAGCTTTCTTCAGAAGATGTCATCTATGAGCATAAATATTGTGGAAAAGGAGGAAGTCCAGGGAATTGTCAAGAAGACTCGGTCCGGGAAAAGGGATGAAGAGCTACCACAGTTGACCATCTATGCTGTAGAGGAAGCCACTGCCCATGCATGCATTCGGAAGTTAGCCAAGGGAGAGAAGTTCCAGAATTGGGAAACCCAAGAAGCTCCATTGGTTTTCAGAATGCAATGAACAATGTTTTCTACATTTGTTTTTGTTTGTTTTGTTTTAAGGCCTAACAGGCCAATCGGATTTTATCTTTGTTTGTTGTGAACTGATTTTTTATGGATCATGCATTTTTGTTCATCTCTTTTCTTATTTTTTTTATTTAGTGCATTTACACTCATTTTCCGCAGGAACCCTGAAAGCGGAACTTCCACAGCACCACTTGCACTTTACACTGAGAATGAATGGCCGAATTATAAAGAACACATAATAGCTGTAGAAGAGGAAGACGGGGATGAAAATAGCATTAAAGAATTCACAAAATTATTAGAGCAACACGAACAAGTTTGGAAACCCTCTTAAGAGGAACTTGAAACCATAAATATGGGTAATGAAGAAAGCCAAAGAGAACTCAAGGTAGGAACTTTGATCACGCAAAAGGAAAGAGAAGACTTGATTGCACTGCTTTGAGATTATACAGATGTTTTTGCTTGGTCTTATGAGGATATGCCCGGTCTAGATACAAATATCGTGGTCCATAGGTTACCATTGGAGGAGGGATGCAGACCGATTAAGCAAAAGCTAAGAAGAACGCACCCAGAAGTTTTGATCAAAGTGAAGGCGGAGATTGAAAAACAATGGAATGCTGGTTTCTTAGAGGTGGTCAAATATCCACAATGGGTGTCCAACATAGTAGTGGTACCCAAAAAGGAGGGCAAGATTTGAGTCTGTGTGGACTTTAGGGATTTAAATCGGGCTAGCCCTAAAGATAATTTTCCTTTACCACATATAGACATGTTCGTTGATAATGCAGCTCGTAGCTCCGTGTATTCCTTTATGGATGGTTTCTCAGGTTATAATCAAATAAAAATGGCGCAGGAAGATAAGGAGAAGACGACATTTGTTACACCATGGGGAACTTTCTGCTATAAAGTCATGCCATTTGGGTTAAAGAATGCTGGTGCCACTTATCAAAGGGCTATGGTGACTTTATTTCACGACATGATGCACAAGGAGATTGAAGTATACGTGGATGACATGATCGCTAAATCGAGAACAGGAGAGAATCATGTCCAAATATTGAAGAAATTATTGGAAGGTTAAGGAAATATAAATTGAGGCTTAACCCTGCAAAGTGTTCATTTGGGGTGAATTCTGGGAAATTGCTAGGATTTGTGGTAAGTGACAAAGGAATAGAAGTAGATCCTGAAAAAGTAAAAGCTATTCAGGATATGCCTGCTCCAAAGACTGAGAAGGAAGTAAGGGGATTTTTGGGAAGGTTAAATTACATTGCTCGATTCATATCCCAGCTAACCACAACCTGCGACCCTATTTTTCGTTTGTTAAGAAAGAAGAATCCTGGCATTTGGAACGCGGAATGTGAAGAAGCTTTTGAGAAAATCAAGCAGTACCTGCTAAAACCACCTCTACTGGTTCCCTCTGTACCAAAAAGGCCACTAATTTTATACTTAACAGTGACTGAAACAGCGATGGGATGTGTGCTTGGACAACAGGATGAATCGGGAAGGAAGGAAAAGACCATTTATTATTTAAGCAAGAAATTCATGGAGTGTGAGTCTAGGTATACTATGATTGAGAAGTTGTGTTATGCATTAGCATGGGCTGCAAAAAGGTTGCGACAGTATATGTTGTATCATACCACATGGCTAATTTCTAAATTAGACCC
Source organism: Salix exigua (assembly GCA_032356905.1). Classification (NCBI taxonomy): domain Eukaryota; kingdom Viridiplantae; phylum Streptophyta; class Magnoliopsida; order Malpighiales; family Salicaceae; genus Salix; species Salix exigua. The sequence continues at coordinate 6,936,974 of CM063592.1, forward strand.
GTTGAAGGACATCTTTGAAAAGCCCTAATTATCCAGTCGAATCGCTAGGTGGCAAGTTCTGCTATCCAAGTATGATATAGTGTATATGACAAGGAAAGCGGTGAAAGGGAGTGTCATTGTTGATCACCTAGCAGACCATGCTATGGAGGATTATGAGCCGTTAGACTTTGATTTTCCTGATGAGAATGTGTTTTCAGTAGAGGAAGGAAAACCCGGATGGTGGACTATGTACTTTGATGGTGCTGTGAACATATAAGATAATAGAGCCGGGACAGTGATAATATCTCCTGACAAGAAACAATACCCAGTTTCAACTAAATTGCAATTTGGGTGCACTAATAACACAGCCGAGTATGAGGCCTGTATTCTTGGTTTAGAGACTGCATTGGAGTTGAACGTAAAGAAGATAGATGTATATGGAGATTCGATGCTAATTATTTGTCAAGTAAAAGGGGAATGACAAACCAAAGAAGAAAAGCTAATACCCTACCAAGAGTACCTATCTAAGCTAGCTAAAGAGTTTGAGGAAATAGAGTTCACACATCTAGGAAGGGAAGGAAATCAGTTTGCAGATGCCTTGGCTACACTAGCTTCTATGGCTAGAATAGACTTTGGGCAAAGCTTACAGCCGATACACATCGACATCAGAAATAACTCGTCTCATTGTTGCTCAGTTGAAGGAGAAATAGATGGAAACCCTTGGTACTACGATATCAAGAACTTCATCCAAAATCAGACCTATCCCATGGGGGCATCCAACATCGAAAAGAAGACCTTGAGAAGGTTGGCAATGGATTTTTACCTTGATGGAGAAGTTTTATATAAGAGGTCATCTGATGGGACTTTGCTGAGATGCCTAGATGGGGTTGAAACTAGAAACGCGTTGCGAGAAGTTCATGAAGGGATTTGCTCGACACATGCTAGTGGACATATGATGGCGAGGAAAATACAAAGAGCTGGTTACTTTTGGATGACATTAGAGAAGGATTGCATTGACTATGTTCGCAAATGTCATAAGTGTCAGATCTACGGGGACAAAATGAGTGCCCCTCCGATCCCTCTATTTAATTTGTTATCTCCATGGCCTTTTGCGATGTGGGGAATCGATGTGATTGGACCTATCAACCCAAAAGCCAGCAATGGTCACAGGTTCATCCTCGTGGCAATCGACTACTTTACAAAATGGGTAGAGGCTGGGTTATTTGCTCATGTAACACAGAAGGTGGTAAAGAAGTTCATTGAGAGAGATTTGATATGTCGATGCACGGCCACCACAAAAGATTATAACCGATAATGCCCAAAACTTTAATGGGAAGTTGATAACGTAACTCATGCTAAATGGAAGATCAAACATTCAAATTCCTCTCCTTATAGGCCCAAGATGAATGATGTTGTAGAAGCTGCTAACAAGAACGTCAAGAAGATTGTTCAGAAGATGGTAGTCACCTATAAGGATTGACATGAAATGTTGTCACTTGCTCTTCATGCATACCGTACTGCAGTTCGGACCTCAACAGGAGCCACTCCATACATGTTGGTATATGGGATGGAGGCGGTAATGCCTTTAGAGGTAGAAATCCCATCACTAAGAGTATTGATAGACTCCGAACTAGATGAAGCAGAATGGGCAAATGTCAGATATGAGCAATTGAATTTGATCAGTGAAAAGAGGTTAGCCGTAATCTGTAAACATCAATTATACCAAAGAAGGATGGCCAAAGCATATGATAAGAAAGTCCGACCTCGAAAATTCCAAGAAGGTGACTTGGTGTTAAAGAAGATATTATTTGTACCAGGACAAGATTAGAGTAAATGGGTCCCAAACTATGAAGGCCCGTATGTGGTGAAGAAGTCATTCTCAGGGGGAGATTTGCTATTATCTAGAATGGATGGAGAAGATCTAGCTAGGCCTGTGAATTCTGACTCTGTAAAGAAATATTATGCCTAATATGTTGTAACCTTCCTCAATAGATAAAATTTGGCCAGGAATTCTTGCAAGAAATCTTTTCCAAAGCATATGATCTTATAATATTTATTTACATTCTATCATTTATTTTTTATCTATTTTGTGCACCATGCTGGGGGCAAAATTATAAAATGGCAATTTGTTTTAAAAGTATCAATTTGTATTTTTGATCTATTTTGTGCCCCACGCTGGGGGCAAGATTATAAAATAGCGATTTGTTTTAAAAGGGTCAATTTGCAAATAAAGCCATGTTTTGAAATTCTTTCAAGTATATATCTTTTTGAGTTTTTTAGACATGAGTGAAAATAAAAAAAAATACAATGGAGCTAGAAAGGGTCCTATGTGGAGCAAAAGTCTCATCGCCAAGCGTAAAGATATGGCATGGGGAACACATCCTATGAAGGAAGACTACCACGAAGAAGGGGGGACCTATGTTTCTAAAGAGGTAACAAAACATGCATATTATTGTCATAACACTAACCTGACAGGAAATGTGTGGCGAAAGCTGATATAATTGCAAGTCATGAAAGATATGGAGAAATTGAATCTTAGGTCGACAAAACCACGGACAATTGATTGAGAATCGGTGTTGTTTCGTTCCTTGAACCGGGTCGGTCACCCGTAAAATGAGACCCTTCCATCCGGGCAGGTCACCCGTCATAATCAGACCCGGGTAAGTCATCTGTCACTATCGAGACTCTTTGAACTCGGGCAGGTCACCTGTCATAATCAAACCCGGGTAAGTCATCCGTCACTATCGAGACTCTTTCATCAAGGCAGGTCACCCGTCATAATCAGACCCGGGTAAGTCATCCGTCACTATCGAGACTCTTTCATTCAGGCAAGTCACCCGTCATAATCGGACCGGTAAGTCATCCGTCACTATCGAGACTCTTTTAACACGGCGAGTCACCCTTCATAATCCGACCTGGGTAAGTCATCCATCACTATCGAGACTTTACTAACTCGGGCAGATCACCCGTCACAATCAGACCCGGGTAAGTCATCCGTCACTATCGAGACTTTACTAACTCAGGCAGGTCACCCGTCATAATCAGACCCGGATAAGTCATCCGTCACTATCGAGACTCTCCTAACTGGTAAGCCATGAGTCGCAATAAGACAAGCTCCATTTTTTTCTTTACAACACTTACTAAACTAAAGTCTTTTATAAAGACTTTAGTCGTAAGCATTGTAAAGAAGGGGGCAACTGTTGTAACCTAATTTTGGGTCATGCCTCAAAGCTAAAAAAAGAAAAAAAATATATATAATAAATAAATAAATAAATAAATGGGGGGTGGTGTCGAAAAAAATCGAGTTAAAATGTTGGACGTCTTTGAAAGTTCGATTGTACCCTTTTTGTGCCCAAAAATAAAAACGCGGATCCAAAGCTAAAGTAATTTATTATAAGATAAATCCGCGCATAAACTAAGTCGTTAAAATATAATTATATTTTTATGGACCAATTTGATATAGTCGATGGTTTGATATAGAAGCGTAATTATATTCAGGAATTAATTTAGGTCCAATTGGAGAGTTTTAATTAAGTTTGACGACTTAATTATACTTTAAATTGATCAAATTAGTTTCTATTAAAGGCTTAGTCAATACGAAATCAAGTTTTTAAAATTAATTCGGGCTCAATTAGTGATATTTGAATTTTCGTTGGTCAATTTGAATTTTTCAAGCCAATTAAGCAAAATCGGGGACCTAATTGAACAAATTAAGAGTTTTACGGTCGAGTGGAGAACTATATTGCACAGATAAAAATCAAGGACCAAAGGTGCGCAAAAATAAAGTTAACTTTGAATTTTTCACAAGGACATAATTGCAAGATCATAAATTTAAGTTCAATTAAGGATGCAATTAGAGGAGTAACAAATGGAGGGGCCAAACTGTATTTTATAAATAAATAAATAAATAAAACTTGAGCCACCCGAAACCCCCACTTTTTCAGACAAAGCATGTACATTGAGCTACCCATCCCCATTTTTATTGAGCCACCCGAAACCCATGTTTCGAAAATACCTTGAGCCAGACACCCCGTTTTGTTTTTGAACCTGTCGCCATATAAAGAAAAAAGAAACCAAGAGTAAAAGGAGAACGGAAGAAACCAGGGTGAATTTCAAGCAAAAAGGACTTAGAGTTCTCGGGTCTCCATTTGGAATTTCCCTCTTCTTCCTCCCGTGCTCGGCTTGTTCCTGTCTTCTTCTCTATCAAAACCAAGGCAACTGGTTTGTCTTTTTTTTCCTCTCGGTTGGAGAACAAGGCTCACCATCGACCACCTTTCGTCTCGCCTGCCACCCCTCCTCAGAAACACCATCGCCTCTCTCTCTCCCGTTCGGCTTTCTCCCTCCCCAGAACCAGAGGTTTCCCTCTCCTTTTCTTCCTCTAAACTCAGCTACCCCGGCCACCACATTCACTCATCAAGAGCTGCCTCATCATCACCATAAACTACCCCTCAACCCCGTCAACTCATCCACCCTCTTGGACGAAGGCAGAGGTAGCGTCCATCGTCGGAATAGCTGCCCCCGACCTCTCTCTCCTCTTCGGTTCAGCAACGCCGACAGCCACCCCGGTCATCAAGCACCATTTCGTCACCCCCATAAGCTCCCCATACTCCAGAGACCACCAGCTCTTCCCCAGGTGAAGAACAACCCCGTCACAATGCACCAGCCCGTCACTTTCAACTCATTTTCCGGCGAGCACAGGCCACCATTCTCGACACCGTCACGACCAAAAGAACCACCTCGACGTCCTCTACACGAAGGTATTAACAGAATCTCCATTCGTCGCACTTGAAAAACTTCCATTTTCCTACTATTCGTCTTCTTCCTGTCTGCGAAAATACCCGGTTAAGAGTAACCGGGTCGGGTCGGGTCGGCGCGTGCCCAGCCCAAACCCAAGGTTCTCTGGGTCGGTGGCCCAGGCCCGGGATTGTCTGGGCCGAGACCCAGACCCAGAAGTTACTTGGGCCGAGACCCAGACCAGAAATTTATGCAGGCCACGGCCGAGCTACGCCATAAAGGCTGAGTTGGCAACTCGACTCGAGACCGACTGAGTGTGGCACCTAGATTAGTAAAGGGGTGGCTGGCAGCCCAGCCCACCCGAAAATAATATATACTAATAATAATATAATAAAATAATAATATAAATTATAAAAAATATATATTTATATTTATATACAAAAATATTTTATTCTATAAAAAATGTGTTATTTTTGTTGCATAAGGCCAATACACTAGCATATTTTAAAAATTGTTTCTTTTGAAAATGTATATATTATCTTGGTTTTTTTTGAAGAAAAAATGAGTTTTAGCATGTATTTTGCAAAGAAAAAAATCATTTCTTGCATTTTTGAGATTTTACAACATGTTTGTAAAATCCAAAGGGTATTGGCCAATATTCAAAAAAATATAAAAAAACTTTTCGGTGATTCATATTATTCATGGTTCGGAGTTTGGATAAAGGGTTGCTATTCAAAATATTCGGCGGGGATAATATGCTATTATTCCTAGTTCGGTGTTTGGATAAATTATATCCAAAATATTCGGCAGGAATAATATGCTCTTATTCATTTTCGGTGTTTGGATAGATAAATCCTAAAGGATTGATATCCAAAATATCCGACATGGATGATATATCATCATGTAAATATTTTTCAATATCTTAGCAATCATAAAACAAACAAAAACACCAAGCAGCTTACCTTAGGTAGGGCGTACTAGGGGTGCTAAAACCTTTCCTTTGCGCAACCAGCCCCTTACCCTAGAATCTCTGAAAGACCAATCCTAGGTTTCCTAGTAACCGTAATACTAGGTGGCGACTCCCTTTTTATAAAAATAGATAATCCCCCGACATTTAATCTCCCCGCTCATGGGGACAAGTTGCCACGACGCCGCTCTCAACCATTTTTGGGGTGCGACAATGGTTATTCATCTTGAAGGTTCTCCATTGACTTGGCATAAGGGGATCTTGGATATTCCAAACCCATATACTTTATACACCATATTCTCTAATTCTGAAATTTTATTCCGAGGTACTTTTTTATCTTATAGCTTCCTTTTATGGGTCGTCTTCACATAATAGATAGACTAAATGTTTTTCAGATCATCATTTATTTGATATGTATCTTTTGTGGCTCAGAAGTTAAGGCATGAATATTTGTTCTTTCATAACCTTTTCTTTGCCATCTTTTATTGTGTTATCATGAGCAAGACCGTTATTGGTTGGTCTTCTTTAACATGGCATCCACTGCTTTAGTAGGCATCACGCTTCTTCACATAGCCTTGTTTTACTTCACTTGGTATGAGATGAATAATCGAGTCTTTAATCACATTCACTTATCTCATTAGGATATTTTTAAGCATTATATTTAGTTTGTTTGATCTTGTTTGATTGAGTTTGAACCAAATTTTTATATATGAGTTGCTCTCAAGTCCATTTGGTGCTTCTTATAGGCATGAGGTACTATTGTGTATGTTGTTTTCAAGGTTTTCCCTAGCATCTAGATATATGTAAACAACCGATAAAATGATACTAGGTTATATAAAAAGTGGTCAACTGATTGCCTTTCCTTTTTGCCTATCAACGCAACCTATTTTTGCACCTTTTCAACTTCTTTTATCTTTTTTTTCTTATTATTTTTTTGTTGAGTTAACCTGGGTAACAAACCGTGATCTTGTTGGGGGTATGGCCCTCGTATTCAATATAGTTTCTTCCCTTCAATATAATTACATTTATCCTAAAACAGTTGTTGTTTAACATAATGTTTTGTAATATTCAAATATTATGCTTTTATAGTGGTATCGTTGTCAATACCAGCAATGATATCACTTACAATGGAGAAAGTGATAAGTTCCTAACTTTTACATTAAATATGTCTTTTAATTATTTATCTAGAATGTTTTGTGATAAAAAAAATGGATGGATTGTGTTTGAAATTAGAAATGAAATTGAAATTACTTGAAGAAAGGTGCAAACCAATGTTAGTTTAACTCATTATGTTTGTGCACCTACTTGTAGTGACAAAAATATGATTTCAATGTTGGTTTGTCAACATTAATGAGATGAATATTCTAGATCTCTATTAGAATATTAGACAAGATGAGAAAACTCCTCATAGCTACTCAAGTGGCAAGTTAAGCCCCTGACAACTCACTAGGTATAGTTTTTAATAATGTTTTTTCTTCTTCTTTTATTTAGGGGTCAATTGTTTACTTTGGACTTGTTTTATAGCATATGGTTTTAATGTTAACACACTAACAGTTTGAGCATCATTTTTTCCATGTCATAAGAAACTCAACGATAAATCAAGGCCTACCGGACTGGTAGTATATTAAGTGGTCGTTTGGCATCATGGTGCGATCCATGATTGCCAAACGGCGATGCAATTTTATTGTTTGGTTCGGGTGTAACTGTGATACAAATTGTGGGACCCACATAAAAATTAAATCCAAACACCGGTGCAAGAAAAGCAGCAGCATCCGGGATTCGGCTTGAAAAGGAAAATGGTGATTGCTCTTTGAAACATGGAAGGTTCTGCTTCTCTTCCTGCTGCGTTTCTCTCTTCTTTTTGTGAAACAATATACAGAGAGGAAGCTTCTGTTCTTCTAGAATTGATGCATGTAGCTCTGTATTGCTTCTGACCCGTGGCTCTTCATCGATGGCGGAGAGGGAGATCAAAAGAGAGGAGAGGGTCAGGAGATTGTTGGGAAGCGGAGGCATCTATGGATTGTAGTTGAAGAAATAGATGAATTGTTGTCGTTGTTTTAGACAGAGTGAGAGTTGGATTTCATTTGCAATTGACGAATCCCTGAATGGGTCTGTGTTTGTTTCTCAATTAACTGGGTCTTTATTCGTCCCATTTTGACGAAGCAGATGGGTTTAGGTGGGGGGGTTAGCAGATAAAAATATTAAAAGATAATAATATTAAAATATTTTTAATATTAAAATAAAATAATAATATAAAAATATTAATATTTTAATAATAATAATAATAATAATAATATATTATTATTATTATTAAAATAATAATAATACATTTTATTGTTATGATTATTAATCTATAAAATTTAAAAAATAATTTATATATGTATGTGTCTCCTCTTCCTGCTTGTCTAAAGATTATTTGTGTTCGAGGTGGTTGGGTTCTTTTAATAGCGTGGTTTGTAGTCTAATCTATATATTATTTATATATAATATATAATATTTGTTTTTTTAGGAATTATTAATTACATTATATTATTATAATTATTAAATTTACAATACACACACACACACACACATCCTTTAAAGTAATTTTACAAGTTAAAAGCAATATGAAAAGCTTGGTAGCCAAACACCCAAAACTGTTTTTTTTTTCAACCTCCAACTCAACCACAGTTTTAACCAAATACTTCACAGCTTATTTTGCACCACAGTAAAAGCGTTTTTTTTTAAATTGCTTTTTTTCAACCTCAAACACAAAAGCAAAAACTATACCAAACACACTATGGGTTTGTTTGGCATTGCAGTTGTTGTAGTTGAGGTTGAAAACAAAACAATTTTAAAAAAAGTGATTTTACTGCGGTTCAAAATAAACAGTGAAGTGTTTGGTTAAAACTGTGGTTGAGTTTGAGGTTTAAAACACACACACACACACATAAATTAAACACTTGTTTTTATTCTCCTATCAAACTACTTGTAATTTCATCCAAATTAAATCCATATGTGAAGGTCTCTATGATCCCGGAACAATTATAAAATATTATTTAAAATAAAATTAGAATTGCGATACAAAAATTATATTGTGATATTCTTTTAATATATTTATTTATTGTTATTAATTTTTAAATTTTTTTAATATATATATATATATATATTACAGCCCACCCTCTACAATATCAATTCTGTAACGCACGGAAAGCATAAAATTTTTGTTTTCCATGAAACGCCGGTTGAAAGGTAAGAAATAGTGGGTTCCATAATTAAACCAGCTTTTTTTATTATTTACCAAACACATATTTATAGATGTAACCTGCATTTTGTTGAAAACATAGGTTGCACCTCAATACCCAAACGGGCGCATAATCTTTAATGTCTCCTCCAGCTTGGGGAAAAGCCTGCATAATAATATCACGCTCAATCCTCATATTTAAGCTTCTTTGCAGCAGAGTCCCTGGCTTGAAGATCCTTCTGCAAATTATACAATTTCTAGGGCCTTATTGAACCCCATCACCAAAAGCATTGTTGACAGAAAATCCGAGCTTCTCCATTTCAGCACCGTAATAACAAAACTCCTATCTTTCCAGGTCCAAAACTCTCAGAATTTTCATTCTATCAAATCCTTCTTCCTTTTTTCTCATACTCATCATTTTCCTCTTGAAGGAAGAAGAAGAATCATCATTTTGTTTATAAAGAGAGGCTGCCACCAATCCTTTTTCAGCTTTATTAGTCAATAATAATCAGACTGTATTCATTTTCTCGATCATTACATCATCTCCAAGTATATTTAATAAATGAATATATGTTAAATAAAATGTTTACATCAATACAAGGTTAAAAATCTAACAAAATGCTTAACTCTTTTTTCATTATTTAAACCCCGCCCCTTCATTATTTTGGTTAATTTCTTAACAGTTAATATATATATATATATATATATATATTAAAATTATAACATGTTTAAAGGGATCTTGTGGGGGTGGGGGGAATGATTTTATAACTATATCCCTCGTTAGAAAAAAAAAAATTGGCTTAAAAATGCTCCTAACACCAAGACAAAAACCTATTTTCATCTACAGCTTCACAACCGTATGAGTTTCCATGCTTCATGTCTTCATCTCTTCTATTATAGGACAACAACCAAAAGAATGAATGGCTGAGATGAACATCTTGAAGCCTGTGAGATTTAGCTTCAGGGTTCTTACTAAATCTTGTAGTTGATGATAATGGCTCACTCATGATGAAATTGAACTTTTTAAAAATCTAGTTGTCCTTCCTAAATATATTAATAAGATTGAAGAGATTAATACAAATAATTACGGTTCAAAGAGCTCCCTGATCTGTGCAGAAAACAACCATTACAAACCTCTCTATGAATTTGTCCAGCTTTGTTGACTCGTTACCCAATTCTTCTGCCTTTTCCCCTAAAATTAGATGGGGCCAGGACTTTAAGGCTTTCTCCTTTGCATGCAAATTCTTACAATTGGATAGCAGATTTGGAACAGAAATGGAAAATTTCATTGACTAATATTTGATTCTTACCTGTTTTCCTTTTAGCATAAATTACATTCTGAAACTCCAACAAATTTTGAAATATCAGATGGACTTGAAGATATTTTAGCCATGGGAAGAAAGTATTTACAGAATGACTAGCCTGCTGTAAATAAGCAATCAGCACAAGATATAATAAGCTAGCTTGGGCTACCGCTCTTCTGAGTTGAACTTGTTCGAAGCTTCCTGGGAACAAACCAACAATAAACCAATAAGAATACAGAAACTAGCAAAAATGTACACGGTTTAAGTATGATGTCTCTCAGCCTGATGGAACAAAAAACCTATGCTCAGATAGAATGCATACAGTAATCTTTTTTACTCGTAAAAAAAAAAACTAGATGCTTTTACAAGCACTACAGGCTACTGATGACCATTCGGTGAGAAAATGTTAGATCTTTGCTGCCTCAACCGATTGGGATTGATGAGGCAGAGTAATTCTAACCTAATGAGAAGAATCCAGGCATAGAAAGCCAACATATGGATTCACAACTAGAGATCTTTCTGTGAAGGTTTTACCCCCCTGACACATTTGATGTTCCCAACCAATGAATGTATGAGGCTGTTTTCCAACAATAGAAATACAAGAATTGGTCTTAAAAATGAATTTAAGAACTAATCTACCAATTTACTAGAGTTTCAATCATCACTTAAAGCTGTTGAGAGTAACTTGCAAGCCATTACCTTCAGAAGATCAAAGACCTTCTCACATATGTACTTCTGCTGAATACTTGCACCCCGTTGTTGTAATTTGTCAGGATGAACACAAAGGGTGGCTTTCCTGTAAACTTTCTTTACAGCTGCTGAAGTTATAACTTCAGTCAATGGAATTGGCTGCCAGCCACTATCAGGACCAAGGATCTGCCACAAAGAAATAATTCAAGTAACAGTTTACAGGCTAAATTTAGTGAAAAATGCAGAAAGGAGATCGGAAATCTAAACATTATCACCATTAGAAAAACCTAAAAAAGCAAATGAAGTGAACTAGTTGGTGGAGAATATTTAAACAAGTGAAACTCTATCATGTCACCTTAACAACACAAAGGAGCTAGAAACTTTTTAATTTTAATTTGGCCACATTAAATATTCACTCAAAATTTGTCTTCATATCATATCCAAGAAAAATCTATTTATTTACATTTAGGCCAGCATTAAAGGAAACCAGAAAACAACTTCATTCTTAAAATGATTAGAGGAGAATGAACCATACATATTGCAAAGTTGAAAGTAATGCACGCAAGTTCCCTTCTTTCCCACTTGACCACCTCTTGACATCAGCATCCAGAGTTTCTGCTAATCTCTGCAAGCAAAATTAATTAGAGTTAAATACATAAAATATGCAAAGCAAGATAAAAGTTTGAGGAAAAGCTTCCCAAAAATTATTACATTTCTCTCTGCTTGTTCCCTCTGAGCAAGAAGATCTCGCATATTTTTCTCTGCTAGAGCTTTCGCCTGCCATAAAGCCAAAACATTACAGATGGGTTCCTTTATATAAACAAATTGATTGATATTTACAATCAAGGAATAAAATCATACCGCACGTTCAGCTGTTCGCCTATGTCTTTCTAACCTTGCTTTACACCTTTGAGGTGACTCAACTTCCACCCCTTCAGATCTCTCCATATCGTAGGAACCTTTTTGTACAGGGATGCATGATTCAGAAGCAATAAAGGAAAACAACAAATATGTGCAAAGGTGTGTAAGAAATTGCATAGAAATTCTAGTTTGTGCAGAATACACACCATTATATACAGAGGATGAAGTGCTAGGTCCCATTCCACCATTCCTGGATGAAGCAGAGAATTTATCTGAGAAAGATTTTTCTACTCGTTCTCTTGTCTCAAAAGCAGTCCTTTCAGACATTACTTTTCCAAAAGCACGCTCTCGTACCTCTGCAGTAGCTCTCTCGACTGCAGCACGTTCCCTGAGCCTGGCCTCTAAAGATGTTTTATTATCAGCCAATGACTTCTCCCTGGCCTCCACACAGGCCTTCTCTAGCCTTCCACGGGCTTCAGTGATTGCTCTTTCCACTGCAGCCCGTTCTGCTCTATCACGGGCTTCAGTATGTACCCTTTCATGAGCTTCAAGCGCTGCTCTGTCAACAGCCATTCTATCCTTTTCCCTCTCCCTCTCCCTCTCCCTCTCCTCTTCCATCATTCTAAGATGTTCCATTTCCAACTCCTTTTCTCTTCTCATCCTTTCAGCTGCCTTTTCTTCAGGTGAAAGGGTCTTGTTGAGATTCTTCATTTTTCTTTCACTTGCATTAAACTGCTGAGTTGATCCCAGGGTGCTTCCTTTTGCTTCTAAATCAGCTGGCTGAGCAGCTTCTATTTTCCTTCCAGTCGCAACTGATTTTTTCTCTTCCCCGGTTGACATGAAATTGTCCTTTCTGTCTTCATGATTCAGAACAACTGCCTGAGGCATATTTTTCCTTCTCTCACCCCTATCCTGAGCAAATTCCTTGCCTTGATTTGCAACATCAGATTCCATTTGGAAGGCTTTCTTCGTTTTCTCTATGCTCTTTTGTCCAGTGCCATTTCCAGCTTCCCCTGCTTTTCTCATCCTTTCATCACCATAAACCGAAGTTGCATCATTTTCCACTATAAATTGATTCTTTTTATGTTCTAAGTTGCCTTGATCCATATCAGACACTTCAGTTTGTCCATCAACCTGCGCATTCACTGTTTCAACTATTGCTTCCTTGTTGCCAATCTTCATCCCTGGAGGTAACTCGCTAATTTCTTCACGAGCATTCTCCCTGGTCACTTCTTGTTTTCTGTTCTTCCCCCCATGTTTTCCAACTAATCTAGTTGACCCAAGGTTCCTATTGTCATCCGTCTCACATGCCTGCTTTGCTACCCTGCAGTTCCCACCCATCTCATTTAGCACCCCTTGTCCATCATTCTCAGTGACATTCTTAAGCTTCACCTCACTGTTTACCAAGTTGCATATCTCTTGGGATGCATCCCCAATTTCTTCTGACTCACATGTTCCTAGTTCACTTGCTTCTCCCTCCAGAGCCTCTCTTAACTTCCCACTTTCATCTAGCTCATTTGTCTCTTCTAGTCTATTTTCAGTTGCTTCTTGTTCTAGAGCCTCTTCAATCCCTTCGTTTCCAAAACCATCTTTAGATTTCTTCTCAGTTCCTCTTTCATTAGCCTCTTTCTGTTTTTTCTTATTTTTATGCTCAAGAGCTTCTTTTGATCCTTTCGCATTCTCTTTGCTTTGGCAAACCTCTCTCACCCTCCCTTCATTCTCTTCCTTCTCAAGAGCTTCTTTGAGTCTCTTCTCATTTTCTTCTCTTTCACGAACCTCTCTTTGTCTCCTTTCGTTCTCCTCCCTATCAGTAGCCTCTCCTTGTCTCCTCTCATACTCTTCCTTCTCACAAATCTCTTTCAGTCTCCTCTCATTCTGCTCCTTAACAAAAGCTTCTTTGAGTTTCCTCTCATTTTCTTCCCATTCAAGAGCTGCTCTTAATCTCTTCTCCTTTTCTTCTTTTTCACAAGCCTCTCTCTGCTTTTTCTCAGTTTCTTCCCTCACACGATCCTCATTTATCCTCTTCTCCTTTTCTTCCTGCTTCAATGCCTCCTTCAGCCTTCTCTCATTTTCCATTTGATCAGGAGCAGCTTTAAACATCTTTTCATTTTCTTCCTGCTCAAAAGTGCTCCTTTCACCACCAACATGAATGAATTGTTTCTCATTCTCCATACTTCTAATAGCCTCTTTTGGCCAAGGCTCTTTCTTTTCCTCTGCAGTCTGCATAACTTCAAGTTCACTTTGTTCTCGTGGAACCTCTACCATGTTCTCATGTTTTTGTGACCCATTAGCTCTAGTTTGTCTCCTTTCAGTTTCTAAAGACAGTAAGTTCATTCTAAATATCTCCTCATCCTTCACTCTGAAAACCTCTTGAGCCACTTGCACCTTCATCTCAAGCCCTTTCTCTCCATGTGACACTTTAGCAGCTTCTGATCTCCCATCGCTTCCCCCCTGGTCACGAGCTGGTTTGGATAATTTAGGGTTCTTTGCATACTCCTCCAGTTCATGATCTGCTGTAAATGCTTGTACTTTCTTCCCATTTTCTTGCTGCTGTTGCATTTCTTCCGTGGCTGGGTTTTTCACCTTCTGCCCTTGTTCATGAATGTCCGTGTTCTGCATCAAAATGTTGTCATTATTTGCTGACTCTGCAACTTTTCCAGGCACATTTGTTCTCACCAGTTCAAAAAATTGAGTAGCTTCTTTCCACTCTCCAGCTTCATCAATTCTATCAGATCCTTGAGATGAAAAGGATTCCCTTCCATGCATCTCATCAGAAGATTTTTCTGCTGCATGTAGATGCCTTTTCCCTTCCAATGAATTTGGAATCCTAATATTTCTCATTTCCTCCATGACAGGAAACTCGATTTTATTTTCTCTTTCACAAGTTCCCTCTTCATATTTTTTAGTACCAGAAACATCAACAACCTTACTCACCCTACCTTCTCTATCCTTCCTATCATTCTTCAAACCTGATTTTGTACGGCTTTGAAAGCCGTCCCTTTTCCTCTCCATCAGTGCTTTTGCACTTTTTAGCTTGGCTTGAGCTTTCTTCATAGCCTCTTTTATAGCAGCGGCAGAGGCTGCAGCAGAGGAACTTGCATCTACCTCTACATCAAAGTAAGGTGGAGAACTATCACCAGCACTCCCTGAGGAAGCAACACTTTCACGGTTTGGAGTTGATTTACTAGAATCTCTCTTTTTGACATCTAATGCAGGTGGTGGTCTAGAAGGTGGCGGCAATTGAGAGGGGTGAGTTTTAAGGTTGACATCAGAAACAGTAACAAATGTCTCGTTAGGAAGAGAGCCGTTTCTGGCATATTCCTTATGAGGTCTAGCTTCATTTCCATAAACTAGCCCATCAGCACTACCATTAGCCGGATGTGACATGGTCTTCCTAAGCTTCTTTCCCCCCATCATTTCCCCAGTGAAATCAAAATTGAGATGTCCATCATCACTCACATGCGGAGGTGGGTACTCATCATCTGTCTTTGGCAAAGAGATGGATTTATTAACCATAAAAGCATATCCAGGAACATCAAATAGATGAGTAACTTGTGTGATCCCATTTGACATGCCCTTATTGCTGCTTTGACTGGCTTTATGATATGATATGTTAAATTCCATACTCCCATCAATGGACTCGTGAGAGTCACCATTCGACAAGCATCGGTTATTTGCAGAATTATCTGACACTTCTGATAGAAATTCAGGATCTTCCGGTGTCCTATGAATGAGTAAACAGAAAAAACACATTCCACTGTCAGCTTCTATCTTGCTGGGTGATACCAATTAAGGTGCTATTAATTTTTACTCAATGAATATAAACATGCAGAACCCACAAAACAATACAACAAATTAAATAAAATAAACGGCTAGGGACAACCACATCAGCTTGCAAGCAAACCATCAATATTTTTATAGCTAACCAATCACTTACAAAATAAACATAAGAGATAAACCCTTTTATATACATGAGATACTCGTAATTGTTCAATGGGCACGGCCTCCTTGCACCGGCGTACAAAAAGGGGTGTTTATATGTTTCAAAAGTTGTTTTAGAAAAAAAATAGAAATTTTTTATATTTTATTTTAAATTTAAAAAAATTAATATTCATAATTATTTTCATGTGTTTATATCACAAATAAATATTAAAAAAATATTTTAATCTATTTCTAAACTTTATTTTTCAAAAACAATAATCAATTGCACTATCAAAAAGCACTAAAATCCTTGGGTCCTACTTTAAAAGTCATACTCAATTCAATTAAAATAATAAAAAAGCTTTATACTTTAAGAAATAACCCAAATTTCTCATCAGAACATCTGATCATCCAGCCTTAAGCTTCACGGAGCACCAATGTACGCGTGATCCCACCACAATCTATGATCACTGGAGTTAAAATTTGAAAAACTTGAAAAATCCACAAACAAACAAAAATACCCACAGAAAAAACTTGAAAAGCACATAATGACCAATACCAAGCTTCATCAGAGGAAAAATCACGGCCGTTAGATTGCTCCGTCATCAACTCCTCGAAGGAAACATCAAAATCAGAGGCACTAAACCCACTAAAAACCTCATTATAATCAAAACCAGAACAACTTCTAACATCAAAGAAAACATCTTCAGCTGCTTCATTATCGACCAATGGGAGATCAAGCACTGGAATCGAGGAGGAAGCTCCACGTGGCGCGTGAAACGCACCGAATATCTCGCCGTAGTCTTCCACTCGAGGAGACAATGTTGGGGCTGCTCCAAAACGAGGAGGGGCAGCAAATACGTCGTCGTAGACAGTTTTGCTGGGGTTGGTGAAGGGCTTTCTGGAGAGCATGTTTGGGTGTTGAGAATGCGTGAGGTTTTCCATGAAAATGAAGAGAGATTCGGAAAAGTGTTTTGGGTTTATTTTATTTTTCTGTGCTCTGTTGCTCTGTTTCAGAAACAAAACAGAGCAGCAGTAGGAAGACAGTGAAATCAAAATGAAAATAAACATAGAAAAACACAGAGAGAGAGAGAGAGAAGGAAATGACAAAATTGGGCACTGCATTATTATTCTCATTCCATTTTTATTTATTTTTTTGTAAAGGAAGGGTAGAGGATTGGACACTGCATTATTAATCTATTTTAGACAAAGTTATCAATACTGTTCCGATCGCTGTTTCGGTTTTTTGATTGGAATGGAACGTTCTGGTTTCGGAGCAGTCCGGCGTGCCATTTCGGTATGGTACTGTTTATATATATTAATTTAACAAGTATAATTAAAATTCAAGATAAATTAACTTTAAATTATACAATATAAACAC
Source organism: Salix exigua (assembly GCA_032356905.1). Taxonomy (NCBI): domain Eukaryota; kingdom Viridiplantae; phylum Streptophyta; class Magnoliopsida; order Malpighiales; family Salicaceae; genus Salix; species Salix exigua. The sequence continues at coordinate 6,954,034 of CM063592.1, forward strand.
AAAGTTAAAAAAAATATAATCTCAAAATTAGAAACATATCTAAAATTTCAAAACTAGTTATGCTCTGTTATTAATTGAAATAAAACTTAAAGTTTTTTTCTTAAAAAAAAGGATCTTGTTCAAGACCTGTTTATAAATAATAAGCTAAGCCCTAGACGAATGGGCTACAAATTGGTCTAGCCATGATATTTAGGCCCATTTTTCAGAAGCGCACGTTATAAAAGTAAAACCCTAATGACACTGTCCATCTTCTAACCCTTAATTCCTCATCATCCGCCACAACATATCCATCTATCTTCCACATTAACCCTGAAGGCTAGAACACAACATTTGCTTCTCACTTGCTCGTGCACCTCCTAAGCTTCAACCTTGACATCAAAGCAACCTCTTTCTAAGTTATGCATCATGTTCTTCAAAATTCTGCATCTTTCCAAGTTCTGCATCATGTTCTTCAAAGAGGTTTAAGTTTTTTTTAAAAGGATACATTAAACGGCGTTGTTCTGATGAACCCGAAATGGAACCCCGCTGGAATTTCCAGAACGGACCGGAATGAAAACTGGGATGAAAACAACGTCGTTTTCGTCCCAGTTTTATAAACGGAACGGGACAGATTTAACAACTTTGGTTTTAGATATTGAGTTTCAAATTTAAAAAAAAAAGTTTTAAAAAATTTATTTTTATTTTTTATTTTAAATTTAAAAAATAGATTTTTAAGATTATTTTTATGTACAATTATGAAAACTAATTTGTAAAAAAAATTAATTTTAAATTAATTTTTAAACAAAAAATATTTTTAAAAATAATATCAAATATTCTCATAAAAGTCAACTTATTCTGATTCCAAATTCTTTTTCTAATTATTGGGAAGTACAACTTCACTTTTTTTTTCCATTTTTTACAATGAGTGGTTTCATATGGAAAGATAGAGATTACATTTATGTTTTTGATCCGGTCTTTAAAAAAAATAGTGTTTTAGTTTTTTTTTAAATATTTTTTTTTAAATTTTAGTTGTTTTTTAAAATAATTTTTTTAATAAAAAATAATAAATCAGAGCAATCTAAAGACAGTAAAAAAAAACTTGTACCTACCAAACACCCTTTTATTCATGGTTTTACTTTGCTAAATATACAGGGAGGGAGGGAGGGAGGATGATTGGATCGAGGATTTTTTTTTTAAGAAAAAATCGAATTTGTTTTGAATAATATAAAATAGCATGGACTAGAAAGTAATTTCCCAAATCGTCATGAAAGAAACGTTAGGTTGTAATAATCGGCGATTATTGAAAAAGAAAGGATCGGAAGAGAGTAGGCGGTAGCCAGTACCAACGCGGGAAAAAAGGAAAGAAAGGAGTGGGTGTCAGTGAGGTGAGGGTATCAGGTTTTGGAGGCATCGTAGGAATTTTAGGTTTGAATGTTCTGCACTGCAGTGATGCCACCAAACTGTCCTGTCCTAAAACACTTTGGTACACTGAAACGCGGTGTTTTGGGGAGTAGCCATGGAAAGCGAAAGGCTTGTGCCAATAATATGGGTGGTGTGGAGAAGACAGAGACAGGTAACCCCCACCACCCCCATCCATGGCTGTCACGGGCGATGCTGGTTTTCTGAAGGAGCTCAGCTTGCACAGTTCTGTGGTTTCTTTTCGTATTTCTTGTCCTCTAATAATATGGGTGGTGCTCAGAAATTTTTTGGAAAAAATTGATTTTATTTTTTTATATTTTAAATTAAATTTTTTTTGATGTTTTTAGTCAAAATAATTTTTAAAAATTAAAAAATAATATTTTAATGTTAGTTTTTTTTTGAATGAAAAACCGCAGTCGATTGAAAAATGTCTACGTGGACATTATTTTTCATCAATAGTTTAGGCTTAGCTTAGCGATTAATAAGGAGCTGTTTGACATTGTGATCGGAAAATATTTATGAAAAAAATTGATTTTTTTTTATTTTAAATTAAAAAAAATAGTGTTTTTAGATCATTTTGATGTGTTGGTATCAAAAATGATTTAAAAAAAAACATTATTTTAATGCATTTCTAAACAATAAACACTTTTAAAAGTCGCCGCAATCGTACTCTCAAATAGTCATTAAACATTGAATTTAGTTTTTAGCTGGATGGTGGCATTTTTTATCCTTTTTTATTTATTTCTAATATTAAAAAAAATAATATTCTAACTATTTTTAGTTGTCCGTACACACACGTTTATATATATATAAGAGAATTAATTCATTATTTTCGAAGCTGGGTGGTCTTAGAGCCTGTTTGACACAGCTGTTGCTGTAGTGGTTGAGGTTGACAAAAAGATGGTTTCTGAAAAGCGCTTTTAGCTGCGGTTCAGAACTGAAATTTGTGTTTGGTTAAAACTGTGGTTGATGTTGAGTTTAATGAAAAGCAGTTTTGTGTGTTTGGTTACCATGTTTTTCAAATTGCTGTCAACTTGTTAAATTAATTAAAAATACACATGTATAGACATACACACACATACATTTATATAAATATTTTGTTGGAATAATATTTTATGTTTATTAATAAATATAGTAACAAAATGTTTCCTTGAAGGAATCAACAAACCTGCTACTAAGCAACCTCTCAACATACTTTCCCAAAATATCCACCTCCAAATTCATCTTCTAACTAGCTTCCTTAAAGGAATTACAACTTTCTGCTGTGTATAAACCACTAACATAAAATTAAAACTCTTCCTCCTCCATAACATCAACAACTGTCAAAGTAGTCCCATCTACTGCAATAAACCCCTTTGGCACAATATATTTCAGCAACCCTTGATCTGTTTTCACTTTAATCCACAAAGAATCACCCTCCGGCTTCTTCTCTACGATCACACCCGTGCCATCCACGTGACCCTGCACAAAATGCCCTCCCATTCTACTAACAGGGTGGACTACCCTCTCCAAATTAACCAAAGATCCAATCTTTAACTCAATTAGAGATGTTTTTCTCAAAGTTTCAGGAGATAACCCCACAGTGAAGTCTTCATTAGTGAAATCAGTAACAGTTAAGCAAGTGCCATTAACTACAATGATGTCACCTAAATGTACACCTTAAAGTACTATTTTTGCCTCTATTTTAAGGTCAAAGCCACCATCTTTTGTATCACCCCAAGCGTTGAATTGTGCCCATTTCTTCAACTATACCCGTAAAAAGAGATCTTACTGGCTGAAAATGGGATTTGGGTTTTGGATTTTGGGTTTTTTGACAGTTTTGTGATGGTCAGAGAGAAAGAGTTGGGTTTTGAGATTGTAGAGAGGTTGTTGACATTGTGGGGTTTATAAATGAGGAGGTTTAGGAATGTTGATTTTGTTGTGTGTTTTTTTTAAGGAAAATATTTTGGGAGGGGCAGAGATGAGGGAGACGAGAGGCAGAGATGGAGACGAGAGGCAAAGAGGGAGAGGCGAGAGGATGATCTGCAATTAATTTTGGCCGTTATGGATTTCATGTGAATTTTTCCTTTGCCATTGTATTGTCACTCAGGTTCATTGATGTCGCGGCTGCAAAAGTAGCTCTCAGTAGCTTTTGCAGTCACAACGTGTTAACCACTCAAATGGCAGGACTCCCATCTAAAACCAGCTTGGCCTGTTTGGTAGTATGCAATGTTGGGGCCGCGTTCCAACTCAATAATATGTTGGAACGCGGTCCCAAACACCCACTTAATCATTAAAATCCATGGACAGTTAATAATACATTACATGGAGAATCAAGATAATGTTGTGTGGTTGTTGAATCAGCATGCATAATTTTCTTTGCAATCAATTATTATACAAGTCCTTCCATGACCTGAGGAAAAAGCTTGATAATTAGGTTTAAAGCACTGGACTACAGCCCACATGCATAAATATATACTCCCTCAACTTCTTGGATAATTTTGAAATAATAACTTTAGGGTCAGATCTCAAGTATGCAATCCATTATTGAAATGATTAACTCACAATGTGTTTATGTTTATGTTTTTTTAATTACATAATTCGATCAAAATAAGTGTTTAATACCTTCTTCCAAAAATATTTTTTAAAACAAATTTTAAAAAAATATTTTTATTTAAATTATTTTTTTAGTATTTTTATATTATTTTGATATGTTGTTATAAAGAAATGATTTTAAAAAATAGTATTTCTATATATTTTTTTTAAAAAAAAACTTCAAAAAATAATTCAAACTATAATCTCAACCATGTCCAAAAATCTGAAGGGCGTGATTAATTTTTGCTCAACAAACACGCTCGGTCGCTCTTAAGGCTGTAAATTGTAATTAGGGCTGGCAAGAAAGATGAGGCGACGGCATTAAAAATTCAAGAACCTATAATGAGTTATACAGCCCATGTCAACTACGTGGATTGGCTGGCTATCAACAACATGCATGCCATCTCTGCATTGTTGACAAGGTATTGATGGTGACAATAAAGAAAATGGCCACCTGTCCCCACTCCCAGTGGAGGCAACGACGGTGGCCGCAGCCGGCCACCATCATATTTCACGACTGATATGATCGATGTGACAGAAATCAAGCCCCATGGCCCTGCCCAGAGTATAAAAACAACATTTTGAGTGTAGTTCGGGACCCGCTATCATGGTCAGTGAAAGTAACCACGCCTCATTCCTCCTCTTTCATCCCGAGTATGGCAGAAGTACAAGGAATAGATAGCTATTACTTCCATGCAAGCTATTCAATATTCATAATGTTACCTATTGGTGTTTGTATGTGATTTTCTAGGGAGGAATAGAAAGATCTGTAAAACCCACAACTTTTCCCAAACAGTGGCTTGAAAATACATTTAGCTTCAATCAAATGCTTCCATTGGAGTCATCCATGGTCCGACACAACGAGTGTTTTCATGCATGAATGATAACCATGATTTTGTGATTCAATGATCGATCTGGGTATTCAAAATTAGAGAAAGAGAGGGAGGGAGGGAGGGAGGGATCGTCAACTCCTTTGCCACCTCTCCTTCTTTAATAGGCAAGATAATAAAAAAAAGGATAAAATTAAGTAGTTGGAATTAGAAAGCAATTCAGGTGAGAAATGTGAGTTTGTTCCTTATCTAAACCACAATGGGAGTTTCTTTTTGTCATAGAAAAACTACCCGGTCGTGTTCTGGTCTAAGATTCAAATAAACTACCAATGATGAACAAATTAAATATAAGAGGGGTTAAAAAATAGTATAAATAAATTATATTTTGAAGATTAATTGGTTCATCGACGTAGTGTAAAAGATATATTTAGTATAGTTTATTATTTCTAAAATTGCAAATTGAATTGTAAAATTATATAATTTTACGAGTTAATATATTTCTAATATATAAAATCAAACTAAAAACTCCAAAAAAAAAATCAAACTTGACTCTTTTTAAATTGGTATAATCAATTATGAGTTTATAAAATATATGATATAAATTGAGTCATATCCGAATTTGATTTTAAAATATTTATTGACTAGTTTTGTGATATAAGATATATTTTTAAAACAATGTATAGGATCTAAATGTAATTTTATGAGGGAAGTAATTGACACATGAAAATATATTGTTGTAATATTTTAGCTCAAATGAAGTTCAAGAACATATTATTTCAAATGGCTGAAATTACTAAATGAATCTTGTCAAATCTATCGACTAGACCTTTATGTACTGTTCGATTTACATGTAATATTTTTTTTGAGATTAAATTGGGATGAAAATTAGATATCTCAATATTTCCAACAATATATGGTATCCCTAGTAATCCATTCAAAGAAAATAGAACGGAGTGATCTACCAAAAATATAACTTTTTTTTTTTTCATCTTATCTTATCTATTTATTTAAAATTGATTAATCATTTTTAATTTAGCTTGCATCCATAAAGGATCCATTAGGACTGCTGTGATGATAACAACTAAGTTGTCATCGGTTCCTTATATCTTCTATCATTCAATGATTCCTTCATATGTCAAAAAGTTTTGTTTGAAGACATTTTATTTCTTCATGTCATTAATTTCTTGATCTATGTCATCTATCTCTTTTATTTTATTTAGACCACTCACTTATTATAGTATTATTGACTCTTTTTTTTATAAGATTTTGATATGATGTAATTTCTTGGCTAGAATTGTTAACGTATTATAAGTTATTTATTTATTTATTTTACATTCTGAGTTTATATTGTATTTTTTCATGTTGTTGTGTTAAGAAAATATTTTATTAACATTGTTGTGGGCCTCCTCTATGTACAAAAAATGCATTTATAACCTGTGAAAATTATTATAATATATTTTTTAATAAGAAATTTTAAAAAAAATCAATGGTCTATCATTGAAGCAACTCCCAATCCTATAGTTCAAAAGAAAGTTTCAAAAAGCTCACTCCATCACAGTACTTTTGGTATCCGGTGACCAATCACAAGTAATAATGCCAGTGGCTAGCTGCTGCCCATAGGATGGATGGGTGCGTCTCCGAAAGCAAGGCACAGAAAAGATACAAAATAAAAGGTCCTAAATGGGCCCCGTTGTAAACCAATTACCAAAGCCGAAAGTAGACCAGAGACTGAGGAGCCCTTCTGGCCCCCAATGTTTGCCACTTTATTAAAATCGTCATCATTCATTGAGTTAATTTTTTTAAAAAAATTAAATTATTATTTTTTCAAATTTTATCATTTTTTTTTTAAATTACAGTGTAAAACAGTTACAAGCCTTCTATTGGACCTGAAGCACCTAATCCAAAATATTTTTTTCTTGACACACCTACGTGTGGGACAACCTGTGGGCAAGCATAAGGTGGGCGCAAGTAGAAGTTGGATCCCAAAGGTCGAAGACACCAAGCCCAATGGTGTTTGTGAACTGAACCCTGAGAATGTGACCCAACAAAACATCACATATTGCCTTGTTTGTAATCATGCAAGCAAACAATTCATTGGCTTTTGCTTCCACCTGATTAACAGACATAATTTATCTGGCCATTGATCATATCTGCCATCATGAACATAGATGATGTCAAATTCACTCTGCCATGAACAGTAACCCCTCCTGGAAGAAGCAAGTTTAATTTGCGGTTGAGGGTGATTCCGTTACTGTTAATTTCACGGCAACTCTATCCAAAAGGAGGTGAAAAGAACAGCCTTAGATTCGAAAAGCAGGACCAAAAGCACCTGATTCCACATTCTTTATTTGTGGTTAACATATGCAAAGCAATTAGGGTCTGGAAGTACAAATACATGAGGGCCTTCTTGATAAGGTCCGGAAGGTGTTCTGTTGATTCCCCCCCACCTTCAAGGAAAAGAAACTCGAGTCTCAAAAACAAAGAGGATGAGCGTAGCCATACGCCTGAAATGTGCAGTATAATTTGACCTTAGCACTTCAACCCTTGAAATTATTGGAATGAAAAGCAGCCAGCTCTTTAAACCCCCACAAAACAGACTATCCATTGACATGAATCTCAGGAAGACAAACCTAAAATGGAGTGACCAAACTTCAAGCAGCTTTTGGCATTTTGTCTGGCATTATATTATTGGAAAGAATAAGCTCCGGAGATGTTTCCCGCACAACTCCAAGCATTGAATCATATTCTTCATCACGGCGAGCGAATTTCTTGCGGAGTACCTTCTCAAACTCAATTTCATCAAAGCCTTTGGCATTTTCTGCTGCGTGAACTTGTGCCAAATTGGCATAATTTAATGCTGATTGGGAGATGAAGGCCTTCTCTTCTTCTGTGAGCTTCCTCAGGAACTTAGCTGGATTGCCTCCCCACACCTGACAGCAAAGAGATCACTTGATAAGGGTAAAATACAAACCACATATAATGAGGTATTTTTGGCTCTAATCCAAAGGTAGCCCTTTGACTTGACTAAACAATACGTGTACAATGGCCACATCAACATAATATCGCAATTAAAATAAAATAAAGAGTTCCAAGCCGAAGCAGCTGCATGGAAGGTTCTTCAAAATATTTAAGCATTTTGAAACTTTCAACTAAGAAGCATTTGCATAAGTGACCCACGAGATACACATGATTACTTCAGCAGCAGAAATAGGGAGAAAACAAAGCTGATTACTCACCAGAGCACGAAGGATTAGAAATTTATCTTACTAGGAAAACATGCTAGTTGTTTCTATCTCCCACTAGATACCATTTATACCAAGAAATTAGAGAGCTTCATCATCAATAAAACCAAAATAATGACCGGCATTGTCAGTCCAATGGTTTAAAGTAACACTTTACCATGCAGACAATAGAACAAAACATCAAACGACAAGGAACTCAAGTTTTGAATTGCTTAGCCATACTTTATGTCAAACATAACTTCCAAAGAAAAAAGGAATTGAAATTTCATTGGACAAGAGCTTGCATGCTTTAGGAAAAAACATCAAGAAAATCAGCGAGGATAAGTTCACACACCTCTCCACAGGGAATCCTGGTATTCTGCCTCACAAGAGCTCCAGCAGCAACCATGGCATTTTTCTCAACACATACCCCATCTAGCAGGGTTGCACCCGCACCAACAAATGCTTCGTCCTCAACAGTGCATCCATGTAAAACAGCACTATGACCTGCTCATTTCAAGTTTGTAATCATAAGCCAAGATCCTTGAGTGAGACACCCTTGGCAGGACTATGATATTTTCATTCAGAATGTGACCAAGCATGACTTACCAACAGTAACATTATCCCCAATGATGGTTGGTAAAACCTTTCCACTTAAGTTAGACTTTGCAACATGAACAAGAGAATTATCTTGTATATTGGTTCCAGACCCAACACTGATGCTGTTAACGTCACCTGCACAGATGGAGCCACAGTTGGACAAGAACCAGCAATATATGATACACACAAGCACACCATGATCTTCCATGAAAACGAGGTTATTCATCCATATTTCAAAACCTAATTATGTAAGCATTTAAACTAGAGCATCGTGTTGAGTCAAGCCACCATACCAAACTTTATCCTTCACTAAATTCATGTGGCTAATATAATACCCTACAGAACGAAGCTATCACTTCTAACTTGGCATCATTATATCTAGAAACAGCATAATCGAACATCAATGATAAGTGAAATAAGGACGGAAAAGGGGGAGAGTGAGAATTTCTGTTCTGATGGAACAATAATGTTAGGCAAATAAGATGTCAATCTTACCTCTCAAAACACAGCCGTACCAAATGGAAGAACCTCTTCCCACGTGAACATTGCCAATGATAGATGAACTAGGAGCTACAAACGCATCCTTATCAACAGCAGGAGCTTTATCAAATACATTCATGAGCGTCCGATGCCTAGATACTATTTAATCAAAGAATGAGAGTTGCTTATAGAAATTACAAACCATATACCCATTTCTGAATCTACTATATGTAAGAATAAATAAATAAACAATAGGTTATTAAAAGAAAGAAAGAAACCAACGGATCTTATAATTAAAAGGGAAAGAAGAAGAAGAAGCTTGTAGGTGTTTAGAAAAAAAAAGAAACACAAATTTAAGGTAATTGAAAATTCAACAAGGCTTCCTCCTTCCATTTCTTCAATAAAGATAGATAGAACACAACCAATAGCTGAATTATATCAATGAAACCATAAACCAGATAATACTAATCCACCTCACATCACCCCCATCCCCTCTCTTTTCCTTTTTCCTTCTTATTTTGAGGGAACCTCCATATTTTGGGAGACTTACCCCCAACTCCAATTCCATTATCTTCCCATCATTATGATAATAATTGTTTTTACACTTATTCGTCTTATTTCTTAACTCATTCAAAATTTGGGAAGAAAAAAATGGGGCTCCATTCAATTAAAAACAACAATAGAAACAAATTGCAGCAATTAATAGCTGAATAGCTGTTTCCATTAAAACTATATATATATATATATAAAACTGAATCATACTCACGTTGTTCTTGGAAGTAGTAGTTGCCTTGAAGCCGGCAACCGAGGCGATCAAGTGCTTGACCAGTTTCACGGATCCAGAATCCTACGCTGTAGATTGCTCTCCCTAATGTCCCCATCTAATCTTCTGCCTGCTTAGATTTTGATTTATTTCTTCAATTGACAGAATTATTATTTTTATTAATAGAGGAAGAAGTAGAGGAAGAAATGAGAACAAATGTAGAGACTAAGAAATGCGAGGAGCCGGGGTAGTAGACACTGACTACCCTTCAAAACGATGTGCAAAAGACTCCCTGCGCGTGCGCTACACGAGTTCCATCTTGTCTACCTGTCACTTCACAACAACAATTTCTTACCTGATATACTTAATTAAAGCTTTTTTTAAAAAAAAGGTTTTGAAAAGTTTTCAATTTTTAAAATTATTTTTTTATATTTTGATAGGTTAATATCAAAAATAATTTTTTTTTAAAAAAATATATATATTATTTTAATATATTTCTAAACAAAAAAATATTTTACAAAATAATTTCTATCAAAATAAAAAAAGAGTATATATTTAAAATATAAAATATTAAACTATAATCATTGTAAATATAATAGATTAACTAAAACTAATATATATATTTAAAGGATTGACTTCCATCCTTAAATTAAAATGTTCATCTCTCAATTGGTGCAAACAATGAAATGCTACAAACCAAAAAATAATAAGACTTAATATCTCTCTATAAAATACCAAACCTAAACTCTAGAAGAAAAAAAACCAAAAAACTGTATTTCTTTTTTATAACTAGGGTGTCCGAGTCAGCTTACATACACCATAACTAATTCCCGGATTCACTGAACATCCTGCAAACCCAGTGAGCATGTAAGGCACACGGGGGTAATAGGCGTACATGGTGAAACTTGAATCCTGATGCAGAGTAAAGAAACAAATATCTTCAACCGCTAGGCCAAAACTCCACTAGCGAGAACATTGAAGCACTAGTTTGGAAATATACTGGAGTGAAGCTATCAATCCTGGTAAAGCTGAGAGACTACATTTGAGATATATACATTGGACATATTTTGGAGGAGATGAAATAGAGTTCAATTGTAAGAAATCCGTCTTGTTTAGTGAAGAGTAAGGGTGTCTTAAATTATTATTTTTTTAAATTATAATAATCATGGATTCATTGATATCCATCTATAATTTATTTTAAATAAGTTACTGATTAAAATTAAAATATTTTGTAGGAGTTCAATTTCAACAAAATCTTAATCCTAAAACTGAATGGATACTAAAAAGTTCATTAACCATATCTTTTGAAAACAAATTTCTAACAGGAGCAAGTATTGGCTTGTATGGGAGTGTGTGCTTTCTTGTAAAGATATAGCCACGACGTTGGCAAACCACCATAACTATGAAAGATGGGGACTGATTCAAACGACTCTTTAATTTTGAGAAGCTTCATTTGTTAATAGACAACACTCCCACTACAAAAAAAGAGAGGTCGTTTACAACGGATTTTTGCAACCAAAGAAAATCTGTTGCAAAAATTGGAGTAGATTAGCAACGGAATATGTTTAGCAATTGATTTTCTGTTGCAAAACATATTCTGAAAAAAGAAAAAGAAAAAAATGGATTGCAACAGATTCACCGTTGCAAATTTAAATGGCAATGGAAAGTCCGTTGCAATGTAATGTTCATTTGCAACGGAAAATCCATTGCAAATGAAAAATATGTTGCAACGAATTATCCGTTGTTGATTAAAGCTGCAACATCAAATCCGTTGCCATGTTTTTTTTTAAATCACTTAAATACCTGTGTCAACGCCCATTTAAAACAATTAACTTAAGCGCCAGTGTTCTTTGCTCTCAATTTTCAAAATCAAAGCGCCAATGTTCTTCTCTCTCAATTTTCCAAAACAAAGTGCCAATGTTCTCTCTCAATTTTCCAAAACAAAGCGCCAACGTTCTTCTCTCTCAATTTTCAAAAACAAAGCCTGCGCACGCACCTCAACAAAACCATTAGTGAACAGTGAAATCAAAATTTGTTTCAGCTTTGTTTCATCGATCTCCACTTTGTCGGCGTCGATCCTCATCTACCCAATAAACCCATCATCACCACTACGAAGATTTGCTTCCTCTATTGCTTACACTCACGGTACAAAATTGTTAAATGCTTTCTATGAGTTGGCCTCCTCATTTCCATGTTTCATTGCTTAGTTTTTAATTTTGCTGAATCTGTTTGCATTTGTAATTGTTAAGTGTTTTGGCAGATGAGTTTTGATTTTGAATGTCATCACCCAATTTTTGGGTGACTCCCCAAAATATACCAAAAAATAATAATAACAAAAAAATAAAATAAAAAGGGTCAACATTGGTAGAAAAATCAATGTGGAATTTTTGGTTGTTTTCGCGAGTCCGATCGTATCTCTTTTGTCCCCAAAAATAGAGGAAAATACAGATTTAAGGCAAAAATAATTTATCATCGGATAAATCTGTGTAAAAATTAAGTCGGGGGATATAATTATATTTTTATGGGCCAATTTGATTTAATCGTCGGCTAATTTAAAAGTATAATTATGTTTGGGAATTAATTTAGGGTCCAATTAAAGGATTTAATTAAGTGTAAGGACTTAATTATACTTTAAGTTGGTCAAATTAATTTTATTAAGGGCTTAATCAGTGAAAAATCAAGTTCTTGAATTTAATTCGGGTTCAATTGAGAAGTTGGGAATTTTCGGAGACTCAATTGAATTTTTCCAAGCCAATTGTGCGAAATCAGGGGTCCAATTGAAAACAATTGAGAGTTTAATGGTCAATTGAGGGTCAAATAACATAAATTGGAAGTCAGGGACCAAAATAAAAAAAGGCGCGCAAATTTAAGGCTAACATTAAATTTTTCACGTGGACACAATCACACAAAATTAAAAAGTTTGAAACCAATTGAGGGTGTGATTGAACCAATTAAAAAATGAGGAAGCAAATTGATTTTTTCCATCTCCTCCCAAATCATTACGCGTGACTGCACTATTCAGTCACCTAAACAGTGCAGACACGCCGCTTGAGCACGCCACCTGTGAGCGTGCGTCGCCTGAGTAGAGCCCCTTCTGCCCCGTTACTAGTCAAGGCAGGCGGTGCCCTCTCGGCTACACGCCATGGGTATACAAAGAGGCTGCTCCTCTTGCCTATAAATGCATGCAGAGGGGGGACGGAGAAACAAAGAGGGGACGAAGAGAACATAGAGAGGAGAAAAGAAAGGAATTGGACGCAAAAAGGAGAAGGAAATCACGGGAAAAAAAACGACGGAAGATTTACGTAAAAGACATAATTGGATATCGTAACCGGTTTATGATTATCCGTTGGAATTTGGCCAAAATATCAAAAATAATTTTAAATATTTTTATTTTATCTATTAGGGTGTAAATTTACATTGTAAAGTACATCCATGGATAAAAAAAGAGTTTTTAAACTACGGTATAAAATTACATTGTAAAGTACATCCGTAGAAAAAAGTTTGTAGCCGCGGTGTAAAATTACATTGTAAAGTACACCCGCAGACAAAAAAAAAAGTTTTTGAAAATGTAGTGCAAATTTTTTAACTTAGACAAACAATCAAGCAACGATGCAACTTACCTTAGGTAGGGTGCACTGGGGGTGATGCGTCTTCCTTTTGCACAACAAGTCTCCTTGCCCAAGACTCTCGCAGACCAATAGAGTAACCTTAATACTAGGTGGCGACTCCCAATATTTATAGTCGTAATTTTTATGACTATTAAACCTCATTTTTCACCGTGCGCCGTTGTCCCCTCGAACACAGGGGAGACGACGGGGGGAGAAGCGCGTCCAAAAATCGCCGTCGCGACATTGAATGTAAATTGATTAGATTTTTGTTGCTAATTTGGGGTTTTTTTCCTACTTATTTGTAATTGTTTTTCATTGTGCAAGAGGGAAAAGACTGAGAGAGAGGTTTCTGCACTTTTTTCTTTGTTTGGTCTTCTTGTATATGAATCGGATGAATTAAATTTAAGCAATTGTTCCGATTTCAAGTGCTTTACAGGACTTGGCCTCTTCCTCCCCAAACTCAGAATGTTTAATATATACAACTGTGAAAAGCTCTTTGTACCTAAAGAGATGCAAAAATTCACATCTCTGCAGGAGCTGACAATTGCTAGCTCGCCAGCAATCTCTGCAGGAGTCCTTCCCAAAAGGTGATCTACCTCCAAACCTGATGTCACTTGAGATCTTTGAACTGAGATAATATAGATGGGCGCCTGTCAAAGTGGAACTTACGAAGTCTAGCCTTTCTTAGATATTTCATAGATGGTGGATGTTGACACTGTAACCTTTCTAGATGACGAGTGCCTGCTTACTTCTGTTTGGATCGTTTGTTATAGGGTTGTTTGTTATAGTGTCTCTTTCATATACACTTGAATTCGTTCTGTAATCAATAATATTTTGAATTATATTGAAACAAAGATGTTTTGTTTCTAATTTTGCAATTGAATTTATGTAACAAAGATATTCCGTTGCTAAAAACAAAGATGTCTTTATGTAAAACATCTTGTCCATGTTGAGTACAATTTGCATCGAAATTTCCGTTGCAAATTGTAATAGAAATTCCATTGCTGAGAGCATGATTTGCAACGAAAATTCCGCTGCAAATCTATTGCATATTCATTTATAACGGATTATCCGATGCAAATGAATTTGCAACGGCAAGAGTGCAACGGATTACTTCCGTTGCAAATTAATATTAGTAACGGATTCCTTTGTTATTTTCAACGGATCAAGTCGTTGCTAATGACCCTTTTTTTACTAGTGTCCTTAACGTGCCATTGAATTTCTTGGACCTTTTTATAGAGATAAAGACCCATTTCTGGCCAGGGTTTTTGATGTAAAAGCTTCATAAAATGGCAATCCTTGGCCCCGTAGATGCTTTTTTGTTTGTTTGTTTGTTTTATACCCTTACCTTTTTGAGGCACTTCTACAACCATTGTCTAGGATGATTGCTGCATGATTATTAAGCAACAATTCTTCTGGATCATTTTTTATCAAAATAATACACACAACAGACACTATGAATAGAAATTGGTGCTCTTTCATGTTATAAACAAGCAAAATAAAGCAACGTATTTGGAGGGACAAATTCATCCGGGGTAGAAAATCTGAACTTCAAGTAGCATTAACATCCATAGCAGCAACACCTTAATATGGGACACATGAGTATGTGGCCAAGGACTTTCAAAAACCAGCTTCACTACACATGCTGCCTATTGTCGGAGCTCTTCCTGTGCATGCAAATGAAGCTGCCCACAAATTCTGCAGAATAAGTGCATGGTCAGGCTATGAACTATCCAAGTGCTTAGAACAAATATTTTCATTTAGATATTTAGTTGTAAGCATCATTGCTTCAATGAATCACAATGCAGCTCTACCGGAACCCTTTGATTCTTGTAAAAGAAAACTATCGGTAGTAATAATGAATTGAGAACTGAGAGATATCAAAAGCATCACAAGGATAAAGAGTTTAGGGTGAACAAAATCCATTGGAAGCTTTTGAAACCTTCCTCGCACAGAAAATAATCAGAGAAATCCATTAAAGAAAGACACGATCACTAGTATTTTATCAGGAAAAATCAGGTATGGTATTATCAAAATCAAGTATTGTTGTAAAAATTATAATTGATATTTCAAAAGACTATCCCATATTGATAAAACACAAAAGACCTCTTCATTGCAAAGAAGTATATATAAAACACAAAAGACCTCTTTATTTTATTTTATGAGCTGTTATTATGCTCTCCTCTTTGTTTGAGGAATAACCTGTTGAATCTTGGAGGATACTTTATTGTTGGGGAAATATCCTTAAGAACAGTACTAAGCACGCCTCAAGTTAATTGTTATCGTTCCTTGTATTTCATTATTTACATAACAATATTAAGGATAGTCTCAACTTTTAATATGGACAAAAACACTATTGCTAATAATGCCTCTGCCCTCAACATTGTTGCTGCAATTGTTCTCCCATTGGCTAAACCAGCCACTTTTCCATTGGCAAAACCATTTCCTGACATCTCGAAATTTGAGGTGTTCTCTGAAGAGAACTTTCGAAGGTAGCAAGAAAGGATTTTTGGCGTCCTCGACTTGCATGGCATGGCTTGGGTTCTTGTCGATCCCAAAGATGCTGAGAATGTTAAAGCATGGACACATGAAAATAAGATTTGTAGACACTCTATTTTAAGCACTCTCTCCAATGAGTTGTTTGATGTATATTGCAACTACAAGGAAGCAAGGGAGATATGGAGCAACATGGTTGCAAAATACACTACCTAAGATGTTGGCAAACAAAAATTTGTCATTGGTAAATTTTACCAATGGAAAATTATTGATAACAAACACATCAAAGCTCAAATTAATGAGTACCATAGACTTCTTGAAGATATGAAGGCTGAAAATATCAACCTTTCTGAAGCTTTTATTGTTGGAATACTAATCAAAAAACTTCCTAACTTAAGGAGTGACTACAAGTAGCAACTCAAGAACAAGAATAAACAATTGTCGTTGATTGATATTATCACTCATATCATAATTGAAGACACAAATAGAAAAGAGCTGCAAACTACAAGGACGAAGGAGATTACCACCAAAGCAAACTTGGTAGAAAAGAATTCACATCAAAAAAGGTGTGAGAACAAATTTAATAAAAATTTGAAGTCCAATGGTAACAATATCACTATGTTCAAACCCAAAACCAACAATTTTAAGAAAAAAAGGAAATTGCTTTGTGTGTGGCAAACCTGACCACCATGCACCTCAATGCCGTAATAGAAAGAGAAACAATAGTCCTCCTAAAACTATGGCCAACATGATTGAAGGAGAAGATATCATTGTTGCGGTTGTTTCTCAAGTCAATATGGTGATCAATGAGAAGAATTCAGTGGTAGACTCTGGTGCTACTAGGCACATATGTGTAAATAAAGAATTCTTCTCCACTTATACACCTTTTAAGGATGGAGAAGAAGTGGTCTACCTTGGAGATTCAAGGACAACAAATGTTCTTAGAAAAAGGCAGAGTCATTTTAAAATTTACTTCGGGAAAGACGTTGGCTTTGAATGAGGTGCTGCATGTCTCTAATATAAGAGGAAATTTGGTCTCTGCAGCTGTGTTGGAAAAATTTGGGATTAAAGTATCATTTAAATCTGATAAGATTGTAATGACAAAGAACAATGTATTTGTGGGGAAAGGATATTGTAACCATGGACTTTCTGTACTCAATGTTGCTGAAAACATGAATGAAAATGCATCATCTTCTGCTTACTTGCTTGATAGTATTGATTTATGGCATGCTAGATTAGGACATGTTAGTCTATCTTATCTTAAGAAAATGAACTCTCTTGGTTTAATCTCTAGTTCAAATTATTCATCTATAAATAAATATGAAGTATGTGTTGAAGCTAAAATTACTAAGAAAACATGTACATCTGTTAAGAGAAAAACTGATTTACTTAGCTTAATACTCACAGACTTAAGAGATTTAAAACAAACTATGACTAGAGGAGGCAAGAAATATTATGTGACCTTCATAATGATTTTTCAAGATATACAAAACTTTACCTACTTAGAAGTAAAGATGAAGCTTATAACATGTTTTTATTATATAAAGCAGTAGTAGAAAATCAACTAAACAAAAAAATCAAAAGAGTTATAGATTAGATAGAGGAGGTGAGTATGTTCTAATGAACTATTATTGCTGAATTTGGATGAAACAGAACCTCCATCTGTACGAAGAAACCTGTCTTCTCTGGTATGGTTTTGGCAAGGGACTAACATTTTTCTTGCTGGATTCTGGTGAAATAGCACCACCTTCATCTCTCTGTCCCTTAAAGGGGAAACTTGTCTTCGGGACCAAGTTCTTAACATGGGATTGGCATTTATATGATTTGGCATAGGTTCAGCGTCATCATCGTCTCTTTGTGGCTTGTAGGGTGACTTGCAGAGTCCTTTGTAGAATAATCATCATATATTGAGGAATGTCTCCTGCTGTTCTTCAGAGGGCTGATGTTTCTTGGTAAATCCATCTGAATTAGACTCCCAGGACCAAAAGCTCTATTTTTGTGATTTCGATCACGCATTGGACTGTCTTATAGCCGCTTCGCCTTTGCTTCAGGACATTAACAGATTGAGGATGAGGGGATCTATATCAAGTCGAACCATTCTCCATTGATCCAAGTTTCCGCGTGATAATTCAGGAGCTTTCAGATTGAAAGGACAAAAAGGAGAAAATCTCTCTCTTCCAAATAACCTTAGGAAAGTGTAGGAATCAAGAAAGAGTAGTGTGAGATTCCTAAGATCAAGAAGAATTTCGTTGCCGAGGTACATAAAAAGGTATGGAATCTAAGGAGGAGACTGGAACTAAGGAATGCAGAAAATCTTCAGTTTAAAAGACGATGATTGCAAAGCTGAAACATCAGTAACGATAATGCCTGGTGTCCTTCTGTTTCAGGTTTTATCCAGCAATTTACACCCTAGGAGGATCTTTTGTTTTGCTGCCTGGAAAATAGAAGCTTGCAAACCAGAATGTTTTGCCCTTTTGTCCTTTTATCTTGTCATTTTAGTCTGTGGCTGGCTGCTGGACGAGAAGAAATATGAATCTCTAGGAGTTGGGACTTGAGCTTCTGAAATAGCAAAATTTTCTTTGTTTAGAATAGGAAACAAAATTCAAATCCATTTCAATTCTGCAACCTCCACCCTTTGCTTATTTCACACTCTTTTAGGATTTCCTTAAGAATGCAGCAACACTTTTTCTAGGCCATAGGATCCCAGTCATTTACTTGCAGGAGAGAAAAAATAAAGAGTAGCTCGAGTAACAGATTGCTCAAACTTGCAATGGTATTGACTCTGTTTGTTATCCAAACCAGACTGTAAAACCAGGTCTTTTCCACACAAAGTCAGCTTTAATCAGGAACTTTGATTGATGAAAGTATAATTACATTACAAGTACTAGCTTGAAGCAGATGTTAGCACTGGCCTGCAAAATTTCTTACTTTTACAATGTCTGCAGGGAGGCTTCAGGTTTTAGAGATGACAACCAATCTATTAAGGATTTATTAACAAGCTCTGGAACTTCATCGTGCGGGCAGTGACCAGCCTGCAAGTTTACAAGAGTTGTATTGGGGTAGAACTCTTTGATTCGATTCGCCTTAGTAGGACCTACCCATGGGTCTAGGTCACCCCAGAGCAATAGCAGTGGGCATCTCAGTTCACCCAATGCACTGTCTAACGTGTACTTGCTTTGATTCCGCATGAATCGAGTCATCATTCTGAAGAAATGTGATTAGCAGCATTGTCAGGAAGAAAGTTGATAGTAGTTGAGAAAATATTCAAGGAACAATTTTATGTTAAAATCAAGTGCTGGCTCCTGCATCTATAGGACTTGTCTTGCAACTGTAATTGCTGATAGTCAGAAAGGAAATATTTTTATAATATAATCTCGAAACTAAAGTGGATATTTTATTTAATAATAGGACTTTAGACTCATATATGTACCTGTAATAAACTTCTCCAGCATTTGGATCAGCTGCTGGCATAGTAATTGATTCCACAAGGTAATCGTCTACATTAGAGGAATTTACATAAACCTGCGGAGCCATAGAAATCATAAAATTAGCAAGAATAATGCGCGTGGGAATATGAATATTTGAGAAGTCAAAAGTGACATGCACTACGTTGCCATGGACATGTTTGGAGACTCAATTTTTCAAAAATCATCCATGTGTATCATATAAATAAAGAGGATGGATAAAGATCTAATATAATTACAAACTATTTAATGCTCAAAATTTTGCTGATATGACTTTAAATGAGAAATCCTAGTTAACAAATCAAGGAGCAAGAAACTTACACTCTTTAGAACAGATTCAATGCGAGCTGGCTGCTTTGCTTGCCAAAACAGAAATCCAAGAACTACACGCTGGAAAACTTCCTTCAGGGGCTTCAATACCAATTTCTGCAAGACTGACTCCTCAGACTCATCCATTTTTTCATTTGGATTCCCAAACTGGCCAGCGGAATTTAGTAGCGCAAGTCCAACAACTTGCTCAGGAATTCCCACTGCTGCAACCAAAGCAGTAAAGCCTCCAAGGCTGAAAATTCATCACGAGTTATATTACGCCAAAAACATAAGAGAAAATAAACAATTTTCTTTCGCAATACAGATTTTAATCACATATACTCATACAGACAATATATTAGTAATAATAAAAAAAAAACAGTGCATTTTCTTTGCTATACCTGTTCCCTACTAAAACAGCTGGCTCTCTCACTATATCCTTCAAGAAATCCACTACTTGATCCCTCCAAACCATGGCATCATACTCAATAATTGCTTTCTCACTCCATCCAAACCCCAGCAAGTCTACTGCATAAACCTTATACTTTTTGGCCAATTCAGGTATGTTGTATCTGAGGACATTGTAAAGATGATAACCTTGTCAGGTAGAGCAAGACTTTCACTATAACCAAGGAACAAGTATGTAAACAAACATCCATTGCATATCAGCCCGGACAAAATTCACAGCCATTTCATACAATAGCAGCATTACTCTTCTAATTTCCAATTAGCAACAACTATAATGCAAAAAAGATAGGATTCAGAAAAAAGAATAAATCACATGCTTTAAGACAAAATCCATTGTCTGATTGAGCTTTGTTTGTTTCCTTCACTAATTGTTCTCCAGAAGTGCATCAGGGAAAGATGGGTGCCTCATTCCTTAAAACAGATGATATAATCTTAGACTAAAATACCTCCAATGAAATGCAGAAGCACCAAAGCCATGAATAAGAACAATAGGAAGCCCTTCTCCTTGTACCACATAATGTATTTTGTGACCCCGCCATGTCCAAAAATTATATCCCTCAGGCTTGAACGGCAATCTCTCCACCCCTATTCCCAAAGAAAAGAAGAAGAAAAAGAAAGCTTTATACATACGCAAGCACAGCTGGATGCTAAAAAATTAAAACTGACCTTCGGTAGGCTCTGTGACTAAAGAAGAGCCCATGACTGAAACCCCAGAAGCCAGAATTCCTCTGAAAGCAAAACCTCTCCTGTTCATTTCACATCTGCTTCCTTCAAGCCAAAAGAAAAGAGAGAGGGGGGGCAATTCAATAAGAACCCAGAAACGAAATGAACATTTAAAAACAAAATCAACTTACTGTACTGATTCGGTCTTGCTGGGGGTACAAGAAACCTTGTAGCAGAGGAATTGAATAGCCTTGACCTTAAAGAAGGTGACAAACCACATGATGAAGAAGACATTGAAACAAACTAATTCTTTAAAAACTCAAGATTTTAAGAAGTAAATCGCATTTTGGAAAGACCATAAGCAGCATTTAAATATATGGGGCTGTGTTTCATCATTTATGTGGCTACTGTGTACTTGTCCTTGTGGCTGTCTTCGAACCATAACCCTCTTGAGACTTCAGATTTTGATTTTTAGTTAACTGTTTCTCTCATTTCCGCGAAAATTCGGTCTTGCTAGATATTTTCCAAAAGTAAAAAAGAGGAAATATTTCTTTTTTAATTCAAAAGGAAAAAGAAATGAATAATATTCTTATCAATATGTGTTTGTGTGTGTGTATATATATATTAGTTTTTTCCTTTTTTTTCTTACATTTGTTTTGAAAAAAAATATTGTTTATTTTTTATACTTTAAATATTTATCACTCTATACTTAGCCTATTTATACAATTTTCTTCTTCTTTATTTCTTCTTATTTGTTTTTTAAGTTTTTTCTTATTTTTTTTTTGAAAACTTATTATACAAAAACTAATATAAAAAACATGTAAATCATATTTATGCATTGCCCTAATGATGAATTAATAATATATACTTATAAAGTTATATAAAATAAACGTCCTTTCTCATTACCTTAATTTATATTATTCTTATTATTAGTATACTTGTTATTTACTAAGTATATTATATAACTTTAAATATATAAATTTATTATTAAATATATGTAAATACATAGTTATATAATAACTTACACAATTAAAGATTTACGTGTACACAATGAAAATGACAGGCGGGGGCAATTTAAGAAAAAATAATAACAATGGCGGTTACATCTCCTTCTCCCCGAAGGAGTCTCCTCTATTTAATTCCCTGACTTGCCCCCTAAACCAAATCTCTCTTCCCTCTCCGCCAAACACAAAACTAATCTGCGATTCCTTAATCCTTAGGACAATGGCTACTGCTGCAGTCTGTGGTACCAAAAGATCAAGCTTCTTCGAAGACGAAATCTCCTCCATCCCGCTTCTAAAACGTATCCGCTGCACCTCTCCTCCTGGCATCCGGCCACCACCACCGCCTCCAAAAGAAAACCCAGTTCCTGCTAGCGGTGAGCAGTGGGTGGACCTGCTAGTGAAAGAGATGACGAGCGCAACAAGCGTGGACGACGCAAAATCACGCGCAGGGAGAGTACTTGAGATGTTGCAGAAAGTGATTGGCGATCAGGTGACCGCAGAGGCGGCGAAGAGTTTCGAAACAGAGAATTATGCGTTGAAGGAAAGGGCTGAAGCTTTGTGTGAGGAGAATGGAGTGCTGAAGCGGGCTGTGGTGATACAGCACGAGATGCTGAAGGAAGGGGAAGAGAAGGAGAAAGAATTGAAGCAGTACAAGGGGATGGTCCAACAGATTCAGGAGAAGGCTCGGATGCTTGAAGCTAATAATTATGCTTTGTCAGTCCATTTGAATCAGGCTTTGCAGGGGAATTCTCTCGGTGGACATTGGAATCCTGATGTGTACTAAAGATATATTTATTATTATTATTTAAAATAAAAATAATTAATTATGATGTTCTATCAACTCAAAAACGTGTATATGCATTTGATAATTTTTGTTAGTGTAATTATCTTGGTTGTAAACATAATGATTGAAGTTTTTTTTCCTCTCATTTTAGATCAACAATTGATGATATCAAAGTTGAAATGTGTTTATACATTCTTGAATTTGTAGGATTTTCATATCAACATATAAATCAATTAATTATAATAACAATTAAAAGTTTATGTTCTGATATCAAACTTGATGTAAGGATAAACCTAGTGCTTGTACTAGGTTGAAAACCATCATAGCATTTCTGAATTAAATTTTATTTTTTTATTTTCAATTGATTTTTTTTTTATGTTTTTAGATTATTTCATGTGCTCTATGTCAAAAGTAATTCTTAAAAATTAAAAAATATATTATTTTGATATTTTAAATAAAAAATACTTTAAAAAACAATATCAACCACATTTCTAAACAATCAGCTAATTTTGATATCTTCTTTTATATTGAAAACAAGTTTTTAAATATTATACTTTACAATTTAGAACTTAATAATGAATAATACTTTATATTATTAAAATTTAAAAATCTACAGCCACAGTAGATTTCAATCTTGATCCAAAAGTAGCTGTGGAGGTTAAAAAATAGTAGGTGCCGCATCCTTCTTGCACTTGTAAAGCTCCTCATCAGCCACATAGCAATTGGGGGAGAGAGTTGGCTTGGGCGTGTCGGCATAGCAAGGCGTAGAGAGCAAAAGCATCTCCTTCACCATTACAGCTTTTAAACATGTTCTTAAGCAAAAGGACAAAAGGGAGATTCCTGAAAACACACGACAGAACGCAAAAGTATAGTATGTTCCACAAGCTTTACTTGTCTTTTCAATTTTGCTTTTATATTCTTATGCGGTTTATGTTGTGAATTAAAAAAAAAAGAATACCAGCAGAAAAATATTGCTAATAAATCACAATAATATTTATTGAAGAAAAAAGTTACGTCAATAATTATAAAAGGAATTGCTGGTGGAGCTCAGAGAAAGAAAGAAAAATGGATAGGTATTCCTTTGTTAATTTCTTCGGTAAATCTGACATGTCAATTTTGCCGATAGAATTATTAATTATAATTTCCCCTCTCTTATATCCATCAGCAGGAAATTTTGGAGGCAATATTAAATTAGTTGGGTATTAATAATTTATTTAGTTCACATTATTAATGAATATAATCATCATTGATATTCTATAAATAAATTTTATATTAATAATGAATAATTGTTTATAGATATATCAAGTTTTACTCGAAAGGTAGAAAAGGATGAATTATTGTAATTGGAGTAAGAGTTTTATTAATTACACACTATCTAGTAAGAGTTTTATTAATTACGCACTATCTATTATGAAGAATATTAATGGAAGATGTATTAAATATTCATATAAGAGGTATAATAATAAAAACATTTCTCAATTCAGATGTTATTAAGATGCATCTTCTACAAAAAAAAAAACATTTCTTGAGAAATGCACATAAAAAAAACCTTATGTTCCTTGTGAGACCATGATATCTTGATTTATAGTTCTAATAATGTGCTTGCAGCGGTAGATAATCATCATTATAAGAGTATGATGTTAGATGCAATAATTATGGATCAGAGATATACAAGTGAGTGTGCAATTATAGGTGAAGAACCACAAGCAAACTTAAAATGTCTTTTCCTAACTAATATCCTTCAAATATATCTAGATTGATGAATTTAGAGGATGAAAAATTGCATGGAATAAAGATTCATGATTTCTATTTGCTCTCTGATACAATCTGTAAACTTGTAGGAGCTTATGGTACCATGGAAACCAACAAAAAAAATATTCTATTTCCATTCATATCTGCATAATTAATCCTTTTCTAGGATGATATACCCTACATTTCCCATGTTGAATCAAAATAGAAAAACCTTCTTTTTTTAGTTCTTTTATGCTCAATATATTTTTTTTAAGCTCAAGAATATAGTAAACATTTGAAATTACCCGAGTAAATCCATACATATACAGACGAACATTGCCTCTTTCCACAATGATCATTATAGTGGTGTTGCCAGGTTTTACAGTTTGTCTGGAACTTTCACCAGCTCTAAGAACCATGTTTCCACACATATGGTTGTTGCAGTCAGAGTCAATGAACTACATGTCTTCCCCTTTTGGTTTATTTGAGTTCAACATAGATCATCAACAATAATTCATTTTTCTTTTCCAATTTAGCATAATTGGTCTTTGTCTCCCAATCACGACACTTATATTGATAGTGTCTTAACTTTTGACATTTGAAACACTCGATAACAATTTTATTGAAGGTTTGTCTCCCCCTTCCTCTGCGTCAGGCTCCTCTAAATGCACCGCATTCTCCTCTTCATGTTTTGTTTTCATGGTGATCTTTAAGCCCTGCTTTTCTTCTATGTGGCTTCTCATTCTTTGTTCATGGACGAGAAGACTGCTTAGAAGCTCATTCATAGTCATCGTACCTAGGTTGTTAGACTCCTCAATATAGCATACTACATAATCAAATTTTGAGACCATTGATATCAAAATCTTCCCAATGATGATTACTTCATGCATATTTTCACCATGAACCTTCATTTTGTTAGATATGGCTAGAGTACGAGCAAAATAAGCATTCACTGTCGCTCTTTTTTTCGTGTGGAAAATCTCAAAATCTCTATGCAAAACTTGCAGTTGTGCCCTCTTAACCCTGGTTGAACCCTATAATTCTTGCTTCATTGAATCATAGATATGTTTGGTTGTATCCTTATTGAGAATTATTTCCAAGATATCCATATCTATTACCTGGAAAAGGTAATTTTTACCTTTAAATCCTTTTATCATTTCTCCTCAACCAACTACATTGTGTCTCTGTAAACTCAACTCCATTTTCGACCTCCAAGATTCTATTTTTAATGAGATTCCAATATTATTTGGGTTAGAAAAAGTTCTCCAACATTGCTCGCTGCATAAAATTGTTGCTATTACCCTCCACCATTCTTCTCGACTCTTTCACTCTAAAACAAAGAAATGCAAATTTTTCCCCACACGCACACCCACTATCAAGCCTGTAAACCCCGGGAAATAATTGTACGTGTCAAATTAAAAAAATGAATAAAAAGAGAAATAAAATAAGTTGAGGGGGTGGAATTAAAATAAATATAAGGATTATGATTTAAATTATAAGAAGGGAAGATGTGGGGTAAAAAGAAAATATTTAAAGGAAATAGGGGGCCTTAGTGCAATAAGAGAAATTGAGGAGTATAAATACCCCTCTTTTCTCTCATTCTCGGGAGAAGGAGGGGAAGAAAAAGAGGGAGATTTTGATATTCTCTTACCGAATTGAAGAAGAATTTAAACATGAAAGTGAGATTAAGGGTTACCAAAACATTCAAACATAAAAAACCCAAGGGATTGAAGCATTATTAGAAAAAGAAAGTGGAAGAAAAGAAGGCGTATTTGGGCTAACAGCAGTAGGAAGAGAAAGAGAAGAAGAGGAGATTGTGATTTCACAAGCTATTAGGATCTTAAATCTCTCTTGGAGGGAACACAAGTGTAGTGCCACAACAACAACAAAGAACCACAAGCAAAGCATCCACAACAGGTAGGTGATTCATGCCTATGTTTCTAATTTAATTTTCATAGTGAAAATATGTGATTTATGCTTAAAGTTTTGGTGGAAGTTTGAGAAGATATGATGTATCAATAAGAATATTTAAGGCATGTGTATCAAGGAAGTTTGGAAATGTCATGAAAAAAACATGGCAATGGCTAATATAAATTTAGTGTATGCTAGGATCCCAGATAAAGGGATCGACAATAATGACTAGTATAATTTAGTGTATGTTAAGATCCCGGGTAAAGGGATCGATAAAAATAGCTAACATATATTTAGTGCATGCTAGGATCCCAGATAAGGGTATCATCATGAATAACTTGTCATACATTCAGTGTATGCCAAGATCCCGGATAAAGGGATCACCAAATAAAATGACTAACATACATTTTAGTGTATGTTAGGATCCCAAATAAGGGGATCATCATGAATAACTGTCATACATTCAATGTATGTCAGGATCCCAGATAAGGGGATCACTATGCACATGCTAATATACATTTAGTGTATGTTAGAATTCCGGATAAAGGGATCATGGTGCAATGCTTAAACATACGTTCATGTATGTTGAACTTTCAAGAGTAAAATAAAAATGTATGACCTATGTTATGGATCCAAGAAGAGGTCTTCTCTGATTTCTAATGTCGGTAGGGTGATAAAGGTATCAGAAATGCTTAGTATTGACAATACTTAGTATCAATTATATTTAGTATCAACCATTCATAAGTGGAGAAGATAGTTTGGTTTTCAAATAGCTATGTTGATTATTTCAATTATATATGATGGCATATCGTGGGTTTAATAACTTTAATATGGTTTCTTCTAGAATTTTCTTTATGAGATTATCTTGTATCTCTATTTCAGGTCCATCATCTTCATGTCAAGAGTAAAACTATCGTTTCTTAGTTTTTGTATCCAATAGTAATTTGTATAAATTAAATATTGGTAAACTGATATGTATGTTCACTATTTTTGGTTTACAATTTTTGGGAAAATATTGGAATGTAAGAAAATTAACTTGTTTTGTCGTATTTTATTAAATGTGACTGGATTTATATCAACTCTAGTGTAAAATAGTTGAATGGTGTTAAATGTATGGTTTATTAATTATGGTTGTGATGAGGATGATGTTTAAGGTTTTGTAGACCCAGGATGAATGAGTCAAGATTGAATGGAGGGTTATGTTACTGCCCACCTGTTACGGTTTTGAGACTTGTTATTGTTTGAGGTCTGCTACTATTTCGGGACCTGTTATTATTTGAGACTTATTAATATTTGAGACTTGTTACTGTTTTGTGACCTATTACTGTTTCGAGACATGTTACTATTTTGAGACCTGTTACTGTTTAGGGTCATGTTACTACTCGCTTATTATTAAGATAAATAAAATATTACATTTATTTGGCGAATGTGTTGATAAGATTACATGGTTGTCCCCAAGAGTAGGGGGTGTTACAAAGCCCCTGTGATGAAGCTCTCATAACAAATGTTGTGAACAGAATTGGACCACGTGAATTTGATGATAGAATCTGTTTTTGAATTCAAAACAAGCTATTGACTTTATAATGTTTGTTTGAAAGTGTGTTTTAAGTTGCTTTTGAAAGTGTTTTTCGTTCAGAGATGCATCAGAATGATATATATTTTAAAAAAATATTTTTGATCTTAACACATCAAAATGATCTTAAAATACTATTTTTTAATTTAAATAAAAAAATTAGTTTTTCTAAAAAACATTTTTGAAATGTGGTGTCAAACAAAAAAAACGAAATAGTAACAAACTACATTTTTATTTTTATATGCCCTATAACGTGGTGACTTAGTTGAAGTATAGAACTAAATTTTATTTGTAAGTTTCTATTAACTAAGACTTATTTAAGTCCAACATAATTCATGTATAATACCCCCTTTTAATATCTTATAAAAGAAAAACTTATTTTCATTGTTTTATGTTATACAGACATTTATATGCTTCAACATCGGGTGCGTATGTTTTTTGAGAATTGTACCTGTAATTTTAGCATTCAACAAAACTTCAATAAAAATTAAGCAATTAATTATCTTATCCATTATATTTTAAAAAATATATTTTTTAAATTAAATATTTTTGATATTTTTAATTATTTTTGATATCAAAAATAATTTTTTAAAAAATAAAAAATAATTTTTTAATATATTTTAATTTTTTTTTTCAAAAACAATTTCAGATAAACTGTACCTACACAATGTCTTGTCCTTGTGAACGCGGGCCGGTTGAGCATTTAAAAAAAATAGAGTAAACCGGAAGTAACCTGCCCTACCCAAATCTCCCACCTTTTAAGCCAGACTCGAATAAATAAGAGGCTACAAAACGGTCCCGTCCAGGGTGGTTGCACCTACCCAGTCATCTCCCCCTCCCCCGAAAAATAAAAATAAAAATAAAATGATTTCTTCCCTTTTAAATTCTGAAGGTATTTCCATTTCCAGTCTCAAAATCCAAATCTCGTTTTTTCAGTTTCCTTTCTTTTCCATCTCTTCACCTGTTTTTCTCTCTCTTAACTACAAAAATGGTAACAGTAGAGGAATCGTTGGTCAACACTAAACTTTCACCACCGAATTCCTATTCTGCGGTGGTTCTTGGTGGCACTTTTGACCGGTTACACGACGGCCACCGCCTCTTCCTCAAGGTGCAGCTTGGCTCTCTCTCTCTCTCAAAATACTGAGAGATTCGTGCATCACTGACCGGATTTTGTTTGAATTTCTGAACGAAATGTTATTTTTATTTTTAATTATTTTTGTTTAGGCAGCAGCAGAATTGGCGAAGGATCGTATTGTGATTGGAGTCTGTGATGGTGCTATGTTGAAGAACAAGCAGGTTAATTATTTTCCAATTATTTATTGATATTTTCTATTTTGTTGTATATTGTTAGCTGAGTAATGCTATTCATCCTAAAATATGATTATTTATTTTTTCGAGTAATATCAATTGGTTGATTCTAATCGGCAAATGAATTAATATTTCTGCTGTTAGCTTTTTTTTAAATCAATAATTTTACAAAGAAATGTGATTATCGCCGTTACCTCATTTGCATTCGTGTGGGGTCGAAGCTAGTTAGGTACTGGTGCTATGGTGCAATTAGCTTTTTATTTATTTATTCATTCATTCTTGCTTATTCTTTTGGAATTAATGATATATAATTAAGACTTTGTTTAATTAAAAGTGTGATGCTGATTACCTTGCCTTTTGGGTTTTTATATAATGGAATGGAACCCATTTAAATTACTAGTATTTTTGTTTTCTTCTTTTGTGCAATGATTAGGTATGCGGTTCTGCCTTTTGCAGTTTGCTGAATTAATACAACCCATTGAGGAAAGGATGCACAATGTTGAAAACTATATCAAGGTATTTCACTTGAAATTCAAAAAGAAAGTTTTGTGTTCTTTTTGTTCCCTTTCAGTATCTGGAAAGAAGGGTTGAGAGTTCTTAGACAAGACTGGTTTATTTGGTCTGAACAGCTGCATAGACAAGTTAAACTGTTGTGGCTGAGAAAGTGAGCTGGATGGAATTCTTGCATCTCTTAGTGTCTGATTATGCCTTTTTTCACAAAGTAAGAAGTAGGTTGTGTAATTTAACCCAGGAGAAAAAATAGTGTTTAGTGCCTTCTACTGGTTGAAGCGTTTTGAACTGAAGCTTGAATTTCTGTCGTCAGTCTAAGTGGCAAAGTAGCAAAGCTATGAACCGTGAGCACTGTAATTTAAAATCAATGCATTGCCAAACAGTGAACATGGTTTCATTTGGAATGATTTTTTTCCTTTTCTGTTTAGATAATGATTACTCTTATATTTTTTTGCAGTCTATTAAGCCGGAACTTGTTGTGCAAGCTGAAACTATTACAGATCCCTATGGGCCTTCAATTGTCGATGGAAATTTGGGGGCTATTGTTGTTAGGTGGGTTGTTATTCATGTTGTCTTAGGGTTTTTTCTTGGTTTTGAGTTAAAGACCTTTTTTATGGTTTTGATATGATTTTTTACCATTTTATTTAAAATCATTATGTTATTCTAACTCTATATATACAGCTTGAGGTGTCTGTATTCTTTTGAGTTTTTTACGCTTGCTTTTTTGTTATGCTGGAGTTTATCTTCATCATTGCCTGCTTCGTTGTTGTAGAAATTACTGCAAATCTTGTCTCAGCTGCTTGAGTTTGTGGCCATTATTCTCGTTTTCTTCATATTATTCATTGAACTTGGTTATAGTAACGAAAGGAACAAAATAAGAAAAAAAAAGAGCCAGTTTACCTTCTAGGGCTGTAAATTGTAATGTCCTCTTTGATTCCCTATAAGGTGATATGGAATTATTCTTGACCAACTGTTTCTTTTGCGGCAGCAAGGAGACAGTGGCAGGAGGGTTGTCCGTTAATAAGAAGAGAGCTGAGAGAGGCCTCCCACTACTAAAGGTTTGTGTTACCATTTGTTTTTTTTTTATCTGTGATGATGCAGAGTCATGTGTAAGGCAGGCTCTTATAATTGCTTAAAATGTCAGATGACCAGGCCTTTATACGATGAATCTTGTGCAGATTGAAGTTGTAGACTTGGTTCCTGAAGAATCTGGTGGGGATAATAAGCTTAGTTCTACAACATTAAGGGGGCTTGAGTTTGAGAAGGCCAAAGAACAACAGACACCAACAGAGTCATAGTTCCTGATCATGCACGATGTCCTGAAATTAATCGCATCTCTATCTTTCGATACCTGACTCTGCAAGGTTCAGGAAACAAAGAATTTCGTGGAAGACTGTTACAAGACAGAGAGAATGGTCGTGAATTTATGATTTGATCTACACAGCTTCTCTCCCCAAAATGCTAATAAATTGATGTTTTGACGAGGATGCGAAAACAATCTTATGTGTTATTAGACTCGGAATCGTTTAGCCATAGGAATTGCTGCAGCTCCAGTGACATTGAAAGTAGAGCAGGCAGTTTTTTATTTCTATTTAAACTTGGTATCACATTCCTGATGTCAAGATTGTGTATCATGCGGGTGCCGTCAGACATCAACAGGAGGCTCCTTTTGTTATGATCAAATTCGTGAAATAGGCCTTGTATCTCTACTGGCAATATAATTGAATCTATAAGATAATTATCTTTTAAATATTTAAAAATTCCTAGAAAAGTAAATGAAAAATCAGGCTCGAAGATCCAGGCAATTTATTCTGAAGAAAAAAAGGAGCCCACAAGCTAGGTCGTTTTGATTTTTCGACTGCCGTTTCAATGCCTCTCAAAGGAATCGCACCGCAACAAAAATACTAACGGCTACTATTTCCCTACAACTAAAATTTGAAAATTCTCAAACTTTATATAGAGGAGTTTACATAAATATTGTTTAACAGCTATTTATGTGTTTCACTAGAAATTTTGATGGTTTCTTTAATTTCCATGGTTACTAAAAATATTTTCTTTAAGTTTGTATTTTGATTTTTCTTTTCCATAATGTGAATTTTCATGATTTTGCAGAACTTGACACCTTTTAATATATTTCTGTGTATTCTTGATTTTATTTCTCAAACACTTGTATAGTTGCGGTTAATTATCTGTTTCTTTTAGATTTCTTGTAGACCATATTCTTAACTTTCTCAACAATCTTGAGTGATTGATTCAGATATTGAAGGCCTTTAGGAGTACACTTCATTTTCTATTTCATGAGTGCTACTGGATTCTGACATTTTTTTTATTATATTTATCTAAGAACATATAATTTTCTGTCATTTAGATCGCATGAAGGAAGAACTCTTCACAATCTCAAGATTCATTCATGAGTGCATGAATCCATTTTGGAGGTACAAGACTTATGAGATTCTTGATCGTTAGATATTTGTCTAGAAAAGATGTTTATTGCTTCATATATATATATATATATATAAAGTTAATGAGTTTTTGCTGGTGGATTTGCAAAATTCTTGCAAAGATGAATGATCTAATGACAAGATCGTTCTTAAGTCACGTGAAACTTAAAAAACAAGATCTAAGATCAAAAGGACGTTAAAGCTGAACTTTTGATATTGAATCAGGCCAACTAAACCCTAAAGATGAACCAAACCTCTCCGAGTTATTCCAAGAAGTCAACAGAATCAAGATTATGAAGAGAAAATTTGGGTCCCAATCGTCCTAGTCAGCCTAAATAAGTCTAGCGCAACTTGAATAAGTCCAGTTAAGTCCTCGTCTTTAGCAATTAGTTTAATAAAGCCCGAGTCTTTAGGGAAATCATTTAATGCTTTTCTATTTAGCAATTAGTTTAATAAAGCCCGAGTCTTTAGGGAAATCATTTAATGCTTTTCTAGTTCTGTTAATTGTATCTCCAACTCAAAATGTGAGCTATTTTCTCTCGTTTTTGTTAAGCTTGTAAGGGTATTTATAAACCCATTCCATTCAATAAAAGAGTATCAAGTATTCTTCATTTTGCAATTTCGATTCTTAATAATTTTTGTATCAGAGCCTCCACTAGGGTCTGACGAAACTAAAGTAGCAATCTTTGATCTTGTTGTAGCAGCAAAGAATGACAACCGAAGGGCATTTTGTGCAACCAACCATTCCTCGTTTCGATGGTCACTAACGACCATTGGAGCATGTTGATGGAAAATTTCCTGCAATCCAAGGAATATTGGGGGCTGGTGGAGACTGGGTTTGTTGAGCCAGCGAGTGGGGTGATGCACACAGAAGCTTAGCGACGGGGACTTGATGAATTGAAGCTGAAGGACCTGAAGGTCAAAATTTATCTTTTTCAGACCATCGATCGAATGATATTAGAGACAATTCTGGTGAAAGACATTTCCAAACAAATTTGGGAGTCCATGAAAAAGAAATTTGAGGCAAGTGCTAGGGTTAAGAGGTCACACTTACAAGCTCTCCGCAGAGACTTTGAAACCCTAGAAATGAAGGCTGGAGAAAGGGTTATTGAGTATTTTTCACGAGTACTATCAGTAGCTAACAAAATGAAAACTCATGGAGAAAAGATGCAAGATGTCATAGTTGTGGAGAAGATTCTTCGATCTCTGAGTGAGAAATTCAATTATGTTGTGTGTTCGATAGAAAAGTCCAAAGACATTGATCAACTCTCTATTGATAAACTGTAGAGTTCTCTGATTATGCACGAGCGAAAATTTCAACGACATACAAGAGAGGAGCAGGTTCTTAAGATAACCTCTGAAGACAAATTTGGTGCAAGAGGACGGGGTCAAAATGCATACAGAGGCAAAGGAAAAGGTCGTATGTCATACAACAAAGCAACAGTGGAATGTTAAAAGTGTCACATGCTTGGACACTTTCAATCTGAGTGTCCAAACTCGGACAAAGAGGCTAATTATGCTAAATTAGGAGGAGATGAAGAAGAGATGTTACTCATGTCATATGCTCGAAGGATGATGCTCGAAGGAAGGATGCCTAGTATTTAGATTCTGGGTGCAGCAACCACATGTGTGGTGACAAGAACATGTTCCATGACCTAAATGAGACTTTTAGGCAGACAGTGAAGCTGGGAAACAACACAAAAATGGATGTGTTAGGAAAAGGCAATGTGAGATTGAAATTAAATGGCTGCATACGTGTGATTTGTGGAGTATTATTCCTTATGCCTACACTAAAAACCAATTTTCTAAGCATCGGTCAATTGCAGGAACGAGGGTTGGCGATTATCATTCAACATTAAAAGCTCAAAATCTACCACCCCTAGAAAGGACTCATAATTCAAATTGAGATGCCAACAAATTGAATGTTCATGTTGTTTGCGAATTCCGTGTCTCAAAAAACAACTTGTCTCTATACCTCAACATAGGATTTGAGATATCTATGACACTGTTGCTATGGACATTTGGGTTACAAGGGGTTAAGGACACTTCAATTCAAGAAGATGGTGCATGGCATACCTCGGTTCAAAAGTCCATCAATTGTATGCACTAATTGCATGATCGGAAAGCAACACAAAGAGTCAATTCCAAAAAGGAGCAATTGGAGGGCCACAAAGAAGCTTCAACTTGTCCACACAGACCTCTGTGGACCAATTTCGCCTATTTCAAACTGCAAGAAAAGCTACATAATATGCTTTATTGATGATTTTACTAGAAAAGCATGGACTTATTTCTTAGTAGAAAATCTGAGGCATTGAACATGTTCAAACAATTTAAGAATTATGTTGAGAAAGAAGTAGGAGGGCTTATTAAATGTTTAAGATCAGATCGAGGAGGAGAGTTCACATCAATTGAATTCAATGAGCTTTGCATGGAATATGGCATTAACAGACAATTGACTGCAACATATACCCCACAGCAAAATGGGGTAGCTGAAAGAAAAAATCAAACAATGATGAACATGGTTAGGAGTATTTTGTCTGAAAAATACCTCCCTAAGATTTTTTGGCCAGAGGTAGTAAACTGGACAACCTATGTTCTGAATAGAAGTTCCACACTAGCTCTAATGAATCAAACACCTGAGGAAGCATGGAGTGGAAACAAACCCTATGTTAATCACTTTAGGGTTTTTGGATGCATAACACATGTGCATATTCCTGATATGAAAAGAAAATAGCTGGATGCTAAGAGCTTTACCTGTGTATTACTGGGAGTGAGGAGTCTAAATCATATAGACTCTATGATCCAGTTGCAAAAAAATGGTAATCAACAAGGATATAGTGTTTGAGGAAGACAAATCCTAGAACTGGGATGAAGATTATGAAGTGAACATACTGGCTAATCTGATGTGGGAGACCGAGGACAATAAGGCAGTAAGCACAGAAGCTAACAGAGTAGTGAATGGGGAAGAAGAAGTAGCAGTCAATGAGGTAAATGGGGAAGAAACAACAATAATCAATGAGGTAAATAGGGAAGAAGCAGTAGCAGTCAATGAAGAATCAATTGACAATCCTCAATTGCCAGTCATTGTTGATGGAAGAAGAACTAGGAGCCCCCCAGGGTGGACAAGAGATTACATCAGTGGAGAAGAGCTTTCAGAACAAGAAGATTTTTTTTATACTAATCTAGCTTTATTTGCTTTAGCAAATCCCACGTATTTTGAGGAGGTAGTAAAGCATGACAATTGGAGAGAAGCTATGGACATAGAGATGAAGGCTATAGAGAAAAATAAAACATGGAGACTTACTGACTTGCCCATAGGAGCAAAAAAGATTAGACTGAAATGGGTGTACAAGACAAAATTCAAAGAAAATGGAGAGGTGGACAAGTTTAAAGATTGCTTAGTAGCAAAGGGGTATGTGCAACAACAAGGGATAAATTATATAAAAGTTTTTGCACCAGTGGCGAGGATGAACACAGTGAGAATGATTGTGGCTTCAGTAGCTCGAAAAGGCTGGATTCTCTATCAATTTGATGTTAAATCTGTTTTTTATATAAGGAGCTTCATGAAGAAGTTTATGTGGAACAACCTAAGGGATATGAACTGAAGAACAACCCTAAAAAAGTATATAGATTGATGAAAGCTCTCTACGGACTAAAACAAACACTACGAGCTTGGTTTAGCTGTATGGAAGCACATTTCATCAGTGAAGGCTTCGAGAAATGTTATAGTGAACACACCTTGTTCATTAAAACAAATAAGGAAGGTAAAATTCTTATTGTCAGCTTATATGTTGATGATTTAATATTTACTGGCAATGATGAATCAATGTTTGTTGAGTTCAAAAATTCTATGATGAGGGAATTCAATATGACTGATTTGGGGAGAATGAAGTTTTGTCTTGGTATAGAAGTATTGCACATGATAAAAGGAATTTATATTTTCCAAAGAAAGTATGTTTTGGGGGTGTTAAAAAGATTTAGAATGGAGAATAACAATTCAATCCATAATCCCATTGTCCCAAGTAGCAAACTCTGTAAAGATGAAAATAGAATTGGTGTTGATGAAACTTTGTTTAAATAAATGGTAGGATGCCTTATGTACTTTACTGCTACGAGACTAGATTTGATGTTTGCAGTAAGCTTGATTAGCAGGTATATGGCAAAACCAACTGAGTTGCACTTGCTGGCAGCCAAGAGGATAATGAGGTACTTGAAGGGAACTACTGGACTTGGAATTTTCTATAAGAAGGAGGAGGCAAAAATCTGGTTGGGTATGCAAACAGTGACTATACAGGAGATCTAGAAGACCGAAAAAGTACATAAGGCTATATCTTCATGATAGCATTTGGAGCTCTTACATGGTCCTCGAGAAAATAACCCATTGTCACACTCTTAACCACTAAAGCAGAATCCATGGTTGCAGCTGCTTGTGCTAGTCAAGCCATTTGGATGAAACAAATAATCGAAAAAACTGAGTTTGGAGGAAAGTTCTTGCACTAATTATTTTTTATGATAATAGCTCTACAATTAAACTATTAAAAAATCCAGTGTTACATGGTCGAAGCAAGCATATTGATGTGTGTTTCCACTTTCTTCATGATCTCACACGAGAAGGAACAATCGAGTTGATCTATTGTGGAACACTAGAGCAACTGGTTGATGTGATGACAAAACCTCTCACAATGGAAGCATTTCATAAGTCCCGAAGTTACTTAGGAGTTTGTCAAGTTCTTGAACTAAACTAGTTAAAGCTAAGGAATTAGTTTAAGGGAGGGAATGAAGAGAAAGTTTGGGTCCTAATTGTCCTAGTACGCGTGAACTCAGCTTGAATAAATCCAGTTAAGTCCTAGTCTTTAGCAATTAGTTTAATAAATCCCAAGTCTTTAGGGAAATCATTTAATGCTTTTCTAGTTCTGTTAATTATATCTCCAACTCAAAATGTGAGCTATTTTCTCTCGATTTGTTAAGTTTATAAGGGTATTTATAAACCCATTCCATTCAATAAAAGAGTATCAAGTATTCTTCATTATGTAGTTTTGATTCTTGATAGACTGAAATGGAAGATATTAGCAATTTCTTGTCTGAACTTCAAACCCTTATTGAAGAGTCGAAGTCCACTCACATGTCAAAGTTCTTCATGGCTTAAGAGACCGAATGAAATTGGATATGTGAGGGCAACCCTGGATTCACTTGACAGATCCAATATATCCAATCAAAGAGTATCAGAATTGTATAAAGAAGGGAGTTTTGTTGATAGGACAAGGCTATCAATTATTAATTGCTTGAGAGTTAGACTTAGGGAAATTATGAAAGAATTTTAGATCTTGAGATAAAAGATTTTATCAGATTACAAAAAAGATTTGAAACCACGATATCACACTACGACTAAAGAGGAACCAAGTGAAGAAGAGATTGAACAAATGATTTCAAGAGGTGGGGAGTTCAGATGTTTGAAGGGAAATGAGTGATGGGCTTGAAGAGGAAAGAGAGGCATGAGGTTGTGATGGGCACACATAGAAGCTTGGAAAGGCTATATCAGGTGTTTCTTGATATGGTTGTTCTTATGAGACACAGGGAGAGCAGATGGATGATATTGAAGAGAATGTGACCAGTGTAGGGTCATTACTATGCCGATCAGATGAATAAGAAGAGAAAGACATGGTTTTTATGTGTTTTGGCCATGATGTTGATCATTATTTGATGTCAAGTGATTAGCTATTTCTGTTTCTACCTACATGCTTGAAAATTCACGTTTAACAGAGTTTTCAGCAGTTCAGAAGTGTTTTCCTACTACTTTATGGCTTTAAATGTCTTTCTCGGGGAGCTGAATTTGTTTGGCATTTTGCTGGATAGATTGTTTTTCATTTTGCTGGATAGATTTTATGGTTCCATTAAGAAGGAGTTTGTCATTGCGGTCAAAATGGAGGTTGGAGCAAAAAGCAGTTTTATGGTGTTTGGTAATGGAGGAAATATAGATTAATTCATCATGGGACCCACAAAAAAAAATGATTGAAACCATGGTTCATGAGAAGCTGAAAAATAAAGTTTTTCCTGTGATCACGATTGATTTTTTTCATGGATTGCAGGTCTTGGTTAGCAGTTTGAAGCAACATCATAGTGGGAAGCAACCGACGATCTCTCTCTCGCCACAGTTGCTACTCTTTCTCTCCATGGAGATGTTTTCTCTCTTTACACAATGACATCACTCTCTCTATAATCGGGGGTAGCTCTCGAAGACACCGCCATCATCCCTCTAATAACGGTAGCTTCTCCTCCACTCCATCAGCTCCTCTGTGACCACCTTCGACGAGAGGAAGATGCCCCAATGTCGAAGCAAGAACGACGATAGTAGGCTTATGACACTTCTACTAGCCACCATTTCTGATGCCACCACCATATAAAGAACTACCTCGGCCTTCTCTACCCATCGTCATCGGTCGTTGAAGCTCTCATCGTGGTTGGTCGGCTACTATTGTTCACATGAATAGTAGTGTTGCACTGTTCATGTTTTAAGAAGACGTGAACAGTGCAACGCACTGTTTCACGCCTAACCTTTTAGAGCTAGACTTGGGCCAGGCCAAGTTGGTTGGGCCGACCCATTTAGTTGGGTCTGGCCCAACCAATTTTTTTAAAAAAATATATTTTTAAAAAATATAGATAAAGATCAGTCCTAATGAAAGAGAAAGACACATGACTTTGTTTCACTTCACAACCCTATTGATTTTCAATTGATTATGAATCAGGTACTTACTGATTAGTTCGTGATGAAATTACAAGTAGTTTGATGGAAGAATAAAAACAAATTTCTATTTTTTTCATGAATTATTAATTATATTTTATTGTTATGATTATTAATCTATAATATATATATATATATATATATATATGTGTGTGTGTGTGTGTGTG
The DNA here is from genome assembly GCA_032356905.1 of Salix exigua. NCBI lineage: Eukaryota > Viridiplantae > Streptophyta > Magnoliopsida > Malpighiales > Salicaceae > Salix > Salix exigua. The sequence continues at coordinate 6,993,076 of CM063592.1, forward strand.
TGTGTGTGTGTGTGTGTGTGTGTGTGTGTGTGTGTGTGTGTGTGTGTGTGTCCTTTAAAGTAATTTCACAAGTTGACAACAATATGAAAAACATGATAACCAAACACACAAAACTGCTTTTTATCAATATCAAACTCAACTACAGTTTTGGTGTGTTATTTTGGGTTGTACTGTTTATTTATATATATATATAATTAAATATATTAATTAAAGAAATTATTTCAAATCTAAAAATTATATTATATAGAATTATGCAATTTAGTATAAAAAAGATACAATAAAATGATTTTTCTAAATAAAATTATGAACATGTATATATTATGAGAATATCATTATCAATCTTGTAAGATCATTATATTTTTTTGTTTTGCTCTAAAATATTAACATAATATATATAAATATATCAAGAGACTCCTTGTAAAATTTATCTGAATTTAATGGTCAAATTAATAGATATGATTGATAATATAAAATTAGTCATTATTTAAAAAAAGTACACTATATAGCCGAAATGAAATGGACGAAACAAAACTAGAACATTTCATCCAGTTTTTGGCCGAAAAGTATGGATTGGACTGAAATTTAAACAAAGATAAAAATGATATTATTTTATCTCATTTTTGTAACTAGTATAAACAATTCAGCCGAATCAAACCCTGGTTTCATCATCAAGATCAATTCTAGATGAACATATTATGAGTGACATCATCTACATTCTATCTGTTGTTCTTCCCTTGAATGTTGATTCGAGGCATTTCTGTATCACAATCAACATTCTACTCTTCACGTAAAGTGTTTTGAACAGAAATGAATGCTTGAGAATTGAGCATCTCATGAATGGAGCAAAGCACCCATGTCTTTCTGATGCTTTTTAGCCTTCAACTTTAATCATAATAGTAAAATAAACCATTTTGAAAAATATAAAAAATACCTCTTGATGTCGCTAGGTTATTTTTTTCTTCTTACAAAAGTATTTGAATAAAGCAAGTGATTTTTTTTTTAAAAAGAGAAAAACTAATGTTAAATAAAAAAAAAATCTAATTATGAAACATGTGTGAATATTTAAGTTTTTTACTCGAGTTATATGACCAAAAACACTAAATTTGAAAAAAAAACACTTAAAAGCCTAATTTTCAACCAATAAAATGTAAAAAATAGGATCATACTAAAAGATATAAGCCAAAAATACTCAAGCCCATTTACTGTTTTTGGTCATGGACTAGCCTAGTTATAACACTTTAAATTAATTTAAGAAATGTTTTATTGGTAATTTCATGAATGACATGTAATTTTGACTACAAATTCACCAACAAAAAAATCATTTTATTTTTTAATCATTTTATTTTATCAATGATTCTGTCATTGTTTAGCACCATAATCAATCCAAATCAATGATGGAAAACTTTCTTGTTGTAATTAAAGTTAAGAATATTTATAATTTACCCATTAATAACTTGCAAATCCTAATTTTCCATTTTGTTTATCCTAAAATCTACTCAAAAGAAATTCTCACTCTAGACATCCTTCTCAAGTCTAAATTACAGAAGAATGTGTGATGTCCTGGCTGAACAAATCACAATAAACATCCTGAGAGAATCGCTAGCCCAGCCTTACATAGTCAAATGTCTTGCAACACACAATCTGAAGCCTTGAGACGTCACCATCCTCCACCTGATACATAGCCATAAAAAAATAAAATAAAATAAAAAAACTTGAAAAAAATAAGAACACAAAAGGAGTCAGGGGCTCCACAATCAACCAAGCAAGTAGGCAAATAAGGGTGGCAGCTAATTGTTTCACTTGCTTTCACTTAAATAAGAAATAGCATTATTGACTTAGCTTTGCGTTCACTTAAATTATTATATTATACTCCACTAGTAAGTAATTGTTTGGTGTATGATTTTTTTTTAAAAGACATCAAAATCATATATATTTTTTTTAAAATTATTTTTAATACCAGCATATAAAATAATCTAAAAACATTAATTTTTTTTAATTTAAAATAAAAATTATTTTTTAATTTTTTTAGAAAACAGTATCAAACAGACAAAGATAAAAGATATCACCTAACATCGACAATACGTGTATCGCATATGGTTCTCTCTTTTTAATTTTATTTTTTCTGTAGCACTCTAAAATCTTGAATTATGCTCACATATGTTATTGGTATGCTTAATTATACATTTATCGTGAATGAACCTATAGAATTAGTCATATCATTGCTTTAATTTTTTTAGTTCTGAAAGAATTATGTTAAGGCATGGTCGTGCATAGCATAGGCAAGACAATCCTATAGTAGTTGTAAGCCAGCTAAGCAAACTGTACGTCATTTGCATTTTTCTAAGAAAAAAACACGAAGCCAACTCACCGAAACAATACACCTAACCTAAACTTAGAGTATTGCCCATTATGTATTTATTTTCTCTTTTTTATATTAAATTTAATAAAAATAAATAACTTTAAAATATATTAAAAATATTATTTTTGTTGAGGAATGTATTGACAACTCAACTACCCATGCAAATCAAGAATCCGAGCAAGATAATTCAACCATCAAACCGAGAGATATCAACGAACAAGATCATGCTATATCCGACCATCACAGGAGATAAATCAGGAAGGAGATCAGATCACATGCAGCTATCACAAGAGAAGAATCAGGACCAAGAATCATATTAGATCACGTTAATTATGCATTGTACAAACCCTATATATTGTACCTATGTATTATTGTTGATCAATAAGAAAATACACGAGCAATATTCTCTGCATACTCTTTGTTTCTATATGGTATCGAGCCTGGTTACGATCCAGGGACCTGTGGGTTATGGGCCCACCACGCTCCACTGCGGAGTCCTGGCTCAAATTATCTCCTACTCCACTGCCCAACAAGTGTGGCATGCACTGGAAACGAACTTCTCTTCTCAGTCAAGAGCACGAACTATACAGGTTCGTACGCAACTAGCAAATGCTAAGAAAGGAAATCAATCTGCAAACGATTATTTTCTGATGATCAAGAAATTGGCAGACGAACTTGCTATGGCAGGCCAAACACTCTGCTGTGATGATATTATCTCTTATGTTCTTGCTGGCTTAGGACATGATTACGATAGCTTTGTATCCTCAATCTATGCCAGACATGAACCAGTCAGTCTTGAGGAGGTGTATTCTCTTCTAATGTTAACAGAATCAAGACTGAATCGTCACAATCAATCTCTTTCCATTCCAAGTGTTGAAGCCAATTTTGCTCAGAGACAACAATCATCCAACTCTCAGCAGCCATTCAATCCAAGAAACAGATCAAATTATCGCAACAGAGGCAGGAATAACAATTACCGTGGAAGGGGTAATTATTCTCACAATAATGCATTTAATTCCTCCTCTCTAATCTGTCAAGTATGTGGTAAACAGGGTCACTCAGCTCGCAAGTGCTACCATAGATTTGATCTGACTTTTCAGAACTCATCTTCATCATCCAACAAGCAAGCTTTTCTGGCCACTCAGAATCTGGATAATGACTGGCATGCTGATACGGGAGCCACTCATCATGTGACTCACGATCTCTCTTCTCTTAACCTCAAGGATGATGATTACACGGGTGCAGATCAGCTACAAGTTGGAAATGGTCAAGGTTTGCATATCTCTAAAACTGGCAATTCCTCTTTTCATATCTCTTCCCATTCCTTTCGTTTGAATCATGTCCTTTATGTTCCTCAAATAATGAAAAATCTGCTCTCTGTTCAGCGATTTTGCAAAGATAACAATGTCTATTTCGAATTTCATGGTACTTACTTTCTTGTGAAGGCATACTCGGGAATCGTCCTCCATCGGGGCCATGTCAGTGATGGACTGTACCATTTCTTCCCCAAAACCAATTCTCCTCACGCTTTTTCTGCTGCTCGAATTCCCTTTGATTTGTGGCACCATCGTCTAGGCCATGCTGCCTCTCCTGTTATTAATCGAGTTATTTCCACTAATAAGTTGCCAGTTGATAAACACAAGACAATTACTATATGTCCTGACTGCCAGTTAGCAAAAAGTCATGATTTGCCTTTTAATAATTCTTCTTATGTTTCGACAACTCCATTACAGTTAATCTTCACTGATGTATGGGGTCCTGCTTCAGTTTTATCAACATCTGGTGCTCGGTATTATGTCAGTTTCCTAGATCATTACTCAAAATTTTTGTGGCTTTTTCCAATGAAACTCAAGTCTGATGTTGAACCAATTTTCATGCGATTTCAAAGCTATGTTGAGAGACAGTTTAATCTTAAAATCAAGGCCATACAATCCGATTGGGGTGGGGAATATCGCAAACTTCACAATTATTTTAAAATTTCTGGTATATCCCACAGAATTGCATGCCCTCATACTCACCAACAAGTTGGTTCAATTGAACGTAGACACAGACAGATTGTTGAAGTAGGGCTAAGCATGCTTGCACACTCAAAACTCCCTCTTCTTTACTGGGAAGATGCCTTCAATACAGCCACCTTTTTGATCAATCGGCTACCCACACCTATCCTCCAAAATCTCTCCCCATATGAAATCCTATACAAACGTCCACCAGACTACACCTTCCTACGTGTTTTTGGTTGTGTGTGCTGGCCTAATCTAAGGCCATACAATAAACACAAGCTAGACTTTAGAAGCAAATCATGCATTTTTATTGGATACAGCACTAATCACCATGGTTACAAATGTCTTGATTTATCAACTGGCCGTGTCTACATTTCTCGTCATGTTATCTTTGATGAAAATCATTTTCCATACCAGTCCACACATTCCACTACTCTGTCACCAGATTCCAGTCCCTCTCCAAACACAGACCCCACAAATGTCTCCTTACCTCTCCTGAAAATAATTGCCAGTAATACTGATATGCCTACACTTAATCACCAACCTGTTACTACTAATTCTGCTCCTCGAGTGTCTTCATGTGCAGGGCCAACTACATCTTCAGCCGGTCGACCGCTTGCTTCAGCCGGTCGACCGCTTTCTTCAGCCGGTCGACCGTATCAACCTATGGTTAACCCTATTGCAGATGATGCCGTGTCTACTGAGGCTCCCCCTTCTGCACAGCCTGCTGCAGCTTCCACGGGAAATCAAGAAATAATTCAAGGGCAGCACAACACTCACCCCATGACAACAAGGTCTCGCAACAACATTTTTAAAACCAAAGCTCCATCAGATGACTTTGTCAGGTACCCTCTTCCAAAAGCACTACTTGCCTCTATACAGTTTGCTGCAAAAGAACCCACATGTTTCAGTGAGGCAATAAAATCCCAACAGTGGCGAGTTGCTATGAACACTGAGTTTGATGCTCTTCTACGCAATGGAACTTGGACCCTGACCACACCACCTCCTCATGCCAATGTTGTTGGCTGTCGCTGGGTATACAAAGTCAAGCGCAAGGCAGACAGTTCAATAGAGAGATACAAGGCTAGATTAGTAGCCAAGGGGTTTCATCAACAAGAAGGCATTGATTTTAATGAGACTTTCAGTCCTGTTATTCGGCATGCAACAATTCGCATTATTTTGTCTTTGGCTATCTCACATAACTGGAAACTACAACAAATTGATATTCAGAATGCATTTCTTCATGGTCATTTGGAAGAAGAGGTCTACATGACGCAACCTCAAGGGTACATTCACCCCCAATTTCCAGACCACCTCTGCAAATTGCATAAATCTATTTATGGTTTGCGTCAAGCCCCAAGAGCTTGGTTCTCTCGGTTAACAGATAAGCTAAAGGAAATTGGTTTTGTTGCAAGCAAGGCAGATCCTTCATTATTTATTTGGCATACACATGATGCTATTGTGTTCATACTTATCTATGTGGATGACATAGTTCTCACGGGCAATTCAAGTAATGCAATTAATCGTGTTATACAAAGTCTTCACTGTGATTTTGCAGTTAAAGAGCTTGGTGAGCTAGGCTATTTCTTGGGAGTTGAGGTCTTGCGTACTGATGCTGGTATCTACCTCTCACAACGCAAATATGTGGCTGAGCTTTTGCAATCCACCAATATGACCACAGCCAAACCATGCAGCAACCCCATGTCCTCAACGTGCCACCTCTCAGCCAATGAAGGGGTTCAATTTTCTGATCCCTCTTTATACCGAAGAGTTGTTGGAAGCCTACAATACTTGTCATTCACACGGCCTGATCTCTCTTTTTCAGTCCACAAAGTAAGCAAGTTCATGCAAAATCCCCTTGATCTTCATTGGCAGGCTGTCAAAAGAATACTTCGGTACCTCAAGCATTCCATTTCAACTGGTCTGTTCATTGGTAAATCAGCATCAACTTCCATCCAAGCCTTCTCTGATTCTGACTGGGCAGGTGATCGCGATGATAGGCGCTCAATTGGTGCTTACTGTGTTTTTATGGGATCAAATCTAATTTCATGGAGATGCAAGCAACAACAAACTGTTGCGCGTAGCAGCACAGAAGCCGAATATAAAGCACTCGCTGATTCAGCCTCTGAAATACAATGGATTCAATCCCTTCTATCAGAAATTGGGTCTCAAAGCACCACATCCCCAATATTATGGTGTGATAACATTGGGGCAACTTATCTCACAGTCAATCCCATGTTCCATGCTCGGACAAAACACATAGAGATTGACTTCCATTATGTTCGTGATCAAGTTCAAAGGAAACAACTCTCGGTTCAATTTATTTCCAGTAAGGATCAGCTAGCTGATTCTTTAACAAAACCCGTGGCTCCACGCATGTTCACTTCCATTTTGCACAATCTGAATGTTCGTCCTCTTCCCTTCAGATTGAGGGGGCGTGTTGAGGAATGTATTGACGACTCGACTACCCATGCAAATCCAGAATCTGAGCAAGATAATTCAGCCATCAAACCGAGAGATATCAGCAACAAGATCATGCTATATCCAGCCATCACAGGAGATAAATCAGGAAGGAGATCAGATCACATGCAGCTATCACAAGAGAAGAATCAGGACCAAGGATCATATTAGATCACGTTAATTATGCATTGTACAAACCCTATATATTGTACCTATGTATTACTGTTGATTAATAAGAAAATACACAGAGCAATATTCTCTGCATACTCTTTGTTTCTATAATTTTTAATAACAAGATTATATATTTGTTTTTTTTATAAAACTATCAAACGTTTGTTTCTAAAACCCTTCATGATTTGTATCTGTCTTTTTTTTATTATTAAATTATGGTTTTTGGTTTCTTTGTGAATTTTTATGATTCTATAAAAAATAAACAATTTCTAGTGAATTATTCTTATACTTCTTAATCAATATATAATAAAAATATTCACTTCATTAAGGTTTGCTATGATTCTTATAATGCTTTGCTTAAAAAATTGACAATCAGAAAAACATATTGGCAAAAAACATTATTGATGGAATAAAGAGGTACATATTTTTCTCTTATTTTATTTTATTCAAAATATTTTTTAAATTTTATTCTTATTACTATCATTTTTATTAAATGAATAATATTATAATTTTTTTTTTATAAAAATATATTAATAAGTAAAGGAAAGATTATACTAAAAAAACTTTTGTTCGAAAAGAATTTAAATTATTATTTTTTTATAAAAAAGATATTATTAACATATAATAAAAAAGGCTAATAGCTATAACATGAGAGTAAATATTCTAATTTTAATCTCTCAACTTTTTAAATTGATTTTTAATTGATATTATCGTTCCTTTTAATACTTATATATATAAGAAAAATATTTTACTATTGACTATATTTTTACATTGTAATTTTTCTTTTAATTATATAGATAAATAATTAAATTAAGATTTAATTATAAATAATAAATTAAAAATATATTGTCAATAGTAAAATATTTTTCTTTTTTTGTTAGAAGATATATTTTAATTGGACCCGTGAAAGAGGAATAATCTTCCTGGTATAGTAGTATGTTATTTTTAAGAAATTTGCTTGAAAAAATGTTCAAATTTTTCTGTTAAATATTTTTGATATAAATATATTAAAATAGTTTAAAATAGTAAAAACATTATTTAAAGTAAATATATATTTTTTTATAAAAAAAAAATTAATTTTTTTTTTTTTTGTTGTTATTGTTGTATGTTCAACTAAGAAATGAAAACTAAAGAATGGGCTGGCTAGCTGGATCCGCATTAAGGGAGCAAATTTCGGTGCTCTGTATTGAAAAACGCTGCTTTAAACCCACCAAGCTGCTTCTCCTGGTGTCGTTGGTGGTGGTGCCGGTGGGCGCCATCTTTCAACGTTGTTTGTGGCGGTGGTGCTACTACACATGGCAAAATAATCAAAACATGGTCGTTGTTGCTAATCATGGGTTTCGAAACTGCAAAGTTTTGATTTTTATGTAATTTGAGCGTGGTTGGATTGGGACCCATTTCTGGCCTACATGTATAAGGTTGGTTGGTTTTGTTATTTGGTACAGAAAATGTGGTTGCCGTGGGATTCTTTTACTAGACATTGTGATGTGTGTTTTGGTGAAAACTGAAAGGTTTTGGATGAAGGGTTGATGCAATTTAAGAAAGTTATGATTTTTTTGAAACTGTAATTGAATCCTTTTATGTTAGAATCTTCCTTGATTCTGGAGTTTCAGATGGGTTTGCGTATATTTGATTATGATTGCTGTTAAGCATTATACTTTTTAGACCTGGGATTAAAGATTCTATTCATAACATGCAACAAATGGAACTGCCGTCTGGGGTATACATACCAATTGAACAAGTTGGGTTATTTTCTTTTTACTATCATTTGAAGGGAAAGAATTATGTTTTGATTTTATTATGTTTTGTATTGATTCTCCTTGTTCTTATGTAGTTATAGTTGAATATTGAATGATGTCTGCGCTTGTTGTAAGTTAAGATGTCCTTCAAAAGCATCATGCGTGAACTCAAAGAAATAAAAGAGGGGATTGGAAGCATATCAAGGCGAGGAGTTGAAGGGAAACATTGGCGTGGTAGGGCGAGGTCACATATTGTACCAGAAGAAACTGATCAGATTGAACTGGGCCAGTGGGCGAATCTACCACCAGAATTACTCTTGGATATCATTATGAGGGTAGAAGAGAGTGAGGTCTCATGGCCTGCTCGTGCCGTTGTTGTTCATTGTGCTTCAGTCTGTAGATCATGGAGGGAAATCACAAAAGAGATTGTAACAACTCCCGAGCAATGTGGGCGGCTGACGTTCCCCATATCATTGAAACAGGTACTGATATTTTCCTTCTTCTTTTTCCAAGTGCCTTTTGGTTTACTAATCATCCCGGATTCCTCTTGCTTACTTGTCTTTGTTGCCTGAAAATAGCCTGGTCCTCGTGACTCGCCCATACAGTGCTTTATTAAGAGGGATAATGCAACTTCTACATTTCTGTTGTACTATGGTCTGGTGCCTTGTAAGTCATGTTACTCTCTTGTTCATACTTGCAAAACAAAGAAGATATATTTGTGGCTCGGCATGAAATGCTTAAGAAACTTCTGTAAATATGGACTGAGTAAGAAAGCAATGTCGAGCAGAATGCATAGAATGATGATATTAATATTAAACCCCTCTTCAATGATCGCACTAAGAACCATGACATTGCAATGGTTGGAAATTTGGGAGCCTAATATAGCATTTATTTGGAAGCAAATTACCAAACTTTACAATGATACCAGTTTGAGCAACTAGCTTCCTTGAAGTGTATGCTACTCCTTCCAAATCTTTCTGGTCTGTAGAACTGTGTAGAGAGCTCCATTAAGTGCTTATTGACTGGAAATAATATTTCCTACCTTTTTTTTTTTTTTTAAAATTAACGTTACTATCAATTGACAGCTGAGGGTGGGAATGATAAGTTGCTCTTAGCAGCTAGAAAGATCACAAGGGCAACATGCTCAGATTTCATAGTATCTTTGGTTTCAGATGATTTTTCTCGGGCCAGCAACACATATGTTGGTAAATTGAGGCAAGTTTTCAAATGTGAATGGATGCTAATTAATTTTCCTGAATTTTCTTCTATTCTTGTTCCTAATAACTCATTGGAAAATTTGTCAGGTCCAACTTTTTGAGAACCAAGTTCACTATGTATGACAGTGAACTTACATATGAAACACCAAGGCAACTGGCAAGCCATAAAAGTCGTAGATTCCATTCCAGGCAGGTGTCTTCATTGCCTGCGTGTAACTACTGCATAGCTACTATCACGTATGAGCTCAATGTTCTCCGCTCAAGAGGACCAAGGAGAATGCATTGCATAATGCACTCTATTTCAATGTCTTCCATTGAGGAGGGGGGCACTGTCCAAACACTAACATCAACACCAGAGACATTTAATGGCCAATTTCCTCACCTGTCAAGTTCAACGGGGAAGGAATTGGTCTCAGATAATACTTCTGCAAGCTCCTCTCAGTCACCAGTATTAGCCCAAGGTTCAGAACAGCTCCTTGTTCTTAAAAACAAGGCCCCTAGATGGCATGAGCAACTACAGTGCTGGTGCCTAAATTTCAGAGGTCGTGTCACTGTTGCTTCTGTTAAGAACTTCCAACTTGTTGCTTCAGCTGAACCATCCCACAATGTGTCTGCTGCGGATCAGGAAAAGGTAATTTTACAATTTGGAAAAATTGGAAAAGACATCTTCACGATGGACTATCTCTACCCACTTTCAGCCTTCCAAGCTTTTGCGATCTGCCTGAGCAGCTTTGATACCAGACCAGCCTGTGAATGATAACCATGGCGCTCGGAGATATTTGCTTTTGTAAACTAAAACGTTTGCCCTAATTTTTTGAAGCGTTTCTTCACTAAATGCCAAGCTTATTATGCAATGCCTTCACAGCTGATCTTGGCAGTTGATTCAGATCTTTTTTGTGATCGTGGAATTTGACTTGTATCCCAATTCATCATTCCAACACTACGGAAGTAAAAGAAGTTCAGTGCATGGTATCTAAACAGTTCTGTAGTTTTTTCTTGTTGGAAAATCGTATAATTGGTGAGAGCCTGCGTTTCATTCTAACTTTTAGCACCTAGCATAGTTTTTTCTTATTTTATAGCTGCATTGCAGTTGACCTGAGGAATGCACTTGTGTGGGTCTTCATATACTATGCCACAGGTTCCCAACTGCCTCAATACTGACATCTTCTTCTAGTCTTCCCTGGACTGCATTTGGTGGCTAAGTTAACCTTTTGACAAAGCATGTTGAAATTATCTCCGGTCCTTTGTTGCTCGAAACTACTTTTAATCACTTGTTTCAGGTCTTTTCTCCCTGCTCTGATATGTTTGATGCTGCTTCTTTGGGATTCCAGTGATTGCTGCTTGTTGCGACAACGATTTTGGGACGCTCTTCGAGCCTCTCTACACGGCTGTATAATCAGGTAACCTTCTCGTTGAAGTCGAACATTTCACATGAACAGTGCTATTGCTGCACTGTTCTTCTTCTTCGTTTTCTTATTTTTTTTGGATCGGGCTAGGTTGGACCGACCCGACCCAAGAGTGGTGGGTTGTCAGCCCACTATGGCTGACAGCCCAGCCCAAAGACACGTGGGCTTCCAGCCTACTAAAACTGGGCTGTCAGCCCACTATAGCTGACAACCCAGCCCAAAGACACATGGGCTTCTAGCCACTGTATGCTGTCAGCCCGTTCAGGGTGGGTTGTCAGCCACTATGGGCTGACAGCTCAGCCCAATAACAAAAAATAAAACAAATAATAAAAAATAAAAAAAATAAAATAATAAAATAAAATAAAATAAATAAATTTTTTTAAATACTTTTGAAAGACATATATTATTATTATTATTATTACAAAAAATCAAAATACAAATGTTTTCATGCATACGGTCGAATTCCAAAACTTTTCTCATTATTTTTTTTTCGTAAAAAATATGTTGCATATTTTTCCATATTTTTAAAATGAAAATTCGGATATCGTAACCGGTTTGCGATTATCCATTGGTATTCGGTTAAAATATCAAAAATAATTTAACAACCTTTCGGTTTTAGCTTTTATGGTGTAAATTTACATTGTAAAATACAACTTCAAATAATAAATATTTTTACTACGGTGTAAAATTACATTGTATAATACATCTGTAAATTAAAATAATTTTATCTACGGTGTAAAATTGCATTGTAAAGTATATCCGTAGATAAAATTAAACTTATAACCGTGGTGTAAAATTACATTGTAAAGTACACCCGCAGACAAAAAAATGTTTTGTTTTTTAAAATGTAGTGTAAAAATTCTAACCTAGAAAAGAAAAAAACAATCAAACAACAATGAAGCTTACCATAGGTAGGGTGCAGTGAGGGTGATTCGTCTTCCCCTTGCAAAACAAGTCCCCTTACCCATGACTCTCGCAGACCAATAGGTTCCTAGCGATCTTAATACTAGGTGGCGACTCCTAATAATTATAGTTGTAATTTTTACAGCTATAAAAACACCTCCATATTCTCACCGCGTGTCGTTGACTCCCGAAGCAGGGTGAAGGCGAGTGCGAGGCGTGTCTAAAAATCGCCGTCGCAACGGATGGCGACTCCATCGGGACATCATTGGATGAGCTTTGTTTGTTTGATTGTTTGTCTCTCAATTCATTTTTACACGCATTTTCTGCTTTCACATGTATTTTTATTGCTTTAGCATGCATATCATAAAATTTAAATTGAATCATGCATTTTAATTTCAGAGTAAACCCAATTTTAAGTTAGGTGAGGACTAGCGGTCTGTCCCATGACTTTTGGTCAGATTCGTGAAACATCCAACTATGAACTGAGTGTTTACTTGTTAATGGCGGTCACATTGTGCCCCTACCATTTCTTGTAAACCCCTATACTACCTTCACGTGAGGTGGTCACTGGGCAGTTCATAGACCCTTTGAGACCAGTTAGAAGACCTACCATTCATGTGATAAGTTAGGTACAAACTCTAATCATTCATGTCATTTTAACTTTTCCATAGAAATTACCAAACCAAGACCATGACTTCCTTGACCTTTTCGGAATATGGGGAAAGACCATGACTTCCAAGATTCATTGCTCTATAGAGAATATAAAGGAGCTTTTGCCCCTCCTGGGATTTGTAGATGGAGCATTGTTTGAAGAAAGATATGGAAGAATTATTCATCTTTTGAAAATTCCGATCCAAACATCACCCATCAAAGCTCTGACACACTTTTGGGATCCTAATTACCAGTGCTTCACTTTTGGGAACGTTGACATGACTCCTACCATAGAAAAATATGCTCAAATCTTGAGTTTCCCTCATAGCCCTCACAAAGTTTACTTCAGACAGAAAATTGAGAATACAGTTCAAGAGGTCATTAAGCTTGTACATTTGGATCCAATGGGCGCTAATATATGACTTCTTCTAGAGATTTCAAATGGAAAGTGATCAAGAACAAGCTGAAAGCCGATAAAGATAAAAGAAGACTTCGGGAAGAGGGACACCGGTTAATAGCCTTTGCTATTTTCGGTTTGATTTTATTTCCTTCGGAAGCTGTAGGGATAATTAGCATAGAAGCAGCTAGTGCTTTTGTTGAATATGAACAAGAAAGAAAAAACCCTGCTTCAACAATACTAGCCGAGACTTTCCTGTCTTTGAATCACTGTAGGTCACATGGTAAAGCAGCAATGCGGTGTTGTATCCCTTTGTTGTTCATATGGATCGTTAGTCATCTAGAAACCCCAAAGAAGTTTTTAATAATTTTTGGTGGTTTAATATAAGGCCTCTTAGTTTGGTTTTAAACGAAAAATGGAAAGGCCTATATGAGAGGTCCTGGGTGGACAAATACCAAGCGATTCCTGAAAGCAAATTCAGATGGAAAGCCCCCTGGATAAGCAAATATCAAGACAAGATGGCGACACTAGAGGCCAGGATCAGAGCCATCGAAGGAATAAACATATATGACCCAATGAGAGCGGTAGAAATGTGGTTAGTTCCAAATGTCGTGATCCTAAAGAAATTGTGTCCTAAACTTCATTAAGTATACAAGAACACAATGTCCTGTCATTCATTTGAAGTCATACTACAATAAGATGGCTGAAGTAGTGCATGATGAAAAACTACTTATGTACTTTTTCCAAGATGGTCTAAATGACCCAGCTCTGAGTTGGTATATGAGGCTTGACAACATAAAGATTCGTAGTTGGAAAGAATTAGTGGATGCTTTTGTTAAACAATACAAGTACAACATGGACATCGTCCCTGATAGGACTAGCTTGTCGAGTTTAGAGAAGGCTGAAAGGGAGAGCATGAGAGAATATGCCCAGAGATGGAGAGATTTAGCCGCTCAAGTGCACCCTCCTCTTCTAGATAGAGAAATGGTTACTCTGTTCCCCAACATGCTCAAGGTACCCTTTTATGAGCATGTGATGGGCAGTTCAGCTCAGCAATTTACTGACATTATTGCTGTAGCAGAACAAATAGAGCAAGGAATTAAGAATGGAAGAATCTCTGTCTACAGAAAAAAGAGGTTTCGTTGAAAAAAAGAGAAACAGATCACATTGAGACTGGTTATAGAAGAAGGGATATCCAGTTACAAAAACATAGTACTTTATTATCTCAAATCGCCAATATCAACTTCAAACCTCCATATCTTACCAAGAGGCCTGGGAATGAAGTCGAGAATACTTTGAAAAACCAAACCGATGGTTTTCCAAAAAGAAATTGTCCTAGAGTTCAAGAAAAGTTACCCCCGCTACCTCCACCTTTGGATGAAATATATCAGAAGTTGTTAAGTATTGGGCTAATAGCCCCAGTACCCTTGATACCCCTGCAACCACCTTACCCTAGTTGGTATAGGCCAGATCTCACATGTGAGTATCACGCAGGAATTGCAGGGCACGACATCCATACATGTAATGCATTCAAAAGGAAACTCCTGCAGTTGCTAAAAACTGGATGGATGACATCTGAAGATCACCCAAATGTAAGCACCAACCCGTTACCAAGCCATGCTTCAGGTAGCGGATCGGTGAACATGTTGGATGCTGAACATCCAAAGAAACTAAAGGTGCCAATAGAAAGGATTTATCAGATGTTGACTGAAGCAGGACACAGAGGCATAAAGTGTTGTCAGCATTTTGATCAAAAGAATCACTTTGTTAGCCAGTGTCCAGGCTTCTATAAAAATGTAATGCAACTGATGAATACACGTAATTTGAAGCCTATATTCGTCCCACTAGATCTTGTCTTTTGTCATCGTCTCAATTCGAAGTAAACCTGTATTCATCAGTTCCATTACATTTTTATAGAAGCCTGGACACTGGCTAACAAAGTGATTCTTTTGATCAAAATGCTGGCAACACTTTATGCCACTGTGTCATTCTTCAGTCAACATCTGATAAATCTTTTCTATTGGCATCTTTAGTTTCTTTGGATGTTCATCATCCAACATATTCACTGATCCGCTAACTGGAGCATGACTTGGTAACGGGTTGGTACTTACATTTGGGGGATCTTCAAATGTCATCCATCCAGTTTTTAGCAACTACAGGAGTTTCCTTTTGAATGCATTACATGTATGGATGTCGTGCCCTGCAATTCCTGCGTGATACTCACATGTGAGATCTGGCCTATACCAACTAGGGTAAGGTGGTTGCAGGGGTATCAAGGGTACTGGGGCTATTAGCCCAATACTTAACAACTTCTGATATATTTCATCCAAAGGTGGAGGTAGCGGGGGTAACTTTTCTTGAACTCTAGGACAATTTCTTTTTGGAAAACCATCGGTTTGGTTTTTCAAAGTATTCTCGACTTCATTCCCAAGCCTCTTGGTAAGATATGGAGGTTTGAAGTTGATATTGGCGATTTGAGATGATGAAGTACTATGTTTTTGTAACTGGATATCCCTTCTTCTATAACCAGTCTCAATGTGATCTGTTTTTCTTTTTTTCAACGAAACCTCTTTTTTCTGTAGACACAGAGATTCTTCCATTCTTAATTCCTTGCTCTATTCGTTCTGCTACAGCCATAACGTCAGTAAATTGCTGAGCTGAACTGCCCATCACATGCTCATAAAAGGGTACCTTAAGCATGTTGGCGAACAGAGTAACCATTTCTCTATCTAGAAGAGGAGGGTGCACTTGAGCGGCTAAATCTCTCCATCTCTGGGCATATTCTCTCATGCTCTCCCTTTCAGCCTTCTCTAAACTCGACAAGCTAGTCCTATCAGGGACGATGTCCATGTTGTACTTGTATTGTTTAACAAAAGCATCCACTAATTCTTTCCAACTACGAATCTTTGTGTTGTCGAGCCTCATATACCAACTTAGAGCCGGGTCATTCAGACTATCTTGGAAAAAGTGCATAAGTAGTTTTTCATCATGCACTACTTCAGCCATCTTATTGCAGTATGACTTCAAATGAGTGACAGGACATTGTCTTCCTGTATACTTAATGAAGTTTGGGACACAATTTCTTTGGGACCACGACATTTGGCCAAGGAGTCATTATTTCGTTCTAGCATCAACACGATCTTCTTGAGCTGTCGGGTGTGCTCTTTATCCTTTCGTAGCTCTGCATTAAACCTTGTTTTTTCAGAGTTTAGGTGAGTTTCAAATTTGGTGATGTGTTCTTGCCATTCATTGCGCTGCTCTTGTACCACTTTTAATTCTTCTTCTCGAGTTTCTAGTTCTACTTGCAAGGTAGAAATATGGTCTCTTAAGTTATTGGCCAAGGTCAAATATTTCTCCATGTCAGACTCAGTTGCCCTTCATGCTTTGAACTCATTTTCCGCCTGAGCTTTGTACTGGGCTTTCAACTCTTTTTCTTCTTCTATAATAAGGCCAACCACTCTTCCTTTTTCTTCATCGGTTTCCCATTTATCCTTATAATGATCTCTTTCTTTCATCATTGAGGCTAACAATTCTTTATTTGCATGTTCTTTATCTTCAAATGTCTGTTTCAAAGTGACCAATTCTCTTTTCATCATTTTATATTTATTTATTTGGTCATCATGCTGAAAACATAACTCCTCTAACTGATTTTTTCCTCGGATCAGTTGATTAATCTACTCTTCTTTTCCTTGCAGTTGACGGTCCAAAGAGAGCCTCATCTGTTCTTCTTCTACTAGTTGTTCCTCGAGGAACTTCTTATTGCTTTTGCTATTACTAAGCTCCATCCTTAGCCTATCCAAATCCTCTCGTAATTCTCCTTCGTCAATCTTCCTTTTAATTCCAGCGGGGATGGTTTCCTTTACTTGTACCAAGCTTTGCCTTGCAACATCCTGAGGCGTCTTATGACTCCTCCAAGCCAAGTAACTGGTACTGACAGAAATTTTCTGGAGGTGGGGATCTATGTTAACTGCAACGGGATGTCCCCAGTCTTTTTTAATTATCTGAAATTAAGCCATTGAATTGACTTCTTTGAAGGAACCTGTATACTCAGCCAATCCTTTAGTTCTTAGCGTATATTGCATTTCTCCAAACTGTCTGGTTACTAGAGAGGGACAATAGCTAATATATCCGGTTAAGCCAATTAACGGGACCCATGCTTTATCAGCGCAACTCATCAGGTAAGCTGACTTTCCTATCTAAGGGGCTTTCCATCTGAATTTGCTTTCAGGAATCGCTTGGTATTTGTCTACCCAGGCCCTCTCATCTAGGCCTTTCCATTTTTCGTTTAAAACCAAACTAAGAGGCCTCATATTAAACCACCAAAAATTATTAAAAACTTCTTTGGGGTTTCTAGATGACTAACGATCCATATGAACAACAAAGGGATATAACACCGCATTGCTGCTTTACCATGTGACCTATAGTGATTCAAAGACAGGAAAGTCTCGGCTAGTATTGTTGAAGCAGGGTTTTTTCTTTCTTGTTCATATTCAACAAAAGCACTGGCTGCTTCTATGCTAATTATCCCTACAGCTTCAGAAGGAAATAAAATCAAACCGAAAATAGTAAAGGCTATTAATCGGTGTCCCTCTTCCCGAAGTCTTCTTTTATCTTTATCGGCTTTCAGCTTGTTCTTGATCACTTTCCATTTGAAATCTCTAGAAGAAATCATATACTGGCGCCCATTGGATCCAAATGTAGAAGCTTAATGACCTCTTGAACTGTATTCTTAATTTTCTGCCTGAAGTAAACTTTGTGAGGGCTATGAGGGAAACTCAAGATTTGAGCATATCTTTCTATGGTAGGAGTCATGTCAACGTTCCCAAAAGTGAAGCACCGATAATTAGGATCCCAAAAGTGTGTCAGAGCTTTGATGGGTGATGTTTGGTTCAGAATTTTCAAAAGATGAATAATTCTTCAAACAATGCTTCATCTACAAATCCTAGGAGGGGTAAAAGCCCCTTTATATTCTCTATAGAGCAATGAATTTTGGTCACATGTGGCAACTCCCTACTCCTTGGACAATCTCTCTCAGTCAATTGCATCATTTCAGATCTTTCCCCATATTCCGAAAAGGTCAAGGAAGCCATGGTCTTGGTTTGACAATTTCTAACATGAATGGTAGGTCTTCTAACTAGTCTCAAAGGGTCTATGAATTACCAATGACCACCTCACGTGAAGGTAATATAGGGGTTTACAAGAAATGGTTGGGGCATAGTGTGACCGCCATTAACAAGTAAACACTTAGTTTATAGTTGGATGTTTCACGAATCTGAACCCCGACCAAAAGTCATGGGGCAGACCGCTACTCCCCACCTAACTTAAAATTGGGTTTAAAATGCATGTTTTTTTTCTAAATTATTTTTTATTGGCCTTTTCTAAGGTTCGATGTAGATTTCTCTCCGTGAAAGAATCTCTACTCGTTAAATGTTAAAAGACTAACTAAAAATGAATTTTTGCACTGCATTTTGAAAATCTTATTTTTAATTATTTACGAGTGTACATTACAATATAATTTTACACCGTGATAGATAAGACAAAATAATTGTTAAATTATTTTTGACATTTTGGCAGAATGCCAACGGATAATCATAAACTGGTCAAGATATCCAAATTTTCGCTTTAAAAATATGGAAAAACAGGCAACATATTTTTTACGAAAAATACAATGAGAAAAATTTTGGAATCCGAACGTATGCACGAAAACACATTTTTTGTTTTATTTCTTTTTTGTTTTTTTAAATATTATTTTATGTTTCGTTTTGTTTTATTATTTTTTTATGCAACTCACTCACCCATTCTCTTTTTTCATTATTTTTTTGTTACATTGTACATCACCATATAACATTTACAAAAAAAAAATGAAAATAACAACACTCTAAACACAAACACAACATCCAAAAATCATAAAAAATAAAAATAAAAATAAAAACACATCTGAAGCACTGCTGACAGCCGGAGCCACGAAGGGCAGTGGTGGCGCGTCGTCCCACGTGCCACCGCATACTGAGCAGTTGGACGAGGGGCCTAAACAGATCTGCCTCGTCTCTTCCTCCTCTCGCCGGAGATGGCGCTCATGGAGACCTGCAAACACAGAAAAAAAACACAAACAGACATAAAAGGCAGCTGGGTTCTCCTCCTCTGGATTTCGAATCTGCTCTTCCTCTTCTTAGCTCGTTCTTCTTCGATTCTCCTCTTCTCTTTCTCGCCAGCAAGTTTGTTCCATAATGACCTGCAAACAAAACGATCAAAGCACAAACCACAAATCATCAAAGCAACAGTTCAATTTGCCCTTTTCTTTTTCAGATCCAAGCTTCTTGGTGGCCCTCTGCTCATCTTGTGTTCTTCTTTAGGTGGCAGTTGGGCTGCAGTGGAGGCTGGGGTAGTGACCGATCTGCTGGGGGGAGAGGGCTGACGAGGAAGAAGAAGATGAAGGGAGATTGTGAGGTCGTGAGGGGGTTTTGTCATGGCTAGAGAAAAGAGATGAAATGGTGGGTGAAAAAGGAGAGCAAGATGGAGAGTGAGGAGCTCGCCGGCGAGGGAGAGTTGGCTGGAGAGGGAAGGGAGAGTGAAAAGGGGGAGAGGAGTCTGGCTGGAAACGGAGAGAAGAGAGTGGAGGACTGCCGTGGGGCTGGGAGAAAACTCGCCGCAGAAGGAGAAGAAACGACGAGGGGCTCAGAGAAAAAGAGAGATGGTGAAGAGAGTGAATGGTGAAGAAGGGGGACGGGAGGGGCTGCAACGCCCAAGGAGAGGGCTGGCAACTGCAGCCCTTCCTCAAAATTTTAGGGTTTCTTCTTTTTTGTGTAATTTTTTTCTTTTTTTTCTCCTTTTCGGGGGTAATTGTTGGGTTCTTTTTTAGGGCAATTCTCTCTCTATTTATAGAGGGAAATTTGCCCACATTTTTCACTTTGATCCTTGGTTCTGAATTTTTGCAATTTAATCCCTAATTTCGTGCAATTGGATTGGAAAATGTAATTCGGTCCTCGAAAACTCCAAACTTCTTAATTGAACCCAAATTAAACTCAAGCATCTGATTTTTTTTATCAATTAAGCCCTTAATTAATTTGACAAGACCAATTTAAAGTATAATTAAGTCCATTACACTTTTAAATTGGTCGACGATTAAATCAAATCAACCCGTAAAAATATAATTATATTGCTCGACTTAATTTACACAGATTTATCCAATGATATATTATTTTTCCTTAAATCTGTATTTTTCTCTATTTTTGGGGATAAAAGAAATACAATTAGACTCTAAAAAACAACCAAAATTTGCACATTGATTTTTCTAACAACCCCGACCTCTTTTTTTTTTTTTTTTTTTTGATATATTTTAGGGAGTCACCCAAAAATTGGGTGATGACTGAAGAAACTGTTAAAATTCACGGATTAAAGCAACTATGCACCTAAAAGAGGAATTGGTGTAAATACAATAATTATAGCAATTCTAAAATCAATTACTTGAAAGTAAAGAGATAAGGAAAAGAGATTGCTAACTCGGGTTTTTAACGTGGTTCGGCAAGCCTACGTCCACGACTCAAGTACCAACTCGTACTTGAGTATTGTACTCTCTTACTAAACCAAGTAACAAGATTACAATTTTCGCTGATGAATCCACACCAAGACTTTACACCACATGAAGATATGCCCTCTTCAAGATTTTCCCTTTCCACATGAAGATGACCCCTCTTCAAGATTTTTCCTCAGTGATGTTCCCTCACCAATACCAAGAGTTTTATACTCAACTCTCAAGAGTTTCACAATGGTTGTTTTTGTAAAACAACAATACACTCTTAATAGTGTGGATATTACAAATGAAGATCTAAAATCTCTTTCTCTCACTTAATAGCACTTAGGATATTTGAAGGTGTTTAAGTGTAGTGAGAATGAGAAATACTCTTTGTGTTAGGATATGAAGATTTAAACACAAATATGAGTAGTAATGAAGATTGATGATATGAAGGTGTTTATGCACTTCTAATTGCCTCAATATAAGATATGAAAGTTATGTGTCAATTTCGTTTTGCAATTAAGAGGCCTATTTATAAGTTTCAAAGAAAAACTAGCCGTTTATAGCCGTTTGAAACTAGCCGTTAGAAACTAGCCGTTTATAGCCGTTTGAAACTAGCCGTTAGAAACTAGCCGTTTAATCATCAAATCCTTTGCATGCAATGTGAAGTGTGTGAGTTCATTTTAATTTGTGCTATCAAGATAGAAATTGAGATTTACACAAAGCACTAAAATGAACACTTATTCTAAGTCTTCACTTGCTTGCATCTTGGACTTCTTGGAGTGATTTCTTCTTGAACTCCATTATGCTTGTTGATGTATTCTTTGAATAAAACCTGTTTATAGCTTAATCTCATCCAAGCATATTATTAGCCCATTTTCTTTTTATTGTTATCATCAAAATATATAAAGCATACAAAGTATGACATTATATGTCAACGTAAACCATATCAATGGTTAAGAATGCAGTTGTGCCTTTCATAAATATAAAAACTTGCAAAGATGGGAATGTCTATGCATTCGAGGTAGTAAATGTTGAATGAATTCTCGAAGGTGCTCTATTGAAAAAGCCAAAAATCCCAGAAGTAGCAAAGATTGTTGCTAAATGTTTCTTGCAAAACAAAATCCCTTTCCAGTTTGATCTTGTCAGTGGAATGCCGGAACGAGTCAACTTGATAAAGCTAAAGTGTGCTAATCAAAGGTTCGGGGTGGGATATAAGCCAAGAAAAGAAGAATTCAAACGGGGTGCTCAGATTAGAAGGGAAACCAGGATGGCAAAAATCAAAGGGAGGGAATCGAAAGATGAAGACCTTGTCATCCCACCACTCCACGAATCATTCCGCAGCTCAACAAAGATAATTAAGGACGGAATGAGAGATCTACATGTCGGCACCCTCGAGTACCAGGAAGAAGAAACAGATCTCTCGCAACTCTCCATCCATAACATTCACGCCCCCTCCGCAAAAATCTTCGTGCGAAAATTGGCTGAAGGAGAAGTGTTTCAGAATTGGAAGATGAAGCCCATTCATGTCATCTTTAAAAAGTAATTGCTCTTTTGTTTGGTCATGAACGTGTGTTTTATTTTACTTATCACGGTAATCTAGCTCACGATGCCGCGATATTTTGCTTTCTCAAATGAGCACCTTTTCTTTAATGAGATCATGCATTTTTATCCATTGACATGTCATTCGCAAATAAGCACTCTTACACAAGCACACCTTACACTTTCAGGGGCTTTGAAATTTTCAACCGATCGCAAAATCACTGCACTAAGAATAATTGGCCAAATTTCAATAATGTCACCACGCTCGATGACGAGGAATGGACAAAGGAAGACATAAAAGAATTTACTAAATTGATGGAAAATTCTGAAAAATCCTGGAAGCCTGTCAGTGAGGAGCTTAAGACCATTAATCTAGGAACCAAGCAAGAGGAAAAGGAGCTAAAAATCGGCACCCTCATAACAAATGAGGAAAGAGAAAAATTGATTTCCCTTTTGCGTGAATATAATGATGTTTTTGCCTGGACTTATGCAGAAATGCCTGGCTTAGATACTGATATAGTTGTACACAAAATCCCTTTAATAGAAGGGAGTGTACCAATCAAGCAAAAGAACAGAAGGATGCGGCCATATATGCTCCTAAAAGTAAAAGCAGAAATACAAAAGCAATGGGATACAGGGTTTCTAGATGTAGTCCACTACCTCCAGTGGGTAGCCAATATGGTTGTAGTCCCAAAAAAAGACGGAAAAATTCGTGTGTGTGTGGATTATAGAGATTTAAACAAAGCAAGCCCAAAAGATGATTTTCCATTACCTCACATAGATATCCTGGTAGATAACGCTGCTAAAAATGCCACATATTCATTCATGGATGGTTTTTCTAGGTACAACCAAATCAAGATGGCAAAGGAAAATAAAGAAAAAACCACATTTGTAACACCTTGGGGAACCTTTTGTTATAAAGTAATGCCATTTGGTTTAAAAAATGTTGGGGCTACATATCAATGAGCGATGGTCGCTTTATTCCACGATATGATGCATCGGGAAGTTGAGGTTTATGTCGATGATATACTGGCTATATCCAAGATTGGGGAAAACCATGTGCAAATATTAAGGAAATTATTTGAGAGATTGCGGAAATACCAGTTGAAATTGAATCCGGCTAAATGCTCCTTTGGAGCAAGACAAGGAAGTTACTAGGCTTCATTGTAAGTAGTCGAGGAATAGAAGTTGACCCAGATAAAGCCAAAACCATACAAGAAATGCCAGCACCTAAGACTGAAAAAGAAGGAGTTTTCTTGGGCGTTTGAATTACATAACCCGTTTCATATCACAGCTAACAGTAACCTGTGAACCGATCTTTCGTTTACTCAGAAAGAAAAATCCTGGGAATTGGGATAATGATTGTCAAGAAGCTTTCGATAAAATAAAGAGGTACTTACAAAATCCACCATTGTTAGTACCCCCAGTGCTAGGGAGACCACTGATTTTATACTTAACAATCACAGAGACAGCCATGGGTTGTGTGTTGGGACAACATGATGAATCTGGAAAAAAGGAACATGCTATATATTACCTGAGTAAGAAGTTTAACGATTGCGAATCCAGATACACCAAGATTGAGAAATTATGTTGTGCCTTGGTATGGAGCACAAAAAGACTTAGACAGTACATGTTGTACTACACAACATGGTTAATCTCCACACCAGATCCGCTTAAATACATATGTGAAAAATCATATCTATCAAGTAGGATAGCAAGGTGGCAAGTGCTATTGGCAGAATACGACATCGTTTTTACAACGAGGAAAGCCATAAAGGGTAGTATAGTTGCCGACCATCTTGCTGATCATGCCATAGAAGATTATGAGCCTCTAGATTTCGATTTCCCCGATGAAGTTATATTAATGATTAGGGATGATATGGGGGCAAGTGAGTGGTGGACGCTCTATTTCGATGGAGCAGTAAATGTATCAAGAAATGGGGTTGGAGCTGTAATAATTTCCCCAGATGGAAAACAATACCCTTTCTCAGTAAGGTTGCAATTTGAATGTACTAACAACACAGCTGAATATGAAGCATGTATTATTGGTTTAGAAGCTGCCTTAGAGCTCAAAGTTAAGAAACTTGAAGTCTTCGGAGATTCCATGTTGATTATTTGCCAAGTGAAGGGAGAGTGGCAAACTAAAGATGAAAAGTTGAAACCGTACCAAAACTACCTTGTAAAATTAGCCAGTGAATTTGAAGAGGTCAAATTCACTCATATGAGTAGGGATAAAAATCAGTTTGCTGATGCTTTGACAACTTTCTTTAATGGTACAAATTGTTGTTAGAGAGAAGATCCACCCTATTGACATCAAGGTTCGAAACTATCAAGCCCATTGTTGCACACTTGAAGAGTCACTAGAGAAAAAACCTTGGTATAGTGATATCAAAAGATTCATCCAACACCAAGAATACCCCAAAAGGCTTCTAAAGCAGATAAAGAGACCTTAAGGAGGATGGCCACGAATTTTTACTTGGATGGCGAAATCCTATACAAGAGGTCATTTGATGGGATTTTACTTAGATGTCTAGATGAGGAAGAAATTGGGCAAGCTCTGAAAGAAGTTCATGAAGGAATTTGTGCCACCCATGCCAATGGTCATACAATGGCAAGACAAATGTAAAGATCTGGATATTTTTGGCTGACCATGGAAAGAGACTGCGTGACATATGTTAGAAAATGTCATAAGTGTGAGATTTATGGTGATAAAATAAATGCACCTTCAAAACCCCTATTTAACATGACCTCACCGTGGCCATTTGACATGTGGGGATTAGATGTCATAGGACCAATTAACCCGAAGGCAAGTAATGGGCATAGATTCATTTTGGTGGCAATTGATTACTTTACTAAATGGGTAGAAGCTAATTTCTACGCCCATATGACTCAAAAGGTTGTCAAGAAGTTCATCGAAAGGGACTTGATCTATCGCTATGGTTTACCTGCGAGGATGATGACAGATAATGCTCAAAACTTTAATGGAAAAATGATTGCGGAACTTTGTACCAAGTGGAAAATTAAGCATCTCAATTCCTCTCCTTATAGATCGAAGATGAATGGAGCCGTTGAAGCAGCCAATAAGAATCTTAAGAAAATCATCCAAAAGATGGTCGTTACTTATAAAGATTGGCATGAAATGCTCCCATGCGCTTTACTTGCATATCGCACTACTGTTCGAACTTCCATAGGGGCAACCCCATATGCCTTAGTATATGGGATGAAGGCGGTCACACCTTTAGAAATGGAAATTCGATCACTAAGAATCTTGAAAGAAGTAGAGTTAGATGAATCAGAATGGGCAAAGGTAAGGTTTGAGCAGTTAAACTTAGTTGATGAGAAAAGACTAACAACTATTTGCCATCACCAGTTATACCAAGGCAGGATAGCGAAAACTTACAAGAAGAAAGTCAAGCCAAGGGTGTTCAAAGAAGGAGATTTGGTATTGAAAAAGATATCAATAGCAGAAGACCAGAGTAAATGGGCACCAAACTATGAGGGACCATATGTAGTGAAGAAGGCTTTTTCAGGGGGAGCTCTAATTCTAACTAGTATGGATGGAGAAGATCTGTCTAGGCCGGTGAACTCTGATGTAGTGAAGAAATATTATGCCTAATGTATTCCTCTCAACATCTAATGAAATTAAAATTTGGCTATAAATTCTTAGTGTACCCCCTTTTTCTTTTCTATTCCTTCGTGATCTCGCGCTTTCATAAAATTTTTGGCAAATACGAAAATGAATGCCAATTTGATTTTTATTTAATAAATGTGTTCTAGGAATTCAAAGGATTTCATTGAATGGTGATCTCATACCACCAAAATCCACGTAATAAAGCTAATCTCTTAGCCAAGCAAATAATCCAAAAAATCCAAAAAAAAATCAAAAACTTGTTTTGCATGTAAAAGCAAAGCTTCTTGATTCGGATTGCATGTTTTTGAAATGATGGAAGGCCATCTTTGATATGCCATCACAAAGTCTCAAATATCTTTTGCAGTCCCTATTTGAGCCTAATAATTTTACTTTCTTGATAATTAACCCTGACAAGGATCACACCCTACACTTGGGGGGCAAATGCCAATTTTTTGTTAAAAAAAGTCCTCAATGACAAGTGACACTGTAGCAAATTAATTCAACGTTTTGATAGTACTAAAAACCCAACACAGAAGGCCCAAACAAAATACTTGGGGGGCATGTCAAGTCAGCACAACGTTAGTGTCAAATACCAATGAAAAAGCTCAAACAAATACCAGGGGGCACGTCAAGGTCAAAGCCCAAACCAACACTGGGGAGACATGCTAGGGCACCTTGCAAATCAATCATGAGGGATAAATGAAGTTTTAAGAGTAAGCACTAAGTGATCCTTAGTCCAAAAACCCTTAAACACTTTTTGAGCCTACAAATATCATTTTTTTCGTAGCTAGTAACCTAAGCCTACGTTACAAGCTTAATAAAGTCATTTCTGATCAAATACGAGTTATCTGGATTGATAAGCAATGCTTTTCCATTTGAAACAATCCTTACAAATGTTTTACAGTACCTGATCGAAGCCTTCCTGACATACGAGACTTGCAAATATCACTTCATAATCTTTTCAAAATCAACATAAAACCTGACAATGAGATCACTTCAATTCTTTCTAGAACAAGTTTGTCAAACAAACATCAAAATGGTTTTTGTGCTTGGAATGACTTTGAAATTCCAAAAGTTTTACATGAAAATATTTTTTGCCATTAGCCAACCCTTTACTGCAAACACTCATAGCCTAAAACACTGGTGTGACATGACCCAATTAAGGTAATCAAAATGGTTTTTGTGCTTGGAATGACTTCGAAATTCCAAAAATCCCACATGAAAATACCATCTTTGCAAATGACCAACCCCTTCCTGCAAACACCCGAAGTCCAAAACATTTTTGGGGCATGACCAAGCAGAGGGCAATCTAAGATGCAATTGAAATTGGCTCCATCGTCTCTTTTCAAAGAATTTGGATCAATCTTAGGAAAATCTATCATCTCCAGTAGTCAAAATCACAAGTTGCGGCTTGAGTATGCAGAAGCGAGAAGCCGTCAAATCATGAAGTTGACTCCACAATTCCTTTTCAAAGAATCTGGGTCAAACTCGCGGGGCATGTTGACATGGAAAATCTATCATCTCCAACAGTCAAAACCACAAGTTGCGGCTTGAGTAAGCAGAAGCGAGAAGCCATCAAATCCAGAGGTCCAAATCCCGAAAAGAAGGCTTAGAGGAAGAAAGGGGACCTATATCTCTCAGATAAGTATACATACATCATCATGCATTGCATCTCCATTGAAAATCTAAAAAATATTCTGGAGGGATCGTAATTTACAAACCTTCATTCATTTTGTGTGCACGCTTTTAAGCTCTTACCTCTTTGAGAATGCTTTTCAGCTTTATCTTTTTTCTAATTTTAGGTGACATCATGCATTGCATCCTTGTTGAAAATCTAAGAAA
Source organism: Salix exigua (assembly GCA_032356905.1). Lineage (NCBI taxonomy): Eukaryota > Viridiplantae > Streptophyta > Magnoliopsida > Malpighiales > Salicaceae > Salix > Salix exigua. The sequence goes on from CM063592.1 coordinate 7,020,907, forward strand.
TATTCTAGAGGGATCGTAATTTACGAACCTTCATTCATCATTTTTGTGCACGCTTTTAAGCTTCCACATTTTCCATGTCCCTGAACATGCTTTTCAGCTTTATCCTATTGTTAATTTTAGGTGTCGTCATCCATTTCATCCCTATTGAGAATCTAGAAAATGTTTTGGAAGGATTGTAATTTACGAACTTTCACTCATCATTTTTGTGTGCGCCTTCAAGCCCTGACCACTTTCACTTTCTCGAGTGCCAGAGAGTCTTTCTTCAGCATAGATAGAACGTTTTTCAACACTATCTCTTCTACCTTTTTAGTGTGCTTTCTAGTCATCAAAAAATTATAATAGTGCTTTCCAACCCTATTCTCCATTCATCTTCGAGTGCGTCTTCCATTCCTCATCATCAACTCAAATAGTGTGCTTTCCAGCCCAATTTTCCCTTCATCTTTGAGTGAGTTTTCCAACCCTCAACTATAAATTAGGATCGTGCGCTGCTTAGCCATTCCTTTCCTATCTTGAGCGAGTTTTTCAGTCCTCAACAGTCAATTAGGATCGTGCTCTTCTTAGCTTTTCCTCTCCTCTCATTTGAGTGAGTTTTCCAACCCTCAACTATAAATTAGGATCGTGCGCTGCTTAGTCATTCCTTTCCTCTCTTGAGCGAGTTTTTCATCCCTCAACAGTCAATTAGGACCATGCTCTTCTTAGTCATTCCTTTCCTCTCATTTGAGTGAGTTTTCCAACCCTCAACTATAAATTAGAATCGTGCGCTGCTTAGTCATTCCTTTCCTCTCTTGAGCGATTTTTTCAACCCTCAACAGTCAATTAGGATCGTGCGCTTCTTAGCCATTCTTTTCCTCTCATTTGAGTGAGTTTTCCAACCATCAACTATAAATTAGGATCGTGCGCTGCTTAGCCATTCCTTTACTCTCTTGAGCGAGTTTTTCATCCCTCAACAGTCAATTAGGATCATGCGTTGTTTAGCCATTCCTTTCCTATCTTGAGTGAGTTTTTCAGTCCTCAACAGTCAATTAGGATCGTGCGCTTCTTAGTTATTTCTTGCCTCTCATTTGAGTGAGTTTTTCAACCCTCAACTATAAATTAGGATCGTGCACTGCTTAGCCATTCCTTTCCTCTCTTGAGCGAGTTTTTCAGCCCTCAACAGTCAATTAGGATCGTGTGCTTCTTAGCCATTCCTTTCCTCTCATTTGAGTGAGTTTTCCAACCCTCAACCATTAATTAGGATAATTCACTTTTCATCCCTATCCTCCTCTTTCTCGTTTGAGTGCGTTTTTCAGCCGTAAATAACCAACTCAAACAATGCGCTTCCTAGCCCTCAACTATAGATCCTAGATAGCCAGCTTTTTAGCCTTATCTTCCATTCCATCATCTTCACCATTCTCATTTCTGGATGAATCAACCCTTTTTTTTTGGTGTGGTAAATCCACTTTTTTTTTATAACGCTTACTATCTAAAGTCTTTCACAAGACTTTAAGTCGTAAGCATTGTAATGAGAGGGGCAACTGTCGTAACCCAATTTTTGGGTTACTCCCTAAAATAAAATAAAATAACAAAAATAAAATAAAAGGGGTTTGGTGTCGGTAGAAAATCACGGTGGAAATTTGGAATATTTTCTGAGCCGAATTGTATCTCTTTTGTGCCAAAAATAAGAAAAAAATACAAATTCGAGGTAAAAATTAAGTCAAAAATCATAATTATATTTTTTGTAGGCCAATTTGATTTAATCATGGGCTAATTCAAAATATTATTATGTTTGAGAATTAATTTAGGATCCAATTGAAGAATTTAATTAAATGCAAGGACTTAATTATGCTTTAAATTGATCAAAGTAATTTTATTAAGGGTATAATTGATGAAAAATGAAATTCTTGAATTTTATTCGGGTTCAATTGATAATATTGGAATTTTTGGAGACCCAATTGAATTTTTTTCAAGTTAATTGTGCAAAATTAAGGATCAAATTGATGTTTAATTGTCAATTGAGGGTCAAAATGCACAAATCAAAAGAGAAGGACTAAAATGAAAAAGGCGCTCAAAAGTTAAGGTTAAGTTGAAATTCAGCCAGGGGTATAATTGCACAAAATTACAAATTTAAATATAATTGAGGATGCAATTAATACAATTACAAATTGAAGGACTAAAGTGTATTTGTCTTACAACCATTTTCAACAACAACACACCACCCAGCCGAAAGCAAGCACTACGTCGTTTGTTGTACATGGCAGCCACAGTGTTTCAGACACTGTGGCATACCGATTTTTCTATAAATAGCACAAGCACAACGAGAAACAAAAAAAAAATCAGGAGAGAAGAGTACAGAGAAGAAAAATCTGGAGAGAAAAACCTGCAGAGAAGAGAAAAAACCGAGAGAAATCTGGGGAGAAAACCTGCAGAGAAGAGAAAAAAAATAGAAAGAAAACTTAGAAGAGAAGAGGAGAAGAGAAAATAAAGGAGAGAAAAGAAGAAGAAACTGTGTGAGAGAGGAAAAGAAGAAACAAAGGAGAAGGGAAGAAAAGAAGAAGCCCCGGTCTCCTCCCTCTCTAAACAACCCCCGTCTCCTCTCTCTCTCCACCGTGGAGGGCCAACCGACCACCCAAAACCTCCCTTATCATCACCAAAAGCTTCCCTTTCACCCCAGCTGTCCATTTCTCCTCTCCGGCGAAGAGAACAAAACAGCCCCGACGGTAGCAGTGTGCACTCCGACGACTTTGGAGGCTTTTTCCGGCCGCCACAGTCCTCCGTTTCCAAAACCACGACGACAGGAAAGACCACCTCGATCCCCTTCTACACGGCTGTCTAATCAGGTAACCTTCTTCGTTTTCTTTTTTTTGGATCGGGCTGGGTTGGCCTGACCCGACCCAAGAAGGGTGGGTTGCCAGCCCAGCCCAAAGACACGTGGGCTTCCAGCCCACAGTGGCTGGAAGCCCGGCCCACTAAAACTGGGTTGTCAGCCCACTATAGCTGACAGCCGAGCCCAAAGGCACATGGGCTTCCAGCCCGTGAGTGCTGTCAGCCCAACCCAATAACAAAAAATAATAAAAATAGAAAAATAGAAAAAAAAAATTAAATACTTTTGAAAGAAATATATTATTATTATTATTATTATTATTACAAAAAATCAAAATACAAATGTTTTTGTGCATACGACCGAATTTCAAAACTTTTCTCATTATTTTTTTTTCGTAAAAAATATGTTGTATATTTTTCCATATTTTTAAAACTAAAATTCGGATATCGTAACTAATTTGCAATTATCCATTGGTATTCGACCAAAATGTCTAAAATAATTTAACAACCTTTCGGTTTTAGCTTTCGTGATGTAAATTTACATTGTAAAATACACCTGTAAATAAAAAATATTTTTACTACGGTGTAAAATTACATTGTATAATACATCGGTAGATTAAAATAATTTTAACTACGGTGTAAAATTGCATTGTAAAGTATATCCGTAGATAAAATTAAACTTATAACCGCAGTGTAAAATTACATTGTAAAGTACACCCGCAGACAAAAAAATGTTTTTTTTTAAAATGCAGTGTAAAAATTCTAACCTAGAAAAGAAAAAAAAACAATCAAACAATAATGCAACTTACCTTAGGTAGGGTGCACTGAGGGTGATTCGTCTTCCCCTTGCACAATAAGTCCCCTTGCCCAAGACTCTCGCAGACCAATAGGTTCCTAGTAACCTTAATACTAGGTGGCGACTCCTAATAATTATAGTCGTAATTTTTAAAATCTTATTTCAATAATTTTGGTCAAAGCCGCAATACGTTTAATCTTCTTTCTTCAACAATGATTAAGATACGAGCACCATAGTTAATAGAACATTGGAAACCAGGAAGGAACTCTTCATCATTCGTCGATGGTCTGGCTTCTTTCAGCTACATGCTTCGCCTCTTCTCTCGAGGCATTTTCACAATTCTCCCCCTTTGTCGGCAAGGTCGTATTTCTCATCTCACAGAGGAGTACGCAATGAACTCTCTTGAAGTAAATTGAAAAGGCTGATGCGGGAAAGGGTTCCTGAATTGAGCATTTGAAAAAAAACACGAAAAAAAAGATCTTCAATCAGAATACTCGTAATCAGAAAGTGGTGAACAAATGATAGTGCACAGGCAAGAAGAAGACGCACGGTCGAGGTCCATAAACTTTGATCTGGCGTACATGGGTATCCCTTCCATTAAGATGATTCGATAGCACAGCAATTTGCAACATAAATGTGTTAACAAATGTTTCCCTGCCAAAGATACAGTTCCAGGATTAGGAAATCAAATTGCTCATAATGATCTAGATTGACAGTCACTGCTGAGCCACCTATGGTTCTGACTTCAGAATACTAAAAATTCTGCATCATATAGAACTGATGTAATTGAACTGAAACTCAGATCATTATTAACTTGAAAACAATTGTATGATGACACATAGTAGCCGCTTACTTGAAAAAATAACAAAACACATTTTCATGTTGCATGCGGTTCTTGACTTAGGATGATAGGAACATTTCAACTACTCAACACCATCATTTATTTACCCTCTGTTGAATTGATCCCATAACCCCATTTTGGACAAGCCTGGAAATATTTCCAACTCAGTTGTACTTCAACATGCCTCAGAACACTTGATGACTTGACATTAAGAAGATGAACCAGTAACTAAAAGTTGATAGAAAATGGTAGTAAGAATTTCATCCTCTGCCTTCCATCTCCGATAAAGGAAAGGAATCTTTGATTCTCGATTTCTAGTGCTGATAACTACCGACAAATATCAGTGATCATGATCAACACAGCAGGTAAAACAAGTACTTATCTTTATATTTCTCGATGATAAACTTAATTTAGTAGCAGCCATCTAAGTTTCTGATATTCAGACGAACTAGATTTGGACAAGAACAAAACCAAATGATGACAGACTTGGATAATGCCTCTTATGCATCACTAAGCAAAGAGAATTAATAAAAAAAGCACATAGGCATAAATATAATGGCAGAACTTACTAATTACCTAGGGTCATTTCCAGATAAGGACAGATAAACCCACCCAGTTGGCTTCACAAGTTCCATAGTCTTAATCTCCTAAAACAAAATTTATACCAAAACCAAAATGAGCCGCCACAAATATGATTTTCAATTACAAACAAAGTACAGAATACAACAAAATACCTTCAAATTATGAAACCCATCACCAGCACGAATCGAAATCTTACTAGGTGTATAACTCTCATCCAGCTTAAAATCCAAATAAAGAACAACTAACTTGAAAAACACAAAATTCCCAAGAATTAATCCTAACACATAAAAACCCAATTAACCAAAATCATAAAAAAAAAGGAAGAGAGAGAGAGAGAGAGAGTGGAATTAACAGGAGTTGCATACTTGCAGCTTCACTTTCTTCTGAAATTGAATATTAACCAAATGTGGTTGTGCTCCATCAGACCTAAAAAAACAAACAGATGAAAAAGATTCAAACTTTATATTCCATTCAATTAAAAAAAGATACTCAAACTTTCATTTCTTCTTTCAATAAAGATTCAAACTTTATCAAGTAAAAGGAGAGACAAAAGGGTGTGTTCGTTAACTGCCAATAAGTGTCTAGATTGTCATCTCTAAGAGAAGAGACCCCATTTCCAGGTTTGCAAGAACTAACACTCCAAGCAGCTTTTATTCCCATTTCTCTATGATCATCTTCAATTACCAAGTGCTTATTTCCTCCTGTGATCTTCCCTTCTTCTTCTCCTTCCGATGATTCAGTTGCCATTCTTTGTTAACCAGTAGGCAATGTAGCTTACAAATTTTCAATCTTTATTCAATTTTGATAAAATAATAATAATAATTTTGAGTGAAGTTACCGTAAGTAAGCACTGTATGAAAAGTGAACTATATGCCAAACCAGAATTTGAAAACTTGCTTTCGGTGAAAACCAGAAGCTGGAAGAGTTTTAAAATTGCTAGATGGCTTGTCGCTTGATTTTATAGACGACTTGCCGTTGCTATCAAGTAACTGGTGTTGCTAAACGACTTACCGTCGTCGTTTATAGGCATGTAGCTTTTGGACATCCAGAAAATATAGAAATGCATTAAAAAATTTCCAGATGTGAATGGTCTGTTTAGGATTGAATTACAAAATAACTTGTTATTCGCGTATTGCAAAATACCTGGATGGTCCGTTAAGGCTACTAAAATTAATAAAACCAAATAAATTTATGCAAATGACTCTAAAAGGGGTGGAGAATATACTGAGAAATCTGGATATCTTTTTCTGTCAATGGAAAGGTTGAAATCAAGAAAACAATTTACCTAGAATAAAAAATGTATTAGCATATATAAATATAAAATTACCTTACCATATATAACTCTCTAGATTTAGCTTATCATATATAGTTTGCTAGAATTGTTCTTTGTAATTACTATGTACAAGGCACCTTTTTTCTATATAATGAAAGAATAGTCTTAATGTGAGGCAATTCAAACCAAACCATTATGTTATGGTATCATGGTTTTTCTCATACAATTTCAAAGTTTAGCTTTCTCGGTCATGGCTTTATGGGGAAGTCAAATAATATTTGTGTTAGATTTATTAGAAAAAAATATGTTGCATTGGCATTTTAGTTGAAGATTTTTTTCTAGGAAAAGAGGTTAGGGGGCCATATAGATGGCAATACCAAAAGAGACTTGGGTGTTGAGGGATTTGATGTTGCTAAGACAACACAGGCTACCAAAATACACAAATCATATCCTGAATTCTTAGTTTTGTGGAGCCACATTTGATTCTTTCTTTAAGTCCACATAGATCAACAAGCTCACACAAGTCTACAACAATGCTAGGCATTTTCAGTTTGAGTTGTCCATTGCTAAATATTCTCAAAGAGATCTTTCTGTTCAAGATTACTATTCTGGATTTTTGACTATGTGAAATGACTATTTTGACCTTGTTACAATCAAGATTTCTGTAAAAGGTACGTTGGCAGTGTAACAAGTCCATAATATCAACCAACGAGACCAATTTATGATGAAATTACAACCTGGGACCAATTTCTAATGAAATTACAACTAGAATATAAAATCATTTCGTGCCTCTCTAGTCAATTGCGACCCTGTTTCATCCTTGGATCAAGGTTTTGGAGAACTCTTGCGTGAAGAATATCATCTCCATACTCAGACCATTATGGAGTAGGAAAAAGTTTCCTCTACCATTGTCCCAACTGCTTATATTGTTCATAGCAAGGGGAAGAGTTATGATATGAATGGTAGTGTTCTTCTTATTATAGTTGTTGGTGATGTACCTCCTTTTTCAAATGATGTTTTTGTCTCACCTAAGCTTGCTATAAATTTAGATTTTGTAGGTCAGTTTATGGACAGTAACTGTGATTTTCACTTTTCTAATCATGTCTGTATTGTACATGACTAGATGTTGGGACAATTGATAACGAAAAGGCCTAAGAACAGACGTCTATTTTCTCTCCAACTCCTTGTTCCACACATTTTGCTTCATTCCTCTATTTTATCTTTCTTTTGTATTGCACCTAAAGTGTCCAATAAAGTTTGGCATAAACGTTATGATCATCCAAATCCTAGAATTTTCTCTCATTTTGAAATTTAGGTTAATAAACAATAGAACACATTCTTCTTCAACTATGTTCCTTGATTATGCCACATGTACAATTGGAAAAATGTAAAATTTGTCATTTTCCTTCTAAAAGCAGTAGAGCCACAAGCCTTATTGAGATAATTCATAATGATGTCTGGGGAATTAGTCCAATAATTTCTTATGAACATTGCAAATATTTTGTAATTTTTATTAATGGCTACATTGTTATACATAGGTGTATTTCTTATGGAACAAATAAGAAGTTTTGTTGGCGTTCAAACTATTCTTGGTACTTGTTAGCACTCAATTCTATACCACAGTTAAAATTCTTAAAACATATTTGGATGAGGAATATATGTCTAATGATTTCCAATCTTTCTAGCAAGCTAAAGGTATCATTTCTCAATGATCATCTTCCTATATTTCTCAATCAAATAGAGTAACATAACATAATAATCACCATCTTTTGGATGTGTTCCAGACCTTGCTCATTGAAACTTTAATTCCTCCTAAGTTATAGGTGGAAGCTCTCACAACAACAACTTATCTAATCAATAGACTTCCCTCATAAATGTTGGGTCTAGAGTCTATATTTTCAGCTTCATCATTGTCATCCTATAAATACAAATCTTCACACCTTTATGTGTGAATGCTTTATGCATTTTTCTTACCTCATAGAAAAAAAAACTTTTTGCTCAGTCCATTCGTTGTGCTTTCCTTGTTATAATCTCACTAAAAAAGATTATTTATGTTTTGATTCACACACTAATCGGGCTCATGTTTTCATGATTTTTTATTTTCTTTAAAAATCATTGTTTCTTTCTTTTGCCTTCATCTCTGGCTCATCCTTTTACCTATTTACCTTCTTTTTTTATAACACTTCTCATATACCTAGTATTGTAAGATGTTAGGTTCAAGCCATATATGGTGTAAAAATGAAGACTTCCAATGTTGCCCTTTTTAGCTTCTATCTTGCGATATGCTCCTCCTCTGCACCCTTATATGCATTTGAGGTGAATGATTTGGCTCCTTTACACCGCTTCTCTAGGGTATATGTACCACCTGATAAGTATGAATGTAATCCATATGTGACATATACTTCTACTACTATTCTCTCTACCACTTTATTCTTTATTGTTATTACAAGTGGTTTTTATAGACAACTAAAGAGTCATGTTAATAGCAGGCCATGCAAGAAGAATTAAGTGTTCTCGAAGCTAATTATACTTGGGAAATTGTTGATTGCCCTTTTGGTATGACTCCTCTTGGGTGTAGATGGGTCTATTCTGTTAAAATCAAGGCTGATATAAGCTTGGTAGATACAAAGCCTGCTTGGTGGCTCTTGAAAACCATAAAAAGTATGGAGTACATTATCAGGAAACTTTTGATCTAATAGACAAAATGTCCATTATTTGTACAATTCTAGCCATTGTATCCTCTCAACATTGGTGTTTATACCAATTAGATGTGAAAAATGCATTTCTTCATAGCGATCTCTATGAAGATATTTATATGCATCCACTAATCGATTTATTTTCCACTCATGCTTTTGTTGAGTGTAAGTTACGTCACTCTTTTTACTGTCTCAAACAAGCTCTTTGTGCTTGGTATGAGAAATTTACTTCTACCCTTGAATTTTATTTCCTCAAAAACAAATATGCCTTTTTATTTCTATGCACGACTGTTAATGAAGTTGTGTTTCTATTGGTGTATATTGATGATATAGTCATTGTCACAACCCAATTTCTAGGTTACTCTCCAAAATATATCCAAAAAAAAAAGGTCGGTGTTGGTAGAAAAATCAAGGTGGAAATTTTTGTTTTCGAGAGTCTAATCGCATCTCTTTTGTCCCCAAAAATAAAGAAAAGTACATATTTAAGGCAAAAATAATTTATCATTGAATCAATTTGCGTAAGATGTAATTATATTTTTATGGACCAATTTGATTTAATCGTTGGCCAATTTAAAAGTGTAATTATTTTTGAGAATTAATTTAGGGTCCAATTAAAGGATTTAGTTAAGCGCAATGACTTCATTATACTTTAAATTGGTCAAATTAATTTTATTAAGGGCTTAATCGATGAGAAATCAAGTTCTTGAATTTAATTCGGGTTCAATTGATGAGATTGAAATTTTTGGGGATCGAATTGAATTGTTTCAAGCCAATTGCGTGAATCATGGATCAAATTGAAAACGATTGAGAGTTTAATGGTCAATTGAGTGTTAAATCACACAAATAAAAAACCAAGGACAAAAATAAAAATAGGCGAGCAAAGCTAAGGATGGTCTTGAATTTTTGTCGGGGATATAATTGCACAAAATTAAAAGTTTAAAACCAATTAAGGATGCGATTAGAACAATTACAAATTAAAGGACCAAATCACAATTTCCCAAAATCAAAATTGCATGTGCCTGCACTGTTCCGACACCTGAACAGTGTAAGGCACGCCTCTGCAGCCATTGCAATTTAGAGACAAAGGCAGCAACCTGCAGAGGCAGTAACTTCATGCAATGTGAATGAGGGGTGCCTCAGTCCCCTATATATAGCACCCATGGACGTTGCATGAAAAAGGAGGAAAACGGAGGAGAAACCAAAAAAAGGGGAAGAGTTTTAAGCAGGGGAGCTTGGAGACTAACAAAAACAGAGGAAACGAGAGATTCTAAGAAAAAAATTCCAGAGAATTTGACAAAGAAAAACAAGCAAAAACAAGGAGATAACACACAAAAATCACACCATCATCCCTTATCTTCCTCGGCAACCAGGTCTCTCTCTCTCTCGGTTGAAAGTCTTTTCTCTCTCTAAAACCAGTCTGGTCAAGCCTTCTCTCTCTCCACCATTAGCGGTTGAACGACCACCCAACACCATCATCATCACCACTGTAAGCTTCCCCTCAACAACAAAAGCTCAGCCACAGCCCTCGGCGAGGCAACAAAGGCGATAACAGTGGCAGCGACGTGAGCCCGACGACTTCCAACACCTTCTCCGGCCACCATTTTCGACACCACCACCATAGGAATCATCACCTCTACTTCCTCTACCCAACGGTACTAACATGTACGCCTTTCATTATACTCGAAAAATCCCCCTGTTCATTGTCTTCTTCAGCCCGCTGCATGCACAGTGGGATGTAATTTGTGTCCCACTATTCACGTAGGCCAAAGATGAGTGAAATGGGCCAAGCTTTGTGCCCGACACAAGCTTTAAGGGAGGTGGGCTGGAGGCCCAGCCCATGTATAGTGGGTTGTCGGTCCGGCCCATTAGGGGGTGGATTGTTAGCCCACTTATTTTATTTATTTATTTTTGCTTTATTTCATTTTAAAAAAATAAAAAAAATATAATACAAAATTTAAAAAAATAAAAAAGTATTGTTTCATGCATACAACTGCATTTCAAGATTTTTTTCATCATATTTTTCATAAAAAAATATATTGCATCTTTCTCATGTTTTAAAACAAAAATTGGATATCGTAGGCAGTTTACAATTATCCATTGGAATTTGGCCAAAATATCAAAAATAATTATAACTATTTTTGTTTTATCTATTACGGTGTAAATTTACGTTGTAAAGTACGTCCATGGATAGAAAAAGGGTTTTAACTATGGTGTAAATTTACATTGTAAAATACATCTGTAGATAATAAAAAGGATTTTCAGATACGGTGTAAATTTACATTGTAAAGAACATCCATAGATAAAAAAAAGTTTGTAACTGCTGTGTAAAATTACATTGTAAAGTACACCTGTAAACAAAATTTTTTTTTTGAAAATGTAGTGTAAAAAAGTTTAACTTAGAAGAACAATCAAGCAACAATGCAACTTATCTTAGGTAGGGTGCACTGGGGGTGATGCATCTTCCCCTTGCACAACAAGTCCCCTTACCTAAAACTCTCGCATGTCATAGTCATAATACTAAGTGGTGACTCCTAATAATTATAGTCGTAATTTTTACGACTATAATATAAACCCCATTTTCACTACTTGTCGTTGTCTCCCCCAAATCCCGAGGGATGACTGGGGGCGAGGCGCGTAAAAAATCATCGTCGTGAAAGTCATCATGGGTACTAATTTAACTTTGAATGATCAACTAAAGCAGCACTTGTAGAACTCCTTCAACATGAACAATCTAAGTCCTTTAACATGTTTTCTTAGTCTAGAGATTCATGTTGGTTCACATGGTATCTTTCTATCACAACACATGTATGTCATGGACTTAGTGACTCCTACTAGTCTACAGGACTCATCCTCTCTTGATACTCTAATGGAAATTAATCTCAAGCTACACAAAGATGAGAGTGATTTATTATCAGACTCAATAACATATCATACACTTGTGGGCAACTACCTCATATTTTTTATGCAGTGCAATGGGTTAATTGGTTAATGGCCTCTCCAAGGCACCTCCATATGACTATTGTTATAAGAATATTTTTTTGATGTTCATGGCACCATTCATAGAGGGCTTTGCTATCATGTTGATATTTTCTTTGATCTTATTGTTTACAGTGATGCTGATTATACTGGGTGTTCTGACACTCGACGTTCAACTACTAGTTGGTGTATATTTATTGGCCCTGGACTTATTTCCTATAAAAGCAAGAAAAAAAATTGTGTTTCCAAGTCTTCAAATGAGTCTCAGCATAAGGTTATGTCCCAAGCTTTCTCAAAAACACTTTGGACCCAAGGGCTTTTTGTTGAGTTTGGTTTTCAACAGTGTACTTCTCAATTCAGATAGCAAATGAAAAAAAAATATTTGCAAATGAAAAAATAATATTTGCAGATTCCTCAATTTGCAAATACACGGACACTTGGTAGCCAAGCTTTCTAACTCCTCAATTCAGCATGCAAATGAAAAAATAATATTTGCAAATTCAGTTAAGTAATTTACTATTGACCTCAACTTATGATAATCTTATTAATTCAATCATAAGTTGATTGTCTTTGGAAAAAAAAAAAGAAGAAAAAAGGACAAACATATCTATCAATGGTTGCCATTCAACTAGTGCAAGGAACATATAAATAATCTCATAAAAAAGAACATTATATGATGCGAACAAGATTAGTGCAGTTAAGCTGGAACAAAGCAGATTCAATAAGAAACCTGAAAAACATAATGCCTAAGTTATAGTTGCACCTGGGCATGAAACTATATGCATTATCTGTTGGAATTTGCAACTTTAGGTTGTTGTATGGGATATAAAAGAATTAAAGGGGGGTGTTTTGCTCAATTTAACCAAACGGGATCCTAGTTTTTTACTATTGGTCCCACCTAAAAATCTGCATTTGCATCACATTTTGAAAAGCATATGTGAGATGCTTTTCACATGTCACACTTAACACAAAACACACAAAAACAAGGCAATGTTCGAAGACACTGCTTTTCTTCTGCATACAGAGTGGCAATACATATGCTATTTGAAGCTTAAAACTGAATGAGATACTATGTGATTGTTATGCTGCCTAACATTTGCTTTATATAGGCCTAAGACAATACTTTCATATTCAAGTGGGCCACTGAAATTAGAGATCTTTGGATCATCCATGATATATTTAATGCAGGAATTGTTCTTCGCCTTTGAAACCTTATTCTTAGGAGAAGTTTCTATTGATTGACTAACAACTTCAGGCGAACTTGCAAACTCAGATTTACCCAGATTGGAATTCTTCGGATAAATTACAGAACCATTTGAATGGTGGGCAGTCTTGATGCCAAGATTGGCAGAACTTGTATAGCATGAACTGGAAGAATCCCCTTCATGTCTAAACTATTTCGGAGCTGGGGGTCGGGAAGGGCGAGACATGACAGACTATGTCAGGCAACTGGACCAGCAGCTACATAGTGCAACAACCTTCCAATGCTACCTCCGACCACCATTTACGACGCCACCACTACAGAAAGAACCACCTCGGCCTCCCCTACACGTTGTTATCAGTCGATGACCCTCTCATCATAATAGACCATGTTACTATTCATATGTTACGTGAACAGTAACTGTGTGAATTAATTCACGATGAATGTAACACATCGTTTTGTGTTTTTTTAACTCATACCTCCTGGGCTAGGCAAGCCCATTTAGTTGGGTCAGTCCCAACTTGATTTTTTTAAATATATATATATATATATTTAAAAAAATATGTAGATAGAGAACTGGATTGCAGTCCTAATGAAAGCAAAAGTTACGTGACTTCATTTAACTCCATAACCCTATTTTTTTCCGATTGATTATAAATCAGAAACTTGCAACTGGATTTGATCTTGAAATTATTTCTACAACTGGATCGCAAATGTTGTTACTAATGATATTGTTACCGAATGTTGTTCATTAATCAAATAACAAGGGGTCGTAGAGGCATTAACGTATTAATTTAGTTCGTTATGAAATTACAAGTAGTTTAATGGGAGAATAAAAACAAATATCTAATTTACTCGAAATATTAATTACATTTTATTGTTATGATTATTAATCTACAATATTTAAAAAAACAATCAATATATATGTGTGTGTGTGTGTGGGCGCGCGTGCGTGTTTTAAAGTAATTTCACAAGTTGACAACAATATGAAAAATATGATAACGAAACATGTAAAACTGCTTTTCATTATACCTCAAACTCAACCACAGTTTTAACCAAACACTTCAATTTCAGTTATGAACCGCAGCTAAAAACGCTTTTCATGAAGCTGTTTTTTTTTTTCCTCAACCACAACAATAACCACCATGCCAAATAAGATCAAAGCTAGATCCCAAGCAACACACGTCAATAGAAATGCATAAGCAGGGAGTCAAACAGATTTTGTAATGGTCAACAGATATTTCAAATACAATCAAGAAACTAAAAAATCGTTCACTTTGAAGCTTCTCTAAATAAAAACACCAGTGTAGGCTCTTAAGTCTTAGGTGCAATTCGTTTGCACAAGATAATGCGAATTATGGACTGAAATGAAATCAACAAGACTTAAACATGAAGGAAATGCAATTGACTGATAATGGCAGGAATATGGTCTTGTTGGCCAGAGACCGACAAAACTTCATGAATTTGTAGAGTAAAAGCACTTTCTCTCCCTTTGTCAGTTCCATTGATAGATATATCAACAAGGCAAGGGATAACACCTTCATCCATCACCAACTGGCAATATTGAAGACACTGAGAGCACAAAGAAAGCAGAATAGACACTGCATGCTCTTGTTCCTCATGACTACCACACTCAAGTAGCTCAGCAATAGAAGCAATACAGCCATTTGTCCCAGCAACAGAAACCCACCCACCTCAAGATCACACAAATTTCTTAGTAGAACTATAGAATATCTTGAAAGATTTTCATCCTACATCAAAGGAACCGATTTTGGGATGCACTCCATAGATGCAATCTGGGAACAAATACCATCGTTTGAGGACAAATTATGCAGAATGTTAACGGTCAGTTCTTGGAATTCTTTGTTATGGGAGTCAAGGACCTTTTGGATAGAAACAAGAGCACCACATGCAGTGATTTTAGATCTGCAATATGGGTAGCCAGACAGCACTTCAAATATGGCAAGAACCTCTTCAATTACTTCAGAATCAAGGAATGATGACAACAGATTAAAGGCCTCTTCATGCAAATATGAAATTCCACTTCTGCAATAAGCAAAACCTAGCAATGAAACCACCAACCATAGATTCTCGTATAAGAGGAGCATGAACTAGACTTCTATCAACAAAGAGAATCAAAAGAACTATCATAGCGTTTAGTTTGTCAAATGTCATGCAATGCTTTGGTGGAAACATTATCAGTGACATTAGCATGATCCTGCCTAATTTAAAGTGAAGTTATGCAATGAAAAATGTATTAATAAATCATTTCTATACATCCTGATCAGATAATTTCTAAATTCCGCAGAAATATAAGATAAAATAGATCAAGAAGTGACTTTTTTTTTACATATGCGACTATCCTATCATCCCTCAGCTAAGGCTTGTTGGGCATTATAGAATACAATTTATACAGTATAATGGTAGATAGCAAATAAATAGGTCAAGACACCATGAACAATTGAAGAATTCCTATATCTAGTACCACCAAGAGAATAAATTACCTGTTTTTGCTGACAAATGAAAGCAACAAGTGAAATCCAACTCTCTGAGTTCCTATATCTTGTTGTTCACGAGCATCTCTCAGAAATCTATTTTTCTTTTGTTATTTTTTTTTCTTTTCAATTTCACCCTTTAATCAATGATACAATTTATATGGTATTTCAATTTTGATATTTATTTTTTATATATTTTTAATCTTTTTGTTTAATTGTTTTTCTCAATTTCATCCTTCAACATTTGATTGATTGAGATTTGCGTTTCATGTTTTTTTTTAAATAAGATGTTTTCGATCTAATAACCCGGATCATGAGTTTAAAAAGTTAACATAAATTGATTTTTTTAAAAATAGACTTGATGATTTATATAATTTTTCTTTAATAGATTATCTTGATGTCATGATTTGAGCACGAGATTAGCTGGATAACCCGGGTGTATTTACATATTTTATTTGAACAAAGAATTTCATTTAGAAAATAATGCACATATATTTCAACATGATTGTAATGTAGTATGTATTTGTTTTTTACAATTTCAAAATATGAATATTAGGATCTGAGATCCAGTTTTTTTTTTATCAAGTTTTACTTTCTTTAAAGGTTTTTAAAGAGTTTTCAATTATGGACTTCGCTAAATAGAGTAATAAGAATAAAAAAATGAAATTTATTTTAGATTATGATTTTACTCTACATTTTTTTTATCATATAATAAAACTAAAGTTAGTTTTAAATAGGAAGATATTTTCCTTGTTAATTAAAGCAACTTTTATGTGCATTATAAGAAGAATAGAGTTCTTTTGTTTTTAATTAAATAAAAGAAATGGGAATTATTATAATAAAATCAATATAAATAAATTTATTTTAATTTTTAAGTATCTTTTTAAGGAATTTATATGAAACGTGTACGTATTAGTTTGTTTGTATATTCTTTAATCATTATTTATTGAATCAACCCATTTATTAAAAATAAAGATACAGCTGAACAATATATAGTGTAAAAAATAATAAAAAAGATTAATATGTATCAAAAAATCATTTCAATGCAAAAAATTAAATCTTTAGATGAAACTTAATATTTTTATATTGCTCTCAAATACATTTTCTCAAGTATATATTGATGTAACTGGGAAAAGCCCCTGCCCCACATGATGTTTCACTGAAGGCTACAAGACTAGATATTAGAGTGCATGACCACATTCAGAACTGAAGCCATGGTTAAGAACACGAGTATATGCATCGTATCTTGTCCGGATAATTCAAGCCTCACATCTTTCATCTCTTGGAGCTTATGGCTTACGAGCTATTTCACATGGTCTACCATGTAGGGTATCTACTCCTCACAACTCTGTACGCTTATAGCTGTGACACTAGATTACTGAAGATCCTCCTGTTTGTCTGAAGTAAATTCTGGTCAATAGTTTTTATTTTTTTGAGGTTTTTTCTTAAATTTTCTCATTAAAAAAGAAACAATTCTCACGGTTGTACATAATTGTTAGAAAATAATATAAATTGTATTTGATAAAAATCAAGCATAAGGTAGTGTGGGTTTGTATGCAAGTTTCAATTCCAAAGAGCTTTCATTTGAAGGGGTGTGTTAGAAAATAATATAAATCATATTCTGAGACCTTACTTAAGAACTTAAATTTTTAGACGAGATGGTTCCTTAACAATAACTATAGGGCAACACATGCGGAATAATTGGTGGCTTATATAGTAAATGCATAACCTCTAGACCATGCATACACTACATGTGTTACGGAATTATAAAAACAGCAACTATTGAAGATAACATTTTACAGAATTACAAAAACAATAACAATAGCCAACAACAAACAAAATCACATAATTCAATAGAAAATAAATTTGTAATTGAAGAAAAAACAATCTTAACACCAAAATAATTTATTACAATAAAGAATATCAAATTATATAGTTATACATCTAACAAATTAACATATTGATCGACTTGTATAATCAGAAGCATGGGCATGTTGCCTTCCTGCATGATATACTTGATCATCCTCCTTTACTATATTTTCTAAACATTAAGCCTCCCCATCCTCTCTTGTTTGGGAGTGTGATTGTAGTTGCTTTTGAAAATAATATTCATTCAGTTAGAAATGTATCAAAATGATGTTATTTTTTAAAATTATTTTTGACATCAGCGCATGAAAATGATCTATAAACACTATTCTTTTTTAATTTAAATTAATAAATAAAATTCAATTTTCTTAAAAATACTTTTAAAATATAGTGTCAAACACCCTCCAAATAGCAACATTATGAGAACCAAATATTGAACACATAACATTGCTAGTAGCATCATAAATTGCGGTTATATCTCTCCGACCCTCTCGTGTTAAAAAAACTCACTTTACATACTATAAAATATTACATGAATATTAGGTGTGCATCAATCACCGACTAATCATCTTCCTTTTCACGTCGATGATTAGCAAGAAACAAGTCATCAAGTGTGTCAAAATCATTAGATTTGTATTGATGCAATTCAAACTAACACATTACCTAATCATGACAACAATATTTATGGTGATTAACACAACCATTGCATTAAAAATAGAGCTCTACTATTGCAATCCATTTATAATGATTAACACAATCATTGTATTAAAACTTAAAACTCATATCATTAATAATAGGTACAACAATATAACTATTCAGATGGCCCTCACCCAACATCCTCCAAGTAATATCAACATCAAATTTAGCCAAATCCCACCCAATTCCTTGACATCAAATTCTTAAGACAACATAATTCATTGTTTTCTCTTACTAAAAAAGACAATGCACACACTTAACTAGTTTTATATCTAATTAATCTTCAATTAGGCAAAAACCAACAAAAACAATCACAAATTACCCAAGTAAATAAAAAAATAACAAAGAAGAAAATGAATAGAGCTTAAATTGGTTAAATGGTCACTTATAGGTGGTGGTAGTGGCGATGATAATGATAGTGGGAGAAATTGTTGGGTTCTGCGGTTGGATGGCTAGAGAGAGACTAGTGAGAGAGAGAGGTGTGAGGTCTATCATGGGTATGAGAGAAATATAGCTTTTTTATGGTGGAGAGAAAGATCAGTTTACCCGAGTTGAGAGCGGCGCAAAGGTTGAAGAAGCAGTGGAAGAAAAAAACAAGTTGTTTTATATACTAATTGATCTCTTTCAAAGATTATAGAGAAAAAGTTGTTTGCCCTAGGCACGCTTATGCTAGCTATGAGTCGCAATTAGTGTTGGAAATCAAAGTAACAAAAGTCAACATAATTCAAAAACTGGAATTGTGCCGAAATAAAGAACAATGAAGAACACTAAGGAATAACAAGAATGAGCAGAATTCAAGTGTGAGGTTACTGCTATCCCTCTTCTTTATTTATAGCTAAAACTTGAAGAGTTACATTCAAATAGGATTTCCTAATTTGATTACAACTTCTTCTTCTGTAAGCTAAATAGGAAAATACTTGACTTCTAATGAAACTAGAAACTTGATCAAACAAGGTGATCTTATTTAGGAAACATAATAATTGAAAGCTAGACTAATTCTAACACTTGTTGTAGACTGGGAATCAGTCTTCAATCTTCAATCTTCAACACTTCCCCTTGGTTCCAAGACTATAAGGCTGCACTATCCAACCTTTTCTCTTAGGTCTTCAAATCTCTCTTTAGCTAGTGATTTGGTGAACAAATCAGCCATCTGATCTTTAGAAGTACAATACTTTATTTCTAATTTTCCTTCTTGCTGGAATTGTCTTAAGGCATGAAACTTGATTTTCATGTGCTTGGTTTGCTTCCCTAATTGATAAGTTTCACAAAAAATAGCTTCATCTTATATATTAGACAACCCATATGTCTTCTGTAAATTTGTCATTCTTCTTAAGGTAGCATAGTTGAAATGACCTAACCTTTTATTCCAAAGAATTGATTCATCTACCTTGCATGTGTTGACATCCCAACATGTTTTTTTCCAATCAACAGTGAAACTTCTATTCAACATTTTTGTAGACAACAATAATACTCCATTTTTATCTTTGATATTACACACTCCATCATCAAAGAGTAGTGAATATCCAGATTCCATTAGTTGCCCCACACTAACCAAATTATGATTTAGTTGAGGTACATATAAGACATTGTTTAGAATTTTTTTACCTGCTTTTGTCTCTATTGCAATGGCTCCTCTACCTTTAACTCTGACAAAATCTCCATTACCAATCTTTACTCTTGATATAAATTTTTTGTCTAAGTTCCTGAATGAGCTGAGATCTGTTGTCTTGTGGTTAGAACAACCACTATCAATGAGCCAAGATGAATCATCTCCCTTTGTTGTATTGCACATCTATTGAATTGTGGCTACAAATAAAAATTCATCTTTGATTTCTAAAGTGTCCTCTTCTTGAGCCTGTTTGACTTCATCTACTCTGGTTTTGCAATTTTTTTGTATGTGACCGAATTGATTGCAATTTCGACACTGCACATTCTTGTACCAACACCATTCCTCAGAGTGATTTGTTTGTTGACAATATTTGCATGCAGGGAACTCTTTCTTTTCTTTCCTTATCAGGTTGTGTTGCCAGTTGCTAGATTGTTGATTATTTGGTCTCCAATCTCTTCCTTTTTCCATCTTTCCACTTTGGTTATTTCTGGAAAAATTCTGAGTGTGATTCTTCCCTTTGTAGACAACAACAAGAGCATTCTCACTTGTTCCTTTCTGTCTGTAGGCTTTCCTTTGTTCCATAGCTTGTAGAGCATTCACAAGCTCTTGAAAGCTCATCTCAGAAAAATCCTTTGAATCTTCTAATGAGCAAATCTTATGCTCAAACTTTTCAGGTAAGCTTACTAGCACTTTTTCCACAATTCGAGATTCTGGAAATTCTTCTCCTAACAATCTCACTTGATTCACCAGTTTTGAGATGTGTGAGGAGAAGTCTTTGATTGTGTTAGATTCCTTCATCTTCAACCCTTCAAATTGCCTTTTTAAATTCAAAATCTGCATCTTTCTTGATCTCTCATCTCCTTGGAATTCAGCCTTTAGCTTATCCCAAGTTTCTTTGGCCGTTTTACAAGCCATTATTCTTGTAAAAATTTCTTCACTTACTGCATTATGAATGCAAGTAAGTGCCTTGAACCCTTTAGCCTTTTCTTCACTGAAAAATTTCATTTGAGCCACGGTTGGATTGTTTCCAGGAGGTGTTGGTTGTTTGTCTTTCTCCACAAACTCCCATAAATCAAAAGTCGTCAAATATGCCTCCATCTTCACTACCCAAATTCCAAAATTCTGACCAGTAAACACTGGTATTTTTGGTGAAAAAGATGCATAATCCATTCTGAAAAATTCAACCGTGATTCGTTGAAAAAGAAGTTTAACAATTGTTGCTGTGAAGCCTTTGTGCAATTGTTTTAAAGGATTTGAGAAGAGTAACTAATCCTTCTACTTCAAGATTTTGCAGGAAAAAAAAGAACTCTCATTTTTCTCTCCCTTTCCCTTCAAAGTTAATAACTTTGAAAAATTTCACTTAAATTCTCTCGTGTTTCACTCAATCCCTTCAAAGATCAAAATCTGCTCTCTCAATTTTTTTCTTCCAAAAACCCTTCAAAGCCCTTAGCTTTGATGTCCCTTTTAAAACCTCACTTTTAATCTCTCATGTTTCACACGATCCCTTCAAAGATCATAATAGCTATGATACCAATTGTTGAAAATCAAAGAAACAAAAGTCAACATAATTCAAAAACTGGAATTGTGCCGAAATAAAAAACAATGAAGAATACTAAGGAATAGCAAGAATGAGCAGAATTCAAGTGTGAGGTTACTGCTATCCCTCTTCTTTATTTATAGCTAAAACTTGAAGAGTTACATTCAAATAGGATTTCCTAATTTGATTACAAGTTCTTCTCTTGTAAATTAAATAGGAAAATACTTGACTTCTAATGAAACTAGAAACTTTATCAAACAAGGTGATCTTATTTAGGAAACATAATAATTGAAAGCTAGACTAATTCTAACACTTGTTGTAGACTTGAATCAGTCTTCAATCTTCAATTATCAACAATTAGGACCAGGTGTCAACAAAGAATTTCGCAATCCCGATGGGTTGAAATTCTCTTGATGTGCGACCCATAAGCTAGAGCCCCAGGCGTTAGCAATCACATATTCTCTGAGGGTTCCGTCTGACCATGTAGACGTCTTTCATTCACAAAAACCTTATCGCCACCACCTTCCGAATGAGAGGCTCAAATCTGGAAATTAAAACGTATTTACTCCCCCCCTCCCTCCCTCTGTATTTTATTTTTTTCAGTCCAGAAACTGAACAAGTCATTCAACAATCACCTTAATTAACCTAATTATAAGTTTTCTTTCCTTTTCTTTTTCCAGTCTCCCCAATCTAATCATAAATGAAGTCATTGTAGAAACTCATGGCAAGCATGTAAAGATATATATATATATATATATATATATATATATATATATATATATATATATAACAAACCTGCTGGACATTTGAAATGCCCTTCAACACTCGTAAAAGGCATGGAGTTCAACATCATGTTCAATGCCTTGTAAGAGATATTGAAGAATTTATCCCTCGTAAATAATAATAACTTGCAGCGCTGTCGTCTTCAGAAAATCTAAAACATGGCCATCAACTAAAACGAATCAGCCTAATAAAACAAGGCACGGGGAAGTAGCTAGAAATCTAATTTCCGTACTCTCTGGTTCCAGAATTGTTTTTTTCTTCTGGATTATAGCTATGAAACAAGAAAGGACAGCCCCACTTGCAGCAGGTTCGTCCATGGGAGGCAACTTGCTTCGTAGGCAAATGAGGTTCTCAGTATCTGACACTGCATGTATTATGTCAAGCTGAGAATATACCCCACACAACTATGGTTTCTTCTTCTTCTTACTTTCTACTTTCCTGTATTTTTTTCATTTAATCCTGGTGCAAGTGGAATCATCGCGTTTCAAATAGTCTGTTGTGGTAAAAAACAGAAAAGAAAACATGAACTAAGCATTGAAGAATTATCAGAACAAGATCTTTCTAGGTTTTAGAGTGGTCCAGTTAAATGAACATCGACGAAAAAACTAACTTCAATGGCTTACACACCAACCAATAACTCACCAAACATCTGCATTATGAAGCAAGGTAACAGCCACAAAAAGAGTGTAGTACTGGGCACTTGTGTACTGCGATGAAGCTACAAAATGTGAACGAACGTACAAACAAACAACAAATAAATAATTGTTGAGTTTCTTAAAACATACAGTGTATGTATGCTCAATTTATTTATTTTGAAGTTTAAAAATTATGGTAGACAGATTTAAAATGGTTTAGAATTTATATAAAAATTATTAGGAGATCAAATATTCTTTTCAGCTTAGAATAATTACTTCAAAGTTGAGTCGTCTCAAACCACAAAATATTCAAGTATTCGGCATTTTATGACAATTTACATGAACCACTAACAAAAAACTATGTTAAACTTTTTTAGAATAGAAGAATTGTTAACTTTTGAGTGCTATCTATTTTCTTTTGTGTTTAGATATTTGTATACTATATTAAACCATAGTATTAATTACATTGAACAAAATATATATGGTTTTATGTCACTACAAGAAAAGGGTGTCATTAGCAATAACAAAATTCCGTTACTAAATTTGCATCCGGAAATTGTTTAGCAATGGATATTCCGTTGCTAAACGAATTGAATAAATTAAAAAAAGAAAACAAGGATTGCAACGGATTGTCCGTTGAAAGTTTAATGTGCAACGGATTTTCCGTTGCAGTTGCAACAGAGTTTGTTGCAATTGCAGTTGCAACGGAGTTTCTGTTGCATTTGCAACGGATTTTTTTGCAACGGATAATCTGTTGCAAAATAAATAGGCAACGCACCATTTTAACTAGAAAAATTAAATATCCATTCTTGTCTTCCTCTCTCGGTCGTCTGCCATTGATGAACATTTAACTACTCTCATTGAATCGAACCAGCTGATCAACATTTCCATCTCTTGTTCCCGATCTCCACTTCGTCGGCGTCGAGCTTCATTTACCCAATAGAGCCATCACCACCACATCGAATATCTGCTCGGGTACGGTCAACTGATATCCATCTCTTCCAATTTTTTAAATTTTCCTTAGTTTCTAAATTTGTTTACGGTTTAGGGAGTTTTTGAAGAGCATTGTGATGGGTCTTGCTCGGAACCATCTATGCTCATGGGTTGTCACTAATTAAGTGATTTTGTCGAGAAATTTGAGTTTTAATTTGAACATAATGTTGGGTTAACTACATAATGTCTTTCTAGGCATCATCCTTTCATGTAGCTTTCTAGGATGAAGGGGGGGGGGGGATTTTTGTGTGCTGTTTGCAATGTGAAGATAGACAAATAATGACTTGGTTTTTGACTTAGTTTCCTTTTTATTTTTCTTTAAAAAACATATTGATTCTGGAACACTAAGCAAAATGGATGAAAATTGTTAAATTACTAGAAATTAGCAAAACCACCTTGGAACTATATTGTTTTATGATTTTAAGTTTTTAGAGACCTCATAATGATTTAAGCCTCTTTTACATAAAGAAATATAGACCTTCTCAGTACCAAGTCTGCAACACTTTGGGTGTAGCTTTGTTATGAGATAATTTTAAATATTGGGTAGATATCTTACCATACAAATTTATTGAAATCTTCGATTAGAGAGTTATAAAAGTATAAAGTTATTACCCAGACCTTGTGCCTAGATAGTTTAGTCTCTGTAAAGGTCCTCCTATTAATCCTTATATACATAATTTAGTCTCTGTCAAAAGTTTATATTTTCATCTGAAAGTAGGAAATGTAAGGCTTATACTACTACAATTTAGAAACATTAAATTCTAAAAGGACAAGAAAATATATGATTAAGGCCATTATGAAGGACTTTGATGAATTTGAACAAGTTGAGTGCTTCTATACACCTTTTCTATTAATGAATGTTATTTTAATTATATTAACACTTTATTATAATGTTCTATATGATTAGACTTTGTTATACAATCCTTTTTATAAATTAATGAATTCTATAAATCTTGATCTCAAATATTAATCAATTATATTATTTCTGAAAGGTTATGCTTCCAAAGTTGGTTAAGTATCATCGTGTTTAAATTAAGAAAATAATCAAGACTTACCTCATTTTTCTTGGTAATGTACTATCTACTTTGCAGATTACTGGTAATCTTAAGAAATAAATCAGATTCTCTCTACACATATTTCATTTAGAGATGTTGCTCATTCCACTATCAAGCAATTTAAGGTTAAAACCTCAAATCTAGAATTTGAAATTATGTTTGTGAAACAATAATTTGAGAAGGGACAATGAGCTTTGAAGAATATTATGGTATGCTTTCTCAAAAAGCAACAAAAGCTCATTTCATCTACTCATTTTATTGGCTTTTATCTAGATACTCTTCATTTGGCCTTTAATGATTGCAAAAGTCTTTTCAATTTATAATCACTATTTCTCTACTTTGAAATCATAGGTTTATACCTTTCTTATTTTGGATGTGCGTTTTTATAAAAAAAAAAATTGGCACCCATGCAAGGTATTATACTAAGATTATAGTTTAATTAAGAACCATTTCAATTTAATAACGTAACATATTTGCGGATGATTAGAAAATACTTTCAAATAGACCTTAAATAACTCTTGTCAAACTGATTGTGATTCTGGGCCTAAAGGATGCAATCGAATATAAATAAAGTTTAATATTGTTGCTGGTTGATATTCAATTTTTTATTGAATATACTAACAATATCTCTCTACTTGGGGTTTTCAAAAAGAGCATCGAGCATTGATCAATATCCTTTGACTTCAAATTCTATTAAATTCGCTTAAAAGGTTAGTGTAATTTGTTTATTGTGTCTTTTTAGTATTAATATCGACTAAATGCATATTGTTCTGTATGGTGTTGCTGTGTGTGTGCCTCCTATGTTTTTGTTGTTATGTGTTTGATGTTTTTATAAGTATTTGTGTTTTGATTAGAAGTGATGATGATGATGATTAACATGATGCAGGTATATTCAATGCATTTTTTTTATGTGATGATGATGATGATGATGATTAGCATGCTGCTTGTATTTCTTATATTTAATTGATATATTAACTTATGCTATTTAATATTCTTTTGTTCATATTTCTTATTATTGTCATATTTATTAGTTTTTAGCAACAATACTTATTGATGACAATACAATTGTTGTAGGATGTCAGACGTGGATCTATATTACAATATTCCAGGAGTGATAGATCCGCTTCCAAATCGAATAGAACTCTATTTACTGTGAATAAGAACACATTATCTTCTCACCAATCCGAGCCTGATCAATTACATGATTATTATACACACAGAGTTGAAAGTACATTTCCTCATCAAGAGGATCATGTGAGGTTAAATGCACATGAAGCTTTCGGGTTTCAAGATTTGTTAGCAACACAAGGTTTCCAGCGAGATGATACAAACATGTATAGAGAATTTAATGTACATTAAGGTTATGCGGGAGTAGGTGGTGTTGGTGATGAGCATGCCATTAGCAATGAAGTTGATGAAGATGGTAGTGATGGGAGAGAATTCTATGAGTCAAGAGAAGGTAGTAACATGAGATGTTCAGAGGATCCGGATTGCCTCCATTCAATCCATGGTTCAAACTGTTCTCGAAGCAGTATATGCATTAAACGGAAGAGTTTTGACATGGCAATCGATTCATTGTCAAGAAAAAAAGAACTGAGTTTGTAAGGAACATCTAAGTAAGTATAATATTTTTATTAGATAGTTATCATTTGTGTCATTATTGTTCCATGAAAGTTTGTTACTTTAATATTTTAGGTTTAATAACGCTTCATGTGGCCATGAAATCGGAATAATTTTGAGAAGTAATTTCAAGGGGCCATGACACTCTTGGGATAAAGTTGTTACTATGTGTAAAGATGAATTGTTTAAGGAGTTCAAGATATGTTTTTCTTTTAACTATTTTTGAGGGAGATTTGACAATCATGTTTAACAGTAGTGAATGATTATTGAGAATATTTCTGTTTTCTTTCTAGCAAAGTATAATTTGAAGTTTTATGTGATGGGGAACTGACTGAGAATCATGGAGCTGTAATTTAAACACATTTGGTGGTCCATCAATTTCTGTTTTTAAGGAAAATAAGAGTATGACCCACTGTATTATGCTTGAGTATTACCTTCTATTAAAATAGCTTTTTTGTAGATTGCAAAACAAACAAGAACCTAAATTAGTAGAATGTTTTCTCTTCTGCAAAGAGCTATGCTAGAATAAAGAGGAAATGTGAATGAATCCAAAAATTTTGCAGTGGTCTAAGAGGAAAAATTAGTTTTCCTTACTTATCTAATTGGATTTCATATCCATATTGCTGATATTGTTTTGAGCCTTTGTGGATTTTAAGTTATTTAACAGTAAGGAAGAAAAACTACACCGTTAGAAATAGAAATGGCCAAAAAGAAATTGAAAAGAAGAAAACAGTAAGTTGCACACAACAATTAATAAGCAGTAAGACAAGAGCCATATACACTTTGTTTTGTGTGCATTAATGAGGCATAAAGGACATGACCTTTCAAATAGGAACCCAAGCCTTTACATTGTGGGTCATACTTGGTCTGTCAAATCCTGTGACAAATAACTCAATTCTCTTAGGTTATACAAGCATATCTTGCATTATTTCAAATGCTTATTACCTAAGCTTGACTCGTATTCCTAACTGAGAAAGAAACTAATGAACAATAAACAAAAAATAGTTGGTTCCTCTTGACCCAACCAAAGCAAAAGAAACTCATTCTAGTGAAATTGGTTGAGATTTTAAAAACCAATAGGACATATATAAGAAAGCAACTAATGAATAGTCAACAAAAAATAGTTGGTTCCTCTTGACCCAACCAGAGCAAAAGAAACTCATTCTAGTGAAACTGGTTGAGATTTTAAAAACCAGAGGACATATACAAGGAAAATCTGCAACATGTAGTAAAACATTCTATCAGTGTATAAGATGCGGCCATGGAAAAAAAACTTGTAATTTCTTCCACCAACTACTTCTAAACAGGATCCTGAAGTCAGCATTGTACATTAGGTACTCGAGGGGATTCAACAATAATGCTCTTCCTAGTCAGCCAGTCTTAACAACTTAGTTGCTATATCCCTGTAGCAATTTGAAGTTTTCATTTAGAGAATGACTTCAATACAAAAGGTAGAAAGAGTTTATTACACATTGGACTAAATCCTAAATAGAAGCAGTATAGAATAAAAAAGAATAATAAACTAAAAGAAATCCACTTGCAAATACAAAGAAGATGGTAATCATGAGAATCAAAAATTATAGAAGCCTTTATTTTTCCTTTTGATATTCAAGATGATCTGATCCATCTTGATATAAACTAAGTCCTTTGAAATGATTACAAGTAGGAATTCTGGAGTATACTTCTCTTGAATGGAACTTAAGTGGGATTTTGATCCAACTTGATATAACTAGATGGTTTGCAAATAATAGATTTATAAGAATATTTATTCTAGGAAAGTTAAGACACTTGTTGTTTTTTGATGTATGGTATATGGTAAATTCACAAACAACATTTTGTTCCATTTCATTGGCAT
This sequence comes from Salix exigua, assembly GCA_032356905.1. Lineage (NCBI taxonomy): Eukaryota > Viridiplantae > Streptophyta > Magnoliopsida > Malpighiales > Salicaceae > Salix > Salix exigua. Next base: position 7,049,215 of record CM063592.1, read on the forward strand.
GCTATTACTTGGATCTAGTTATTTAGGCTATTATTATATTGTTTTTTATGTGATATGGATCGAGATACTAGTTTTTTTTGTTAAATGATGAGGTTGTTTGAGATCTGTGTGTTTATGTTAACATTTATTACTTGTCATATGTATTTGATAGAAAAAATATGTCTTCCCTGAAGAAGATGAAGCAATTGTTCGTAAAATTTGGAAAGATAAAGCTCGATTTTCCTTGAATCAACAATTGACACGAGCTCGTAATAAAGCTATGTCAATATTAGGTACCATAAATATTATCGATTGTCTGGATAAAGGACCTGCTTGGATCCAAAATGAAGAGTGGAATACGATGATCAACGTTGTTTGGTCCACTGATGGATTCCACAAACGATCCAAATCTTCAAAACAGAATCGATTGAAGAAAACAGATGGGAAAATAAGTACCCATTCTGCTGACTCAGTTTCATTTGCTTTATATCGAGCTAGTATGGTACGAAATGTTATTGCTCAATACTTATAATTTAATTTGTTTAATATTTTTGTTGCTTACTTTTTTTTCATGTTCATAGCAAAAACAAGTCGGGGGGAAAGAACTTCCATGGGATGAGGTCTTTTTTTCTTTGCATCAAAAATCAAATGAGACCGGCACATTTGTAGATAACAGGTCTAAAACAGTGGTGGTAAGTACTTATATTTTTTTTACATATATATATGAAATATCATTCATATTCAAATTAATATATTTTGACATGGACTTGTCTGTTTGCAGGAAAAATATAGAAATGAGATGATTGCAATATATGGACTTGATCAGGACAATCATCCCTATTTTGATGGAGCAGCTTGGTGTGAGGCTTCAGGGGACTAAGCAAGGGTAGAGTATATGGTGCACCTCGTATGCCAAAATCTAAAGTTAATGTGAGTTCTTCATCACATACCTACTCAGTACATTCATCATATCCAAACACAACTACTAGAGGGTATCAAGAGCAATTGCAAGAAAATCGTGAAGTTATTAATGAAATGTGAACTGAAATTTCTTCCATTAAAGATTGTCTTAAGCTCTTGGTAGGACATATGGGTTTAAGTATGCCAACACCTATGGCTCCGTCGATGACATCACCTACAATGGCACCTATGGGTTCCGTGTCTTCACTAGTATATCGACCTCGACCTCAACCTCAACCTCAAATACCATATAATGGTTCATCTTCCTCTCATCCACAACATTGTAGATCATTTCCGTCTTAAACACTTTAAAATATGTATTTTTAAGTTCCATGTTTATTTACTTAGTCATGTAAATATAATTGAATCTGTAGTGTATTAAGGTTCCACGTTTATTTACTTAGTCATGTAAATATAATCGAATCTGTAGTGTATTAAGAATATTAATTTATAATAATTTTATTTCCACCATATTTATGTTATTTCAATATTAATAATATTTCAATATTTACTAGTACTTTTAAAATATTTATTTCTAATTAATTAAAATTTAAATATATTAAAATTGAATTTTAAATATATTAAAATTCAATTTAAATTCCATCCGTTGCAAAGGAAACAGAACTACAGGTCCGTTGCAATTGCAACGAATAAGCCGTTGCAAACCGTGTATTTGCAACGGATTATCCGTTGCAAGCTAAATTTGAAAGGACGTTTTCCTAACGGATTGTATCCGTTGGAAAAGTCGTTGCTAATTAATATTAGCAACAACTTTCTTTGTTATATGCAACGGATCACTCCGTTGCAAGCAAACCTGTTTTTTTTGTAGTGTGTGCTTTATTGTAGCACTAGACATAGTATATTGTTGATTTCTATAATGAAAGTACTTTTTTCCCCTCTTGGCTGGAAAAAAAAAATCTTGATTGTGGGGTGTTTTGGTCTATTTAGTTGGCTTATTGGTTATTATAAGATTTTTCTCATGATGTTTTGTGTGATGACATATGGTGGCTGAAATTTCACATGTGGTCATTTATTTTTATTTTTATTCTATTCTCTATTTTATGGGATAAAATGCACAGTTGTCCTCGGTTTTTTATTTAATCTTAATTCTTATTCTTTTGATTTCTTGTATTCTTATTCTTTTTTTTGTTTATCATTAATTTAGTCCTTTAATTACAATTTCTCATGTGTGTATATATATATGTGTGTGTGTGTATTCATTTTAGTCTTTTTTTTCATTTGATTTTTAATCTGTTTCCTTGACCCTTTTGTTAAAATTTCACTGGCTTTTATTTTATCCTTCAATCAAAGTTCTTTGTTATAGTCTTTTTAATTTTATTCCTTATTATTTTGGTTTTCTATTTCATTCTTATTTCTTTTATAACAGATTTTTTTGTTTTCAATTTAGTCATTCAATTACAATTTCTCATAACTTTTTTTTTGTCATTTCAGTCATATTTCCTTTAATTTTTAAATTATTTCTTGATTGTTTTTTGTTTTTTAATTGTTTTTTTTAAATTCATCCTTCAACATTGATTTAATTGGGAATTGAGTTTTGTATTTGATTTTGATTTATTTTTTATAAGGTTATATTGGTCTCTTAATTTAGATAATGAATTTTGTAAGTTAACTTAGGTTTGACTCTGGTCAATCCAATATGTTTTCGTATTAGTATTTTTCTTAAAAAACATGTTGTCTTAAAGTTTTTAGTCAAATTTACAGTTGTTTAGGTTGTTTTTGGACCCATCAAGTTGATCCAATCATATTGTATTAACCCTTGCACAATTAAATTTTTCTCTACTGTAAAACATATTAATAACACCTATATCTATATCTATATATTTTTTTCATTAAAAAAATGAAGTGACTCATAAACAAATATTGATCTAGTTTTTTCTATCTGTCCTGTTCCTCCACAATTTATTACATTTCAAAGACAATTGAAATTGATGTCAAAATGGACTTTAAGAATAAAAAGGGAATTCCTTTACCATTTTCAATTTTTGAACACCGGCGAAAAAAGCATGTTAATCCATAAATACCAACAAATTAGATTTCAAAATCGACATTAAGACTGAAAAGAGAATACCGCCCGCCCCTCTGCCCTTTCCCCGGGGGAATTGGGAGAAAAAGAAGACAGAAGGGGGAGAGTAGCTCACGAGGGTGTCTTCCTATTCCTACAGTCATAATAAATTTGTGATATCTCAATCTAATAGCACTCTCTCTCACACACAGAGACACACATCCCTGAGTCCCTGGTTAGATTTGAAATATTCATTGTATGAAGGTATTATAGCAACAAATTCTGATAGAATTATCTGAGAATTCCAATCCTATATTTATTGTAACTGCAGCTTTCACGCATCCATGGAAGGACATTGAGCCTACTTGCTGAAACTTTTCAGCGCCCAGCTCCATTGATTGCTCCAACAAGCCATCCAGAGCTATTGATAGTAGTAGCTAACGAGGACAAGAAAAAGAATCCGTTCACAAGCATGGGGTTTTAATTGACAGCCAATATATACACAGCATCGGAAACAACTATCTGTTCCACATCTTTATCCCTGAAATTTCAAGGTGCTTGAGCTTCCATTCGACAAACTATCCTATGGAGACAGCATAGAAGTAATATGTTCCTCGTTTAAGAGAGAGATCATGTCTTGAATTGACAGAATTGACAGAAGAGAAAAGAGCAGTGTATTCATAACATTGCGAGAAGCCAACACAGGTTCTATAATTACATTAAATGGTTCATCTGATCTTATTTTCCACCGACCAGTAGAAAAAGGGAAACCGACTTGCCAATAAAAATCTAGAATATTGTTTGGTTAAGAAAATAAAGAGCCTGTCCTTTGACACTGAGTCTTCCCTTTCACTCACTGTTCCTAGCCCTGCTTATCATGTGGTTCCTGAGTGGACGAGTCACTCTATATTCTGCTCTTTTGGAAGATACATTCTCCCAACTGTCTTTACCCCACTACTTTTTCCTGCCTATAAGGAGATCCTTCTGTGATCCCTCCTTCACAAGTCATCTTCCTTGACTTAACAAACCATCTTTTACCCTTATTTCTCCTGCGAAATCAATCAAGCATATTGGAGTTCGGAAGTAGTTTTTCTCTTCTTTTTTCCCAATCAACCCCCAAAACCTGTCAACACTCTTCAACTTCAATAGTGCTAGGACTGCGCTCAAGTTTTTCATCAATGGCATCCAGTTCTCTCACCTCTTCACGTTCCTCTTGGACACCTATGCAAAACAAACGATTCGAAAAGGCCCTGGCTTTGTATGATAAGGACACCCCTGATCGCTGGCATAATGTTGCCAAAGCTGTCGGTGGGAAATCTGCAGAGGAAGTGGAGAGGCACTATGAAATTCTCATCAAGGATGTCAGGGAAATTGAGTCTGGCCGGGTTCCTTTCCCTAATTACAGGTCAAGTGGAAACAGCAACTAAGGCATCGGTGACAAGCTCAAGGTAAGATTGTATCCTGGAAATTTACTACTATCAAACCAAACAAATCCCATCACAGCTTGTATCCCTGATTTAAGATTAATATCAACGTGCTAGTAGTTATCATACAAGTATTGGTTGCAGTATCGTTTAAGCCAGGAAACTGGAAATGTAGATTTCTGATCTTTCAGGATAAATTCCATAAGAATAGTCCATCGAATTCTGATCCGTTGGCAATATGGGACCATAGAATAGTCCAAGAAAGTGAGGATGGAAAACTCAATCAGTGTCAGATTCTTGTGGCCAGTTAATTTCCCAACTGATCATTAGGCCAAAAACCTGTTCACTGAACTGCTTATCAATGCACATTTGATTGAAAAGGCTATGCCTGACCACCGTATGTTAAACATCTTATCCTGACCCTAAGCCATCCGTAGCCCACTTGAGATGTAATCCGACTCTTTTTTTAGATAACATGTAATGAATGTCATGTGCTTTGCACTCCAAACAATTCCATTTATAAATCTAAAACATTGGCCTTGCAATTATTTTTGCCTCTTATTTTTTCATGAAGGATTCTCTTGCAAGGAAAAAATATAATAGTTTATTCAAATCTTTTTAATTCTTTTTTATGCATGAATTGTCTTTATTCATGTTCAGTGCTTTTCCAACCTACCTGGAACTTCTAGCTTCTAGCTTCTTCAGTGACTTTAAAGTTCATAACTAAATTAACTCTACTACCCATTACTTCGATTTTCAATTTTCTGCGGTCTAAAATATCTTTCTCCCTACTGCCTACCTTGCAGGCTCATAAAGTACCAAAAGCTACAACAAATTACAAGACGCAGCAGAAACTAGTTCAAGTAATTGAAAACAATGCTTGCCCACCACACTATTTGCAAAAAAATAGTGTTGGAAAAAGTCAGATTGTTCACCAAGTTAATATTTCCCTGCTCTTACTCGTTCGTCCTACATGTTGCCACTCTCCTTGAAGAATTAAATCAGTGTTATGAATTTACTATATAAGCAACGTTGTTGATTAGAAACGTGCAAAAAAGAACCCTAAACTCATTACGAAGGGAATACAATGAAGAAACCCACAAGAAGATTTACCATTTACCTAGGGCCATGATGAAAGCTTCATCCAAAAAGTCCAAGGAAATGGACCCCGAAAACATATATAATTAAGCACGGATTGAGGTATTTTCCCAGTATAAAAGGACAATTCCCAATCATTTAATGCAGGAACAAGTGACCTACCTACTTCAAATCAAATCGGTGCAGTATAATTAAATAATGGATGGACCACAACAGCAACAACTCACACACACAAACACATACATGTGTGTGTGTTTGTACATGAGGATGCACCATAAGCTCGTAACATGGTAATCGGCCAAGTGCCCTTTAAAGTCTAAGACCCCGATAATCAGCAGTCCAGCTTAAGATTTTCATGCAGCTCTTTTCTGTACAGGATGATTGATTCTCTAGCAGGGCGTTGCAGAAACAATACTAATCGTTAAGATTCTAATTTTCAGTTAAAGTGAAATAACATAAACAGTACAGTAATGTCATGTGCTTTGCACTCCAAAATAGCATTAGGAGCTTGAGCGAAAATAACTAAAGGTATTTATAATCTAAATTTTCATTGCTATATGTATTTAGTATTTGAATATATAAAGTGTATAACATGTGGTATCAGAGTCTGTCTTTATGTTATTTTGCTCAGTACATTTGTTAGTGATTCTTGGTGTAATGAATCATTTATTTTGATTTTTGATTTTTTAACTTGCATTGTTATTTTAAGTAACTAAATGTTTATGACCTGTTGTTAATGACAACATGTGTAACTAAAATTAAATTGAGAGTGAACTTATGGAAGGAGAGGCCACTGACCTCTCCCCGTCCATGTGATCGGTCGCCCTTATAGGCCGCTGATGAGTGTAGTGACGGCCCTTAACAAACCATCTACCGCACAGGGAGGGGTCAATGGCCTCTCCCCAGCTAATGGAAAGAGAGGTCATTGGCCTCTCCCCGTCCTGTCACAAGTGACCCTTATAGGTCATCTGTTGCAGAACAAGAGCCATTGGTCTCTCCCCATTTGGTAGAAGGAGAGGCCACTAACCTCTTCATGTTTTGTTACTGGCGGCAGCCCTTACGGGCCGCCTGTTAAGATCATTGGGTACTTTAAGAGAAACGACGACCCACTGGGTTGCCATGAAAAAACTAAGTGGCAGTTTTTGTGGCTGCCACATGTGGATATGTGAGCCATCGGTCGGTGACCCTGTTGTTAGTGCATGAAGGAGCCGGTTCATTTTTTGGATTAAGGAGTTAAATATCGGGTAGGCTTTTTTCAAATCTATAAGGATCTGGGTTAAGTTTTTTTTAAAATATAAATAAGGTTCATTAAGTGGGATGGACAGATTTAGTACAACTCAATACAGAACCAACCAAATAAAATGGGTTTACTTGCCCGTACAGTTTAAGAAAAAAATATTTTTTTTTTAGAAATGAAGTAGTAATTATAATAATAATTTTAGAAACTCCACAACATTTTGATTTTATAAATGATAATTGCATCAATAATATATATGTGAATTTCATAAGGAAAATTAACATTGAGTTGTAATTAATTCATAAATTTAATTGTTAATCCCCATAGAGATGTTTTTTATTTTTATAAATTAATTAGAATAAGATATTAAATTTAATATTTAAAAATAAATTTTATCTTAGGCCCACATGTATGAAAATTATTATCTATTAATGTTTAATTTATTAGACATATTAATTAGTAGTAAATTTCATGCATGATGTAACTTTTGTCCACTTGTAGGTTGAAATTTATTATTAAATTGACACTGGTTAATTTAAATAAAGTTATTTCATAGCAATAAAGTAATTTTTAGTTTCCTTGATAATTGCAATTTTTCCTTCTGCTTTGATTGAAATAGTTTCAATGCTAAATGGTTATAATTTTTATGAATGGAAAGAAAAATTGTTTTTTACATTCAGGTTCATGAAACTTGACTTGTCTCTCCGTAAGGACAAATCATCCACTCTAACGAACTTCAATACGACACTAGAGATTGCTAAACATGAACGGTGGGAGTGATCTAATTGCTTATGAATCTCACATCATTAAAAGCATTCGGGGTTCAATCCCAGAATCCCAGCTGTTGAGGAACAATTTGTCAGTTCTGATAAAGTCTTAACCAACACCTTAATGAAAAGGCTATCAAGTAAAACCTTTGATAATTCTAGAAGTATGCAAGAGAACATCATGAAAATAAGGGACATGTTTGCTCAACTGAAGTCCCTAAAGGTGCATATATCTGAGTTATTCTTGGTGCATTTCATACTTAACTCTCTCACATCTGAGTATAGTCCTTGCAAAAAAAATTTACAACACATATAATGAGAAATGGTTAGTAAATGAACTTCTAACCATGTGTGTTCAAGAAGAGGAGAGGTTAAAGCATGAGAAGTATTTAAGTGTTCATATGACTACTTATGATAAGAGAATTGCCAAGAGAGGCAATCATGCTCACAAACTTAAAAAGGATAACAAGTTGTCAATAAAGACAAATAACAAAAAGGATGTTTATTTTTTCTACAAGAAAAGTGGGCATATGAAGAAAGATAGAAATACAAAACATGACTATAAAAGAAAGGTAATATCATATCTCTAGTTTTTCATGAATCTTTTTTTGTTGAGGCTCCTAGTAATACATGGTGGATTGATTCTGGTTTTACAATCCACATTGTCAACACAATGCAGTGTTTTTTCAACATAAGAAAACCATCAAGCCATGAACAACGAGTATATTTTGTATGTAAAATGTTTTTTTTTACTTGAGGCAGTTGAGACATTTAGGTTTATTTTGAAATTCAGATATGTTTTGGATCTGTATAATGTATTTTTTATTCCCTATTTTTCAAGAAACTTAATTTATGTTTTAAAATTGGATAGTATTGGTTATATTTTTTGGTTTATCAATTAAACTTTTAGTATTTTTAAAGGTGTAAACTTTGTTGGTGGTGGAATAAAAATTGATAGTTTATTTAAAATTAATCCAAATCCCAACTTAAAAATAATTATTTATCATTACATACAGACATTGAGATAAAAATAAGTCTTTTGAATAAGGACTCCATTTTGTTATGGCATATGAGATTGAGACATGTCTATATAGAGAATCGAAAGGTTAGTAAATTATAGTGTTTTAAAGCTCTTGACTTTACTAATTTTGGTACTTGTGTGGATTGCGTAAAAGGAAAGCACACAAACAAGACCACTAAAGGTGCCAAAAAGAGTTATGACATTCTTGAGATCATACATACTAATATCTATGGACCTTTTCCTACTCCCTATTTAAATGATCATAGATATTTTATATTTTCTTATTGATGACCATACACAGTTCATGTTTCTCCATCTTCTAAATGATAAGACTAATGTATTAAATGCTTTCAAGACCTATAAGGTAGAAGTAGAAAAACAAAAAGATAAAAAAATCAAGATCAGATCTGATTGAGGCGGAGAGTATTATGGTAGGTACACAGAAAAACAAATAAATGATAGGTCCATTAGCGAAATTCATTGAAGAGGAAAGCAATGTTGCTTAATACACAATGTCTAGCACATTGATGGACATATTAAGAAGAATGATTAATAATTCTCAATTGTCTTTATCTTTATAGAGAGAAACTTTAAGAACTGTTGTGTATGTATCAAACTGGTTTCATCCAAAGTTATTCCTCAAACACCTTTTGAACTATAGAATCGATGGAAACTAAGTTTAAATCACTTACACATATGGGGTTCAACTGTTGAAATGAGGATTTATAATCCAAACATGAAGAAATTAGACCCAAGGACAACCAACGATTAATTTATTGGTTATGTAGTAAACTCCAAATGATTTAGGTTTTATTGTCCTTCTTATAGTACTAGAATTGTTGAGTCTATAAATGCAAGTTTTTTAGAGGCATCTGAACATAGCGGTAGTGCTTTTCCTCAAATGATTGAATTTGAGGAAGCATAAGAGTTGACTAAAACTCCTTTACCTCAAGGACAGTTGATTGTGCTTAAGGAAATTCAAAAGAATTATCTTGAACCATAACCAATTACATAACAATCAACTCATAAGGAACAAGTTCAGATTGAACCTACTCAGACTTTATGAAATACAGAGGGAGTAGAATTAAGAAGATTCTCTAGAACAATTAGACCTGCAATATCTAGTGATTATATTGTATATCTATAAGAATCTTATTTTAATGTTGGGTCTAAAAATGATCCAAAAACATTTTCACGAGCCATGAGTGGAGAACACTCCATATTGTGGTTTAATGCTATGAAAGAAAAGATTGATTTCATGGCTAAAAATCAAGTTTATAATCTCGTTGACTTACCAAAGGGAGTTATAGCTGTAGGCTACAAATGGGTATACAAAAACAAAACAGATGCTTCCGGTAATGTTGAACAATATAAAACTAGACTTGTGACCAATAGTTTTACTCAAAATGAAGGCATTGATTATCATGAAACCTTTTTTCCAGTGTCTAAGAAAGATTCATTTAAGGTAATCATGACATTAGTAACTTATCTTGATCTAGAGCTACATCAAATAGATGTGAAAACAACCTTTCTAAATGGGGATCTTGAAGAGAAGATTTACATGAAACAACCTAAGGGTTTTGATGATAACAATTAGAAAGTTTGCAAACTATTATAGACTAAAACAAGCCTCCTGTCAATGGTATATCAAGTTTCACAAGGTCATTATCTCACATGGTTTTATTGAGAACCTTATTGATTAATGTATATAGCTTAAGGTTAGTAGGAGTAAAGTTATTTTTCTAATCTTGTATGTAGATGATATTTTGTTTGCAAGTAATGATTTAGATTTGCTACACGAGACCAAAAGATTCCTTTCTTGGAAATTTGAAATGAAGGATTTGGGTGAAGCTTCTTATATCATTGACATAGAGATTTACAGAAACAGAAGACAAAAAATATTAAAATTGTCTCAAAAGGCCTACATTGAAAAGATTTTAAAGAGATTTATACTGAAGAACTATAATGGTTCTATAGCACCTATCATCAAATGAAATAGATTTAGTAATTATCAATGTCCTCGAAATGCATTGGAAAAAGAACAAATGAAAGATATTCCATATTCATATGCAGTAGATAGCTTATTGTATGCATAGGTCTGCACTAGTCCTGACATAGCAATATCAAAGCAATCCAGGATTTGAAAATTGGAAAGCTGCAAAGAAAGTCATGTGATATTTGTTAGGAATCAAGCATTACAGTTTGACATATAGACACACTAACCATTTGGAGGTGATTGAATATTTAAATTCTAATTTTGCGGGATATGTAAATAGCAGAAAGTCTACTTCAAGATATATCTTTCTTGTTGCTTGAGGGTCTAAATCCTAGAGAAACAACAAGCATACTATAACTGCTACATCTACAATGAAGGTAAAAATTTATTACGTGCTATGCAGCCGCTACATAGGAACTTTGGTTGAAAACTTTTGTTGGTTGTCTCAAAATTATTGATTCTATAGAGAGACCAATCAAGATCTTCTGTGATAATCGTGCTACCATATTCTTCTTCAAGAATAATAAAAGCAGAAGAAAAAGTAAATATATCAACATCAATTACCTTCATGTGAGAGATAATATCAAAAGGCATGAAGTGTTTATTGAGCATATAAGTACTAATTAATGATTATAGATCCCATAACTAAAGATTTATTAGTAAAGCTATTTAAAAGTCATGTGAAGCATATGGGATTGATTAATTCATTTTGTACTGAGTCTTAATTTTTGTATATATACATCAAGTTATTGTGATAAAATTTTATGCACATTTATTATTTTATCCATGAGGATAAAAAAAAGTCTAGACCCAAATAACTTATGAGAAGTTTATTCATAATTTTTTGACTGCCTATATGGTACTCATTTAGGGGATATTTTATATGTGTAATACATGGAAGGAACGACTTATTACATAATTGTCTTACCACCATGGTTCATGCGTAGTATTCCTTATGTGAATGGGAGCATTATATGATCATGTTAAAGAAGAAAATATATATGAGGAGTTTATGTGTCATTAGAGAAAAGTGAGAGAATGTTAGAAATTATCATTATGCTACCCATGACACACCTATAGTCTTATTTATTCAAACTCATGATCATGGAGATAGATTATGGGGATCAATTGCCTACTTTTCTCTTTATTGTGAGAAGAAAATTAGCTAATGAATTAATAATAGAGGTCCTTGATCTACCTATAAATAATAGTCTGTTTATTTTATCTACAATTACTGGTAAATACAAATCAGAAGATTTATCTCATAAAAAAATTCTATTATTTTGAAGAATTGTTGATGATGCATAGAGAATTCATTAGGAGTTTAAGCAAAAATAGCTATGTATATTTAATATTCAATTATATAAAATATATAACAAGAAATTGGAATATATTAGTTTAGAAACAGAAATATGATAAAAAAAATTACTCCTGAAGTTATTTATAATTTATCATAAAAAGAAAATGAAAAATAGTACCGTAATATCGTTTTTACTTTTTTTACCCTGACTCGGGCTCTTGGTTTACGAACGCAGTGAAAGGCCCAAAATACGACCCTCCCCTTCACCGTTTTAGCCCCCAGTCACTGCATTCCTCTCCTCCATTCAAACTTTTCCTTAAACCCTCCTCCCTTATCTAACCGAAAAACAACCTGAACAGTGCCGTTTAAACCCCCGCATGAACTCCAATCCATTCCATCTGACGAAACCCTAATTCAGCTTCTCCTTTCAACTCATGTCAGCTTCCAGATTATCTGCCACTGTTGCCGCGATCGCGGCAGTGTCGACGTTTAAAAAGTGCGTTTGCCGACTCCTCCGTTGCTTCAATCCTTTCTCTTCTTCTCCTTCACAGAAGCAACAACAATCGGATCAACCAGAGAGTCCGAAATCCGATGCAAAACCTGAACATGAAGACCCGAAAGGGCGGGTTTTGACCCGGAGGCTTTGGAGAGAGGGGCTAAAGCTCTTCGTGAAATTAATAGCTCTCCACACGCTAAACAGGTTTTATTTTTTATTTTATCTCAATTTCGATATATTTTTTAAATTTATTGCTTTCAAATTTGAGGAAATGAAATTGAAATATTTGTTTTTGTTTACATTATATAGTCAATTATGCTTACTTGGAATTTAGAAACCCAAAATGTGATTTGCTGAGGTAGGTTTTTATGATGTTTGCCTTTTTAGGTTTTTTATTTTATGAGGAAGCAAGATCCAGGCTTAACAATGTCAGGCTGAGAAAGAGAGCTGAAATAGAACAGGAGACAATAAGAGTTAAAGCCATGGTCGAGGCTGAAGGTCAGGACATTGAGGTGACATTGTCCGAGGAACATAACAAACGAATGCTAATTGAACACATTAATGGTGAAAGAGAAAAATAGCTTGCTGCAATTAATTCAACCTTTAGTCACATTGAAGGTAAACTGCTGATTAGCGTGTTTCTCAATTTGTTGTCGTCTCAGTTACAGGGTTGATGTGGTGACATTAAGCATGTACATAGGATGATAAATGGCTTGATCATGTGTGGAAATAGACACTTGTTCAAAGGTTTATGAAACCACAGATGAATCATAGCGTTTTCTCTATAAAAGCTGAAATGGATTTTATACTCAAATATCACCTGTCTCTTGCTTTAGTTTTCTGCATTCCTGAAACTTAGGAGTCTTGGCATGTTTGTTGAACATTATTTAATTAGTGGATATAAATTTCTTTTACAGGTGGTTTTAGGACTTTATTAACTAATCAAAGTAAGTTGATTATGACTGTTGGAGGAGCTAACACATTGGCTGCAGGAATTTACACAACTAGGTTTGTATAATGCCTTTTTTCAATACATCTGCTCTGTTTTCAGTTGCTTAGACAGCAAGAGTGCACTCTAGGAAGTTTATTACCGTGCTTCTTCATAAAAAGCCATGATGCTTTCGACTGGGCATTATGGACTAGTCTGAAGATAGGGCTTTGTTCAACTCTCTATGCAATTTGGGGTTCTTTCGAGCATCTAATTAAAGCCAAGGCTTGTTGGCTAATGAATGGGACATATAATATTAACACAACAATATGACTTCCTACCACCATGCCATCACTCCCACATCCAAGTTCATCTCAATTTCATTCTGATTATTACCACTCTTCAACTTGCCATAATGATTTCTCATTTGCAGGCACCTCTTGAGAATGTCTCAAAAGAAGTTTCATGAACTCTAATGCTGAATTTATTTATTAGGGGATTCTATATATTGATTTCAGACATAATACTGTTGAGGATATGGCTGAATTTATAGATCACTGGTGATGATTGCTAATTAGATAACCCATCTAACTATGCTTTGGTTGTTTTTATTGTGTCTACATAGAAGGTTCTACAGTTACCTGAGGTTATATCAATTGGATATTGGGGCAACCCTCTCTGATCCGAGAATCATCCATGTCTAGCTTGTGATTTTCTAGTATAATATAGTACTCTAATATCCCAAGCAAAAAACAAATCTATGAAATACAGCACAGCAGTTGGGATAGCATCTTCTTTGGATAGTAAAAATGGTTTCAGAAATATTATACTCTATCCGTCATTGCAAAAGAGAATGGAACACCTTGCTAGAGCTACAGAAAACAACAAAACTCACCAGGCACCCTTTCACATCATAGATGGTGTGTAATCTTGAATGTATTATATAATACAAGAAATTATCAGGGTTTCATACACTCTGCAGGCATTTTGCCCATTTGAAACGAAAACCAAATTAACATTTGGTTTTCGTCCATAACATGGTGAATCACTGAAATAGTTTGGAAGAATATTATTTTTTGTGGGATGGAGTTGAGATTTTTGCTTTACCTTTATGGTTCCGAGCTAAGTTTTTGTAATCAGGCTGATAGTGGTATTACTGATCTGATGCAGGCGTAACAGTATGCATATGAGCTCAGCTCAGTAGAGTGCTCTAAATGCGTTGTTCTACGGCAGTGGGGATCAGTTAAAGGACACAATACTTGCCCTAGCTACAAGCAAGCCAGGTGATCTTGACAGTGCTATTACTGATCGTATCAATGAAGTGATTTGAGTTCCCGTTACCTGGGTAAGAGGAGCGGTTTAAATTGCTCTGCCTGCATCTGAGCACTTATCTTTCTAGCGAAGGGGACAATAGGTCTAGCAGCAGGGGATCTTTGTTCAAGGCCACAAAAATAACCGTATATAATATCTCTGAAGATGAGATCCGAGAGGCTGCTAAAAAGACAGAAGGGTTCTCTGGACGGGAGATAGCCAAACTCATGTCTATGGACGCCCTGATTTTAACTGGTCAATATATAGAAAATTTATTTCAATAAATTCATAATAATACTAGCTTTTGAGATTGTTGGCCGAAAAGAAAAAGCTCCCATTCCGTGCCTGATTTAGTCCACTTCGTCATTCACCTCATAGAACAAATTAATTCAAGTGGAATATATGTATTGTATTGATTGACAAAAATATATGTACAAGGTGTTAGAGTTCCACTGCAACTCTAGAAATTGATATCTAATACACTACATCTTTCCTAATTACATTATGAACTTGCTTTCCTATTTATACCAAAACACTGTCAATATAGTTTCCAACACTCCCCCTTCAAGTTGGAGAGTGGATGTTAATAAATCTTAACTTGCGCATGAGTTGCTAGAACTTCTCTTTGCCTAATGTCTTTGTTAATATATTCCATATTGAGTAACAATTTCACCTTTTTGAATTTTGTCCCGGATAAAATTGTAATACATTTCAATGTGCCGAGTTCTCTTATGAAATACCAACTTTTTTGCAATATGTAAGGCAACTTGATTGTCACAGTGCAAAGGAATAAGGTTTGAAATAAGGGTGTGTAAATTTGTTAATAAATATCGCAATCATGTAACCTCACACATGTGCTCGCCATCGTTCTATATTCTGCTTCCGCACTTGACAAAAAAACAGTCTTTTGCCTCTTGGTTCTCCATGAAATTAAAGAATTCCAAGAAATACATAATACCCAGTGATGGAGGGACGAGTAATAGGACAACCTGCCCAATCTGAGTCACAAAATGCTTTTAAATTCAAAGGATTATTTGAATGAAAGAGCAAACCTTGACTAAGAGTCGATTTTAAATAGCGAACCACTCAAAAAGCAGCACCCATGTGAGGTTGGCGTGGTTCATGCATGAATCGGTTGAGAATATGGACTGAGTATGTGATGTCAGGTCCAGTGATAGTTAGATAGATCAATTGGCCAACTAGACGCTAATATGCACAAGGGTCTTTGAGCAATTCTCCTTTATTTGAGAGTTTGCTTTCTTCTATAGGAAATTCCACCGGTTTAACACCCAAATAGCCACTGTCCTTGATGATTTTCAAAGCATATTTATGTTGGGAGATGTAAATTCCTTTCTTAGAGCAAGCCATTTCAAACCTAAGAAGAATTTCAGATCAACAAGGTCTTTGATGCGGAAACGATTATGTAGAAATTGTTTTAGAGCCTTGATGGATTCAATGTTGTTTCCAGTTATCAAGATGTCATCCACATATATCAAAAGAGGATAGTGAGAGATGTACCTTTGAATAAATATGGAATAATCAGCTTTTGATTGTGAAAAACCAACAGCAAGAACAGGCTTTGTGAACTTAGAGAACCGTTGTTCAAAGGCTTGTTTGAGGCCATACAATGACCTGTGGAGGCGACACACAATGTTCTCCCCCTGTCGCTGAAGACCATTAGGAGGGGACATGTAGATTTCTTCCAATAGGTCGCCATTTAAGAAAGCGTTATTAACATCCAATTGATGGATAGGTCAATTCGAACTAGCAACAATAGCAAGAACGCAACGGACAATGACCATTTTTGTCATGGGGAAAAAGTGTCATGGTAATCGATACCAACTATTTATGAAAATCCCCAAGAAATAAGGCTAGCTTTATAACGCTTAATGGACCCGTCAACCTTATGCTCAATACGATAGACTCGTTATCAGTTGATTGGGTGTTTACCAGGAGGCAGAGGAACGAGACTCCGGGTTTGATTTGTTATGAGATCCTGAAGTTCGGAATTCATGGCTTCCTACCACTTAGGGTCAAACACGACATCATTATATGAAATAGTTCTCTATCAATACTGATGTTAGCAACATAGTGGAGATGTGACGAAATATAACGATGATAAGTAAGAAAATGACATAAAGGATGTTGCTTACCTGGTGCAACTGTGGACGAGGTTGAGGACAATTGGTGTGGAGGCAGTATCACCTACGAGCAAATGTAATCTTTAAGGTGAACGTTGGCTTCTCATGGATGTTGAGAACGACGGAGTGGGGGATTAGGATCTGGAATGGTAGGGTGATCCGTGATAATAAAGGTATTGTATTTTGCTTGTGGTGGTGGTGTTGCAGAATCAGTTGTTTCAGGAAGAGAAGAAGCCCGACCCGATCCATGAAAAATAAGGCTCCCAACCCAAGGTAACTAGGTAGGAAACCCATATGCCGCGAGCCTAGCCCTACGCAGGCTGGGCTGACAGCCCACCCCACACAGGCTAGGCTGGGCAGTCCAGCCTGCCAGCAATAAACAATAAATAAATAAAATATATTTTTTGAAAAAACAATATTTTTATCAAAGAAAAATGTTGTTTTCTTACATATGGACAATACACTAGCATATTTTAAAAAATTCATTTTCTTTCAAAAATATATATTATCTATGAGTTCGAAAAAAATGTGTTTTAACATTGATTTCGCAAAAAAAAAAATCATTTCTTGCATCTTGAGATTTTACAACATGTTTTAAAAAATCCAAAGGATATTGGTCAATATTTCAAAAATATTAAAATCTTATTTTTGGAAATTTATTATTCATTGTCGGTGGTTGGATAAAAAAATCCTAAGGGGTCAATATCCAAAATATTCGGCGGGGATAGTATGCTATTATTCACTGTTCGGAGTTTGGATAAATAAGTCCTAAGGGGTCAATATCCAAAATATTTTGAGGGGATAGTATGTTATTATTCACTATTTAGTGTTTGGATAAATAAATCCTAAGGGGGTCAATATCCAAAATATTCGGCGGGGATAGTATGCTATTTATTCAATGTTCGGAGTTTGGAGAAATAAATTATGGGGGGTTAATATCCAAAATATTCGAAAAGAAGAATACATCATCATCATTTCACCAACATATTCTTTGAAAGATCAAAACCATAGCAAATCATAAGCCAACCAAAACGTCAAGCAACTTACCTTAGGTAGGGCGTATTAAGGGTGCTAAAACTCTTTACGCAACCAGTCCCTTACCTTAGAACCTCTGAAAAACCAGTTTTAGGTTCCCTGGTAACCATAATACCAGGTGGTGACTCCCTTTTCCACATAAATAAAGATAATACCCCCGACATTGATATCCCCCGCACGGGGAAAGTCATCACGACGCCGCGCTCTTGCGATGTGGTGCGACAGTCACAGTGAATAAGAGAAAAAGATCTCAAAGCTGTAATTGAACTAGAAAGGAAAGGGTGGCGAGTTTTGCCAATGAACAAACATCACTATTATGATTGGAATCAAATTTGAATTTGAGCAAATTATTTGCTAGAAATAGTAATTGGCTGGAAGAAGGGTGTCCTAAACGGCGATGCCATAAATCAGATTAGATTATTAAATTATAGGAAAAATAAGAAGATAGGGAATGTGAAGCCAATGCCACGACGTAATATAGGTCATTATGTTGCTTACCCACACCAATCATCGTCCTCGTAACCAAGTCCTGCAAAATACACCAAGATGGAAAAAAAGTTATTGAGTTGTGTAAATCATCAATCATTTTATCAACAGACATAATTTCAACTTTAAAATTGGTCGCACAAAGAACGTTGTGTAATTGAAAAGATTTGTTAAGTGCAATTGTGCCAGTCATGGTAATTTTCGCTATATTTCCACTTGGCAATGAAACTGGTGCTGTGGATAAATTTCTGTCAATATTTTCTAATGATGCAGGAGAGGAGGAAATATGATGGGTTGCCCCACTGTCAAGTATCCATTGATCGTGGGCAACCAGTAATAAACCTGATGTATTTGGAAGTGCTGGAGAAGCAGTAGTGTTGGCCTGTGGAGTGACACGTTTTATGTTCAAAGTGTTGAGTATTTGAACATATTGATCTTCAGATAAGGTAGGTAGAGTCGACTGGAGTTCCTGAAAAGTGGGAGTGAATTCCACTGGATTTGCCGAGGGGTTATCAGTTGCTGAGTGTGAGTTATGTCTGTCATAGCTTTGACGCTGGTGCTGCATCTTTTCTTTGCTTTTTGGATGGCTAGGAGGGTACCCAATCAACTTATAGCAGGTTGCTTTTCTGTGATACATTTCACCACAGTATGTGCACTGAAAAGGCTCTTTAATGCGTGGATTATTTGATTGGTTCCCATGAATTCGATTGTTTTGCTGACCCCTGGGCATGTTATGAGTTCCACGTACAACCATGGTTGTTGTATTTGATGATAAGGTGATAACATATGCTAGTTCTCCCTGTTTCTTTTCTTGCACAATGGAGGCATATGCTTGACAAACTGATGGTAATGGATTCATTAGTAAAATTTGACCTCTTGCACTGGAATATGATTCATTGAGTCCTATAAGAAATTACATAATTTTTGTGCTGTCATTTTGCGCACCACAATTGCATGTGGCTGAATAAAAGGATGCAAGTTCATCCCACAATCCTTTTAGTTTGGTGTAATTTGCTGCTACAGATGTCTTCCCTTGTTCAATTCTGCAGATGTCCCTCTGAATTTGGAAAATACGGGGAGTATTCCCTAAAGAAAATCTTTCACAAAGGTCTTCCCAAATTGCATTGGGGTATCTCAAGAAAGAACGGAATTGGCTATTTCTAGCTTAATGGAATTAAGAATCCATGACAGAACCATGTCATTGCAGCACTGCCAAATAGCATGTTCTTCAGGTTTTGAAACCTCATGGGATTCTTTGATTGTACCAATGATAAAACATGTCTTGTTCCTTGCACTTATAGAGATTTTGTTGACACGATGCCAGGTATTGTAGTTGTCGCCATTCAACCTTTTTAAAATGAGAAGTAAGCAGGGGTGGCCTGAGTGATGAAGAAATAATGGAGAGCTAGTAAGGTTGGGAAGACTGGAACTGGAAGCAGAGTCACTAGTGCTGCTAAACTCTGTTGTGGTTGTAGCAATGATGTTTTGTAATCAAGCAAACAAGAAGAGAATCCCAAAGGTAGAGACACAACAAATGTGTTGCAAAATTGAAAAATGGAAACACAACAAAAATGTTGCAAAAATTGAAATATGGAAACGCAGCAAATGTGTTGTAAAAAGATTTCAGAGTGTAACCAGCACTGATAACATATAAAAGAATTAATTCAAGTGGAATATATGTATTGTATTGATTGACGAAAATATATATACAAGGAGGTGTTAGAGTTCCACTACAACTCTAGAAATTGATATATAATACACTACATCTTTCCTAATTACATTACGAACTTGCTTTCCTATTTATACCAAAACATTGTCAATGTAATTTCCAACACACCTCATCTTGATAATATTATTGATTTGAGATGATAGGAATAGTTGGGTCTACAGAAGCAGATTTTGGGAGAGAATCCTATGCTCATTTTTTGTCTTTCTATTTTTCTCGATTGCTCCTTGTCATTGAAAAAGGTCATTTAGTAGAGTTTTTCCATTGCTGATATTATGGACTTGCACGAAGTTTTGTATTGGCTTCAGGATTCTTTTTTTGTATTTCGGTAGTTCTATACTATCAAACATCTTCTGTTTAGAAGACGTTTGGCATTGCGGTGCGATCTGCAATTCGCAGATCGCACCGCAATTTGGTGTTTGGTTAACAAAAATAAGTGCTTTTTTTGTGTGGGACCCACACCAAATTATATCCAAAACGCCGATTCAAAAAAAGCTGGAATTTGATGCTTTTTTGATTGCGATTGCGATTGCGATTGCGATTTCTTATCTTGCCGAAATACATCAAAATAATATTTTTTATTTTTTAAAAATCATTTTAAAATCAGTTTTATTTATAAATATATTATAATATTATTTTTTTATTTTTTTAAAAAATAATTTTAATATCAATTTTAAAACAATAAAAAATTTTATTTTAAAAAAAATAATTTTAAAACAAAATGTGAAATAAGCATGAAAGGTATTGGGGTTTTTCTTTATTACTATTCAGAATTTTCCATCTTTAATTTTATTATTATTTTTCAAGCTATTATTTTCCATATATTTTGTTTTTCTTTCTCTCATATACGTTAGTTGGATTGTTTTTTATTTCAGTAAAACCATTAAATCATGTTTTCTCTAAATTTGATTATTCAATTTAATGTAGTCAAATTCCTATAAAAAATGACATATGCAAATTAAATTCATTAATAATAATAATAATTATCGTAATAAAGTTAACGCAATCTTAACGTTAACACAATCTCATCTTTATTATCGTTCAACTTTTAATTGAGTGTGATTCTAAAGAGGTGTTTGGGAGAGTTTTTTGAAAAAAAATTAAATTTTTTTATTTTTTTATTTCAAATTAATTGTTTTTGTATTTTTAGATAAATTTGATGTGTTGATGTCAAAAATTATTAAATTTACAAAAATTATATATATATATATATATTATTTTAATGTAATTTCACAAGTTAAAAGCAATATGAAAAGCTTGGTAACCAAACACCAAAAACTGCTTTTTTTTCAATCTCCAACTCAACCACAGTTTTAACCAAACACTCCACTGCTTATTTTGAACCACAGCAAAAGCACTTTTTTTGAAACTGATTTTTTTCAATCTCAATCGTAAAAGCAAAAGCAATGCCAAACACACTCTTAGTCTTGATACCATACTGAATAAGAAGAGTTGTACGAATTTTATTTTGTTCGTTTTGATACCATACTGGATCCAGCTTTCATTTCATTTGAAAGTCACCCCACATTTCATGATGTTTAAAGGACCCATGTTGTAAAATCTCATGTTAGATTGCTGAATACTGAAAAAACAAAAGAATGACTGCACAAGTGCTATTGAAATCGGTGGTAGTAACCCGAGATGGTGGTCCAGTGGTTATCCATTGGTGTGGGTTTGAGGTTTGATTCCCACGCTCTCCTTCAAATATTCTATGGGGACTTTCCTGGTTTAACCTTATGGGTGTGGATTAGCCTGGTTTTAACCGCGTCCTGAATCAGGTCAGGATAGGTAATATCACAATAGAAACCGACGTAAAAAATGAGTGGTCAAGGTGAAAATAAAAAAAGAAGTATTTAAAATATGGAAGAAACTCAGAAACAGCCACCGTCACAACTCTTTGTTGACTGTTTCTAACATGGCACCATTCCACGGCGAGTTCGATGCGCCATTGTTCCTCTCAGCAAGGAGCAAGGACCTTTCTACTTTTTTCAAGGAGCAAGACTCGAACGTAATAATAAAAGTTTATAGTTTGCACCCACACCTGTGGTCCATACGACCACAAAAATTGCTTGAAAAAAGGGCCAAAAACCACGTGGCATACAACGAGGCCAGCAGTAGCTTTCTAAAACAACACATGGCACCATTCCAGAAAGAATCGTCCCCTACTCAGGACACGTACTCTCCTTGCTGCCACGTTTTGACACCTCCAGTTTCTCTGGGGCATGACTATCTTCTTTAATTTGCGTCATTTAGTCAACAACATAGTTTTAAGATCTTCCAACTTGGGTTCCTTTTGTTTGTGACAGACGAAGTAGAAAAACACTCGTATTTGATTTGGAAGGAAAAAAGAGAGAGATTATGGAAAAGAGAGTTGCGGTGACCATGATCATGGTGGTGGTGCTATGGGTGGAGGGAGGTTGGTGTTGGAGTGCCGGTAGCACTACGGAGGACTTGATGGAGAATACGAAGGAGAGAGTGAATTTGGCAGCGGAAGGTGCCCGGAATAAGGCTGAAGAGATGAAACATGGTGCGGCAGAAACCATGCAAGATGCTGAGGAGAAAGGAAAGTCCTGGACCGGTTGGGTGTATGAAAAGTTCACCGAGTAATCATTCTAATCTTCCCTTTTCTTGCCTTCATTTATCCATCTTCCATATCTTAATTTGTTTCCACCTGTTCTTACTATCTATGAGAAAACATAAACTCATAACACAAATGTCAAATTATATATTTTGATCTCACAAGGTTTATGAGTTTGTGGCTAGGTCCTGAACCATTATTAAAGAAGACCATCTACTCATTGATTACCCTTTAGGTAGCAGCGGACAGGAACTAGATTAGGTGGCTACAATCTACTCATAGTTGTTTGTTTTACAATGATGATCCAAGAAAGAAGAAGAAATTTTGTTTTTTCTGCAATCTTTTTATGAATTATATAGGTACACCATGTTTGAATTTTATTCTATTTGTTTTCGATATGAGACAATGTTTTTCAAAATCATGACGCTGTAATCAAACTTTCCCCCCGGTCACTAGCTAGGTAAAGGAAGGATCCTCTTGTTATTGCCTTTTCTCCCTTGACAAACACTACTGGAAAATAGAATTTTATCTACGGGAATATTTATCAGTAATTTTATATAACTTTCGTCGGTAATTCTTTTCCCGACAATCATACAAACAGAGATCTTCTGCTGATAATACCCTTATTGGTAATTATTGCATCGGTAATTCCATCGAAATTATACATATCAAACGTATGCTTTGATACAGTCCCAGCACCAATTAACGTAGAAGTTCACACTAACATTAAACACTAAGAACGGAAGGCATTGAGTGTTTTACAATTCATTTATAGCTGTAGTGTTCATCTCTAGCTAGTTAGAACTATATATATCTTGCTAGTGCATTAAAAATAATCTCAGTGAATGGACTAATTTGGAAACTTCATTGGTGCTGGGACTGTAAGTAACCAAAAAGCAAGCAGAGGATCTCAAGAGTATGTGTTACTGTATCACGGTCTCTATTTTTATTCACTAAATATAGTTTTACTTTTTGACATAACTTGTGATTTCCTACGCATTATAGGCATAACCTTTCTGAATAGTTACAAGCATGAGAAAATTAATGCAATGATCTTTTGCATGTGTACAATTGATCAATTAACAAAATATTAGTGACTCAAATTCATAATTTCCCCATCTATGCATATCCCAATTGTAAGCATAAGAGGCATAAAATAAGAACAAAGGTTCACTATGAAGGTTTTAAGCTGATTCTTGGCGTGCTCTTTCTGTCTATAATTATGGCTTAATTTCTACTCCTTTTTAATTCCTATTATGCTTTTTTATATATATAATCTCGCTTGGCAGCTTAAATTTAGTGGAAGATTAAAAGACCAAGGCTTATTTTGAATTTTACAGAACATTATTTCCCTAATGAGTCCATATTTTTCACCCAATGTTGTAGTGGTGTCAATAGTGGAATTGGACTGGACCAAGAAAATGCTAGAGAGGGAGCTCAAAACCTGATGGATAGAGCTGGAGATGCTGCCTCAAAGACCACAGATACTATGAATTCTGTTGCCTCTGGTAATTTTTTATCGTCCCTGCTCTCCATGCCAATATTCCAAACTTGAGTAATCTTCAAACAAGAATTTTGTTTTCCCTTCTTCGTTTCATTTCTGTTTTTCAGAAACTTCAAATTATGCCTCTCAAAAGGCTGTTGAGGCAGCGGAGATGGCCCATGAGAAGGCCGGTGACATTAAGGACTTTGCCTCGGAGAAAGCCAGCAGAGCCAAGCAAATGGCTTCCAATATTAAAGCTAGTGATGCCAAGGAAAGAATTTCTGGAGCAATGGAGTACGGAAAAGATAATCTGGAGGATGCCTATGATGAAGTTAAAGAGAAGTGGAGCATTGCTAAAGACAAGGTTTTAGATGGAGCAAATAATATGGGGGGCACGGTGGATGAAGCACTGAGAAATGCAAAAGATAAAGCAGCAAATGCCTTCGGTGATGCCAGCCAGAAAATGAACGTAGTCACAGATGAGGCTTATGATGCAAAAGAAGCAATGGGGGAAGCAGTGAATTACGGAAGAAATAGAGCTTCCGATGCCTATAACAAGGCTTCGAATTCTGCTTCAGATTGGGCTAATGATGCCAAAGAGGCTGTTTCAGGAGCAATGGAGTATGGAAGAGACCGAGCTTCGGATGCGTATGATGAGGCCAGGAAGTATGCAAAAGAGGATTCAAAAATGGCTTCAGAAAAGGCAGGTGACGCAAAGGATGCGATTTCAGGAGCAATGTGGTACGGGAAAGAGAAAGCATCTGATGCCTACGATGCAGCTAAGGAGAACATTCACAGGACTGCAAATATAGCCTCGGAGAAGGCTAACGAAGCCAAGGAAGCGGCGGCAGGAGCAATGGGGTCTGGAAGAGAAGGCGAGAGCAATGGTTTTGATGAAGCTAAAAATCAGATCGGGGAGGCATATGTGTCAGCCAAGGACACTGTGACTGATCAAGCCAAGGCCAACTATGAAGCTGCCAAGGAGAAACTGTCAGAGGCCACTGGTGATCTAGGAGATAAGATGAGAAGGGACGTTGCTGATCTTTGAGTGGAACCCCAAACGAAGCACAGTAACTTCATCTTTAATTAGTTTCTCCCCCCCTAAAAGCTAGCATGTTCTCTTGAACATCGTTTAGAGATTGTACCCAATAAATTTAATATTGTATGCTTCTTTTCTTTTCTTATTAATTCCTTACTACAGCTTGCTTTCTTAATTGCTTCTCACCGTAGCTAATGATGTTTAAATCTACATTATCTGAATTTTCAATTCCAATAGAATTTAGGCTGAATAGAGTAAGACAATACCACTTTCCATGAAGCCAATGCACCATATTCTATGATTTATCTATTATAGAATAATATAAATTATATTCAAGGTTTTATTTAATAACTTAAATTTTTAGATGAGATGGTTTCTTGACATATTATTAAAATCTTGTTTGTTGGCGTGAACTGTAATTACAATTAATTAGGAGATTTGTTAGGCGACAAGATAGGTAGGAAATTACGAGATTAAAGGAGAAAGATTAGACTAGGACTAGAGATAAAGATTAGACTAGGACTATTTGTTTCCATTCTTATCTTGTTTTGATGTAAAATTATAGTGTATAAACTATCATGGTTTAGAGGTAGGTTACGATCTAGCTTTACCCTAAAAATCACGACCCCCCCCCCAACCACCACCACAACAATCTATGGCAGACTCTAAAGATGTCAACACTCCTAATCACTTTGAATCCATACTAGAACTAACAACGAGGATGATCGAAGTGTTGAATAGAGCACAAAATTCGACCATCAACACTAAAACATTTGTTGATCCTATTGGCATAAAACTGGATGGATCTAATTATGCACTATGGTCTCAAATTATTGAGATGTACATCTTCGGCAAAGACAAGCTGGGGTATATTAATGGAGAATTTCTGCAGCCACCATCAACAGACATAACCTTTCGTAAATGGCATACTGATAATGCCATTGTTAAAGGTCAGTTAATTACTTCTATGGATTCCTCTTAAATTGGTAATTTTATTCGTTTTCCTACGACAAAAACAGTATGGGACTCAGTTGCAACTACTTTCTTCGATGGAAGTGATACATCACAAGTGTATGACCTCCGTAAGTGAGTAACTTTACAGATATTACACTGAATTACAGGGATTATGGCGTGAAATTGATTTTCGTCGGCCAAATCTCATGGAATGCTCCATTGATATTCAACAGTATAACAAAATCATTCAAGAAGATCAGGTATATGTGTTCTTGAATGGCCTTGATGACAATTTGGATAAGATACGTGCATATGTTTTACAGATGAAACCCTTTCCCTCTGTTGAGCAAGCATACACTCATGTTGCTACACGACAGCAGGTGATGACCAATCACAATACTGAAGGAATACCAGGGGTTGTCTTGGCTTCTAAAGGGTTAATGTTAGCCAATCCTCCTCATAACAAGTCGTCAAGACTCGAACCACCAATGATGGAAGCAAGTGTTCCCACTGTGGAAATCAGAGACACACACGGGAGAATTGCTTCCAATTACATGAATAGCCAAATTGGTGGCATGACTTGCAAACTCATAAATGTCGTGATGGAGTTGGAGGGAACCTAAACAAAGCTGCAGTTGTTGCCTCAACTCTTAATGAAGTTGCTGTCCTAAAGTCTCATCTCACTCTTATTCAGCCAGTCACATAATCCACAGAGTCTTCCACTCACTTGAACTTAGGTTACCCAGGCATTGCTCTCTTTACCAACCACAGTAATAAAGAGGATAATACATGGCTTCTTGATTCGGGAGCTACTGATCATATGACGTTCGTTGCTTCAGATTTCTCTCATACATCACCTCCACGTCGTACCAACATTGCCAATGCAAATGGTGGTATTGCATCCTTCATAGGAGCCGACTTTGTGACACTATCTCCTACACTACATTTATCCAATACTTTACTTGTTCCATCACCTTCACGTAAATTGATGTCTGTGGGTCAACTTACTAAAGATTTAAGGTGTTTCGTACTAATGTATTCTAACTTCTGTCTCATTTAGGATATTCTTACCAAGGAGATAAGTAGGTGTGGTGCTAAGAGAGGGGGACTATATTATGTGGACGACATCAATGTAGCCAATCATGAATAAGACACTCATCTTTTCATTACTTGAAGCCTGTTTTTCATAGTTTGTTTACAAATACTTAGATTTTTTATTTAAAGTATAACATTTGTATTTTGGCTAAAAGTCATCGTGCCACTTACCCATTAAGCATGAATAAGAGTAACTCTTCATTTTCTTTGATACACTTAGATGTATGGGGACCCTCACTAGTTGCACATATATCTGATATTCGTTGGTTTGTTATTTTTGTGGATGATTGCACCCGTATGACATGGCTTTATTTGATGAAGCATAAAGATGAGGTTTTTAATATCTTCACTGCATTTCATGCGATTGTCAGTACTCAATATGGAGCCACCATTAAAGTTCTCTGCTCAGACAATGGTGGAGAATATGTTAATACGCAACTTAAGGCATATTTCACTTAACACGACCTCATTCATGAAACTTCATGTTCCCGAACACCGCAACAAAATGGTGTCGCGGAGAGAAAAAATAGATACATTCTAGAGACTACACGTTCTCTATTTCTTGGGGCTTGTATGCCTCAAAGCTTCTGGACTGATGTAGTATCTATTGCAGTTCACCTTCTCAACCGCATGCCTTCTAAAGTGTTATCCTTTAAAACTCCTCTTCAATGCTTATTTGCGCATGTGACACTCCCTGATGTGTTAATGCTATCTCCTCGCGTTTTTGGTTGTGTTGCATATGTGTATCTTCACAAAAATCAGTGCTCTAAGCTAGATCTTTATGCACGTCAATGTCTGTTTTTAGGCTATGGAATTTATCATAAGAGGTATCGCTGTTATGACCCTACTAGCCAACATCTCTTTGCGACCATGGATGTCCAATTCCTAGAAATCGATATGTTTTATTCTCCTTCGATATCTACTTCTCCTCTTTAGGAAGAGACAAAAAATGAAGAGGTGAAATGGTTCCAACAGGAAATACCATAAGAGACAAATGAATAGGTAAACTTGTTCCAACAAGAGATAGAGTCACAAAGAATTAAGCTGCATCAAGACAATGAAAATCTAACAATAGTTCATGGTGATACTGATATGCAAACCGGCATGGATTCACGCAAGGAGCATGAAACGTCTCACTTTGCATCCCCTCTCTCGAAAGTACCAGCCAAATTATCTTTTAAGAGTATCCCAGAAGAAATTGATCCTACAACTCCCTTACATACTAATGATATAAATGTTTCTACATGATATCTTACCACACTAGAACAACCGCCGGGAGCCACCGAACAGGTACTCTCCATAAGTTGAAGATAGAAGGTCAAAGTATCCAATTGCCAACTATGTATCTACCAAAGGTCTCTTTAAACCTCTTCAGGAATTTAAACAAGAACTCCCCATGTGTCATATCCCCACCAATGTACATGAGGCATTGAAAGACCAAAATTAGGCTCAATCAATAAAAGAAGAGATGAAGGCACTACTAAAAAATAACACATGGACTCTTGTTCAACTACCTGAAGGGAAGTAGACGGTGGGCTGTAAATCGGTGTTCTCTATTAAACACCAAGAAGATGGGACAATTGATCAATATAAAGCAAGACTGGTAGCGAAGGGTATGGCGTGGATTATCAAGAAACCTTCTCACTTGTTGCTAAGTTGAACACAATCAGAGTATTGTTACCACTTGCTGCGAATCTGGATTGGCCATTACACTTATGATGTAAGAAATGCCTTTCTCCATGGTGAGCTCAAAGAGGAAGTTTATATGGATGTCCCTCCAGGTTACACAACATCTTCAAAGACTGAAATGGTGTGCAAATTGTAGCGAGCATTCTATGGAATGAAGCAATCACCAAGAGCATGGTTTGGAAGATTATGTTTCGCAATGAAGAAATAAGGCTTCCAACAAAGTAATTTTGATCACACACTCTTCCTAAAGCACAAGTCAAGGAAGGTAACTGCATTGATAGTCTATATAGATGACATAATTATCACAGGAAATGATGTATAAGAAATGTCCCAGCTCCAGAGACAACTAGCAACAGAGTTTGAGATGAAAAATCTTGGAGGATTGAAGTATTTTTAGAGGATTGAAGTTGCCAAATCCAAGCAAGGTATCTTTCTTTCTCAACGAAAGTACATACTAGACTTGTTAACAGAAGTAGGAATGTTGCAATGCAAACCTGCTGACACACCTATGATTCAGAACCACAAACTTGGAGAATACCTAAGTACCGACGGATAAGGGAAGGTATCAAAGACTGGTTGGTAAACTCATTTATCTCTCTCACACTCGACCAGATATTGCATATGAAGTAAGTGTTGTGAACCAATTCATGCATAATCCAAGTAAAAGCCATATGGAAGCAGTGACTCGCATACTCCAGTGACTAAAGTCAGCCTCGAGGAAGGGCCTCATGTTCTCAAAACATGATAATCAGTTAAAGGTTAATGGATATATAGATGCAAATTGGGTAGGAAACATCACCGATAGAAAATCAACCTTTGGGTATTTGGTATTTGTAGGAGGAAATTTAGTAACTTGGAGAAGCAAGAAGCAAAAGGTGGTAGCATTTCAAATGCAGAAGCTGAATTCAAAAGAATGTCTAAAGGTTGGTGTGAACTCTTATGGTTGAGGAACCTACTCATGGAAATGGGATTTCCACTTCGAAAATGGATCTCTTCTGTAACAATAAATTAGCTATCTTCATTTCCCATAACCTAGTTCAGCATGACCAAACTAAACACGTTGATCGCCACTTAATCAAAGAGAATCTTGAAGCAAAGATAATTTGATTCCTATTTGTACGATCGAAAGACCAGTTGGCAAATATTCTTACAAAGGTGGTGTCTAACAAAAACTTCTATAACTCACTCAGCAAGTTGTGCATAAAAGATATTTACGCACCAACTTGAGGGGGAGTGTTGGTGTGAGCTGTAATTACAATTAATTAGGAGATTTGTTAGGTGACAAGATAGGAAGGAAATTACGAGATTAAAGGAGATAAAGATTAGACTAGGACTATTTGATTATTATTTCCATTCTTTTCTCGTTTTGATGTAAATATAAGGGAATTGTACCCAAAATAAAGATTAAGTCTTACAGTGTATAAATTATCATTGTTGACATAGCGGTCACGATTTCGTATCTCACTAGTTTCATTTTATTTGATAGAAAATAAGTATAAGAATGAGTCAATATAAATTTCAAGTACAAATAAGTATAATAGCATTGAAGGATTTTCGTACAAGAAAGAGAAGAAATTGTAGATTGTATTGAAGATGTAGACCGCAAACGCTACATTTTCGTTTATCGATCATCATGTGGATTTTATCTCATGACCATGCACACTATCCCAGCATTTATCCTCTCTGATCTTTCTCTCTCTCTGGGTGCTGCTGCCGCCAACTTTTTTCCTAAAGAAAAAAAGAAGAAACTGTTTTGACAGAAGGGTGTGATTTTTCCTTGATTTACATTGAACCCTAACAATCCATTGAAAATGATGTCTTCTTTTAATCAATGCTGCTCGACGCATTGCTCGATGAGTCTCAATCCATATTAACACATTAAATTCAAAACCAAGACATGCATCAAGCAAAAATAAATGCGGCATGGTAAATAAGGGGGAAAAATAAAAATAAAATGCCTGAGGATTATAATGGCCAGCTAGCTACTTCATCTTTGTGCCCTAAAATTACACCCGCAAGCTCCGGCTTTAAAAAGTACCTTGACGTTTTCTGGTGAGGTTCAAAGAATTTAATTTTGAGGGGCCATTTGGAATAATAGTAAACACTATACTTGCATAATACAATTATAAGAACACGCAAAAAAACAAAAGAAAGTAAAAGCGAAAGAAGAAACATTCATGGAAGTATGAAGCATGCCTTCCATGTCCATGATCATGCCAAAGAGGTTTTGTCTTTCTCCCCCCTCCCTGTAGCTAGTGATGGCAAAGAAACATCTTGAAATATTTATTGTGCGCTTCGAAAATGACATGCTTGGCTGCCATTGTTTTTCTTTCAAAGTATTGGTGATTACCGATCCAATTGTCTAGAGAAGAATTCAAGTTCATGTTAAAAAACAACATTACTTGGAACTTGAGAAAAAAATAATAGCAGTGAGTGCTAATCCATCTTCTCCTCTCTATCTGCTTATTGATACTTATCTAGTTATTGGCTAGCTAGATCTACCTTTATCTTCTAGTAACAATAACGGTAATAATTTCTTAGGGGTTTGATTTCTCTTACATTTGCTTTTTCTTCACGACTTGTTTATTGTTGTGCATCCAAACTTTGAAAACTTTTCTCTTTACACCCACGTGGGAGCAAAACTGCTGCACCTCTTCCTCATCTTGCTTTTGTATCCTCCATCCCAACTTCTCAGCGAATTCCATCATCGTGGCCTTCTGTTCTTCGCTGAACTTTGTCCTAAACCTCCTTCTCGACATCAATGGCTGCACCGACGATTGCCCTTGCAAATTTGATTGATACATATCGAGATCTTCACTTGATGATTCCGCTGCAGTCCCACCTCCATCGCCGCCGCCAAAGCTCATCATCACCGGCGCAATTGGAGTGGTGTAAGCTCTCATTGTGCCATGATGGTATCTGTTATGCGGATGAAGAGAAGCTGATTGTGGTGGAGCACGTGAAGAGACAAGTTTTTGAGGAGGCGGTCGTATGTTTATTTTTCCATTGATGTTTTTGTAGAGTGTGCTACTGGGGACAATTTGTGGCGCTCCGTCAATCTCTCTTCTGTGAAAATTCCTGTGACATTCACAAGCTGCACATTTGAAGGTTTCTGGAGTACCCTCCTCACCGCTTGGCATGAATTCTCCACATCCGTCCAAAACGTGTCCTCCCATGCTCGCCGCATGATTCTTCAAGCATTCTCGATATCTTACCGACGCCGAAGATGCTGATGTTGGTGGTGGTGATCTCGAAATTGATCTACTTGGAGGTGGTGCTGTGTTCGTTCCATCTGTAGTGGCAACTGGGGCTGTAACTTGTGCTGGATCTGGAGATTGGTCAAGATCTCTTGCGAGCTTGCAAGCTGGATGCTGTGGATTCAATTGCTGCTGCTGCTGCTGGTGACCATGATAGAGAGATTGATCCTTCTCAAGGTCAAGGGTACGAGGCAATACTGAATCGGTGTGCCGGTGATCATCTCTTCTTGCAGGAGCAGAAGGGATTCTAGAGGAGGAATCTCTACTATTTGGTGGATTGTAATTCAAGGATCTTGGCATCACTGTTTCCTTATCTTGGCCTCTTAGTTCCATGTAACTTAATTGCTATCTAAACCCTGGACTCAAATCTTGATCTCAAGCTGCCTTAACACTGATCTTCTGGAAGCACTCAATATAATTAGCTTCCCGCTGATCGATCTCAAAATTACCATGGATCTTCCTGTGATAATTTTCAACCCTAATTGAGGTAGTCCATCTAATCCAAAGAAAATATCGTGATGAAAGAGCCTAATCACCAGGTAGCAATTGAATAAGATTATTGTTCTCTGCTCTTGTATTCTGATTTTGACGTTAAGCGGTGCAAAACTCACCAACCCATTTACTATTTCAACTTCTACTCCTATAGACGTAAGCAAGTGATGGAGCAGTAGATGTACTTATGATTAGATGACTTAAACAGAGATCAGTACTATAAGTAAAACCCTACAAGAAAACAAAGTAAAGGGATTTTGAAACTCAAACAGAAGGGAAAAAAAGGAGGAGGACTATATCTAGTCTAATAAAAGTACTAAATAAACTGGGCCCCTATAAAATTACTCAATAACCAAGACTAAACTTGTTAAATTAAGAACTATAAACTTGAAGTAATAAAGCTGTAATTGCACTCCTGCAAGTTAGCTTCATTCATAAGAGGGAGTGATAAATGTAGAGAGATCAAAAGATCTTCAAATTTTAATTTTACGTGAGAAGAGAGGGTGTAAATAGAGAACACAAAGATCACCCCCATCAAATTCCATGAACTCTATCAATCCAAGGAACAGGTTGGGTTGGCTTCTGGGTTTTGTTCTATAAGCAAAAAAACTGTTAAAACAATTGGAGACTGAAAACAGTCAAGAGAGGGACGAGGGATTCTTACAGTCCTGCTAGGCAACCGACAAGCTAGGTCATGTTAGTTCTCTCGCATAGCTTGCATATTGATCCAGCTTCTAATTATGGCCTCTCCCCACTATTTGGTTTTGTTTCTTGCTAATCTTCCTCTCTTTGCAGCACCATCATATAAATATATAAACTCTCTGCAGAACCCTAAAGCACCTCAAATTAATGTGTTAATTTGTGTATAACATCAAGAAAGAAGAGGAAGGAAAAAAGGTGCGGTCTTGACTTGACATTTGCTTTGGTTTGCCTGGAATCTTCCTGCAAGACCAGGAAAAGAAAAGCGGTTTCGGGTTTTGTGGGTGGCAAATTTAGCAAAACCTGATTAGAGAAGATCTTAAAGCAAGGTTTAACCTAAGATAATGACTGAGCAAACAAATGAGAGAGAGAGAATAAGCCAAAGTCCAAATAGCTATCACTTCTTTTTTTTTTGAAGTGAATTAAAGTGCGTGTACATGTGTCTGTGATCAGAATGCTAGCTGGTCCACAACCCACAGCTACTTGTCCTCAAAATTGTCTCTCTCTCTCTCTTGTTGTTTGTTTGTTATGCGCCTGATATATCTGCAAATTCTGCAACTCCACTTTCTCTTCCCTTTACTTTCCAATTACTTTGGTCTTTCTCTCATCTGCCATAGATGCTCGATGCTTACTGTTATTGCCAGCATCTTCTGCCCACACCCACATCCAGTCACTCACCATGGACACATTATTTTGTGGTCCTGTGTCTCCTGAACCAATACAAATAATGAAGACTCTCAGAATTTCAGTATTGGCTAGCTAGGTTACTGTATCATTTGACTCTTTCCCCTTTAGATATTGTTCTCTTCTCTTCTCTTCTCTTCTCTTCCGGTGTATCAACTAGGATTTGCTAGGTGTATCAACCTGAATTTATGGTAAATATATTCTACCAAAAGTGGACTTGACCCTTGATGCAATAATTTCCACAGCGTTGACATGTTTTACCACTGAAATGTTAGCTGTTAGGTCTCACGTTTACCTGATCATGTACCAAAAGTCATCTAAACTCTCCCAAATTGAATAATTGCATCCAGACTTTCTTGATAGGGTTGCAGCTTCTTCTAATAATGGATTTCAAAGAACTTTCACTTATATAAATCATATCTTGGATTTCACTTAATAGTTCAAGATTTTAAGTTAGATTGTTTCGTATCACTAATATTTTAAATTGAAGGAGGGGATGTTATTCTGCTGTGCTCTAAACAGGCGAGTACTTGTAAGTGTTTAGCAGGGCTTTTATTTTTGGTGTATTTTAAAGATACTTTTTCAGCGTTTAATAATAATTCTACTATGCTAATTTTAATATATATATTAAATAAAATATCAATTTGAAAAGCATGCGGCACATAGTTCGTGAGGTCTCTCATGACAACATTGTGGTTGGTTTTCGTTTGCCGAATTAGGAAAGTGAACTTTCAGACGTGTCAGGATATAATATTATATTTGTAATGGAAGTATTATTTATAATTAATAGCCAATGGTTGGATAGAATACCACGTGAGCTTCTTAGTCTTTCTAAATTAGTATTTCTTTAAATTATCCTAATGGTTGGACAGCTTATCTTTCTGAGTGTTTCCGAGTAAATAAATGATTAAACTAAAGAAGAAAAGATCAATGAATAATTAAATTGATTGAACAACTTGTCTTCTATTATTAATGAATTAATGCACTCACGAATACTTGGCAAAGTTTTGAACGTGGCGACAAGTGGCTCTTATGGTCTCGATCTCTATCTTCTTCTTTTTTTAATTCAAGGAAACCTAATTTTTAAGGTATTTTTTATGTTTTTAGATTAAACAAATAAAATATCAATTATTTTAAATTTTTAAAGGATAAACACTCCTTGATTTGAATTCAAAACCTGAATGATAGATTTTAATTTTTTTACTATCATGTCACACTTAACTATCTCTAGCTAATCCTTGACTTGAATTAAAAACCTGAATGATAGATTTTAATTTTTTTACTATCATGTCACACTTAACGATTTCCAGCTGATTAATGAATTAATGCACTCACGGATACTTGGTCAAGCTTTGAATGTGCAAATAAGTGGCTCTTATGATCTGGATCACTAGTTTTTTTTCTTCTTTTGATTATAGTAAATCTCACTTTTCTTTATGTATTCTTTGCAGATTTTTTTGGTGCATCTAGATTAAATGAGTAAAATTCTATTTGTTTCAAACTCTTATAAAATAAACACATTTTAACTAAAATTTAAAATCTAAAAGACTAATCTTAATTTTTTTATCACCACGTCACACTACTTGAATACTATCTCAAGCTGATCACGACACTATCTCTGTCCCATATTTTATTAAAGTGCTATGTGAGCTGATTACAGACCAAGAAAATGGTGCATAAGCTATCGCCACTGAAGCTTATGGACTTATGTTTGGTAATGGTATATATGAATTAAATTCCATACTTTCACTCGTTTTTTCCATGACACCCTTTCACATAATAACTCCATCTTTATGGATAACTTATCTCCATATAGCAGACCCCTCTATTGAAGTTAACTCATTATCTTGTAATAGTCTTCTCCGTTGCAATTTACTCATTTACACATGATAGTCCTTTCCATTATGGTTGAGCTTTTTATATATGATAGAACCCACCATTGCGGTCGATTTATTTTCATTATAATAGTCCAAGCCATTGTAATTGATTTATTTTTATTATATTATTCCTCGTCATTGTGGTCTCTTTATTTACTTTCAGACTAGATTAGAAATATGTATATAGGTAAGGAAAATGGCACTTGCCTAGTGCTTCTGCCAAATGAGCTTCTCCCATTGCAAGTCCTACCTTGGATATCCCTACTAGCATCCAAAATGGTACTTAAGTTAGTACCTATTTATTTTGATCCATCTTTTTCAATTATTTAATCACACATCAACCTTTATTCATCTTTGGTTTCCCATGTATTTGTTCATCTCAAACATTATATATATATATATATATATATATATATATATATATATATATATATATATATATATATATATATATATATCTTACTTTGGCTATCAACCTATTTATTCATTTTGACATTCATTATGTCATTTTCGCCCACTAAATAATTCATTTAGTGAAACATTTATTTTCTCATTTCAACCAACCATTTGTCATTTATTATATGCCATTTTGGGTTTTCAAACTTATATTTAATTTCAACTAAAACTTTCACTTCACCCAAACACATAATATGTTATTTTGGCTTCCAAACATATATTCCATTTTGAACATGCCCATGCCTTTTTTGGACTTCCATTCATTTATTTCTCCCAACCCAAATATTCATTTCATCCTAACATATTTTCATATTGTTTTTGCTTCCCCAAGCATGCATTTTATTTTTATACATAATATGCCAATTTTTTCTTTTCAATTTAGTTATTCAATCCCAACACATTACATTCCATTTCATTGTCTTTCCAAAAACATTCATTTCACCTTGTTAGAAGTATGCATCATCATGGTGATGGCGCTTTCAGACTAGGATCTTCATGGTAATGGGTGAAAGAACAAAAAAAAATTGTACTTTATCAATTAATAGAGATGAAGTCATCACTTAGTATTTTGATCACTAGGAACTCTAACTAGTCTCAAAGCCTAGATAAAAAAGACTAATATTGTATAGGGAGGATATATCACCCCTAATACCCCTTAAATAAGGTAATATGCATTATTTATGTACTTGGTATAAAATAAAATATTGTAATGTACTCTAATAGTTGGTTGTCTAAGGTTTAAAAAAAGTCCTCTATGGTAAGGATTTATTTATCTTATCAAATTAAAAATATCAAAAAAATATAAATAAAAGAAATTATTTTTTTATTAAACATCAAGAATATATGTTATGCATATTAAAAGGAAACAAAATAGGTTTTTTGGTTTTTTTAAAATATAGGGGAAGCTCTCATAACTTTAATAAATTGTTTATTAAATCCAAAAATATATGAAAAAAATATCAACAAAAGTATTTTATGAATTTTAAAAAATATCAACAATATGCAATGTTAGAATGTTTTTATTAAAAAACAATATGATTTAATAAAAACATTCTAACATTGTATAATAAAAACATTCTAACATTGTATATTGTTTTTATTATTTATGAAATATGATTTTTGAGATACTTGATCATATACAATTGCAACATTTTATCATTTTTGTCCTTTTGGTTTTAAGGATTCAAAAACATATTAGAAAATACAAACACACACACACACACACACACACACACACACTTATCTCTTTTACTAATATAATTCCCACATCCATATAATTAGAAATATTTACAAAACATTGCAATTAAACATAAATCATAATAAAAAGTATAAAAATCATTTGAATCCTTAAGTAGACCTTCATGAGGACAAGTATAACCTGGAGAGACTTTTACATGGTTTTGAAAATTCAGAAACAATGGTAGATCATAGGTTTCATGCATCACCATCACAACTAGTGTCATCATGAGAAAGGAAAACTAGTGGATCTAAAATATATTTTTCTTCTTTTCTTCCTAGGTTGGTGGTGAGTGTAACAATTACTTGTTAGAAACTAAATGACACCAATAATAATTGATTTTCCTTTTCTTTAGATATCTTTCCCTTTTTTATGTTTGGGTTAATACTAAACCAATGTTAGAATGTTTGATTGTGAGAGGGATTGGTTTTTAAGGGTGAGTGAATTCTCGGGTCTCTTAAAGGTATTTAAGTTTTTGGGTTTAAAGGAAATGTGATTTATGATTGTAGTAAATAAGAAGGTGAGTGTTGAATGATAAAGAAAAAGGAGAGTAAGTTATAAGTGGTGGTTATGGTTAGTATATATGGCATTGGTGGCTAGTGATGGTTTGTTTCTCACCAATGGTGTTGGATTTATGTGTGGTAGTTGGTGGTAACTAAAAGTGAAAACTAATGTGAGGCTGTTAATGATGGTGATTCATCCTAGAGGATGGAGTTGGTACGGCGATGGTTGAAGGCTTTTCTACTGCTAAGATAATTCAAGATGAAAGAATGATAGCTCAGATGTAATTAAATATGGAGAAAGGTTGAGCATAGATGCTAGTTTTTGCTATTGATGGCTTTGATGTAAAGGATTAGAAACCCTATTATTGTTCATAGTTGAGTTATAGATTATTGCTCATGGTTGGCAATAATTAACTATTTATTATGACCAAAAACAATGTTATTGATGTTATGGGAAAAGAAGAATGTATGATGTAGTTTGATTGGCGTTGACTTTGCAAACAAATGCTTATAAGACCATAAATAGAAGAAAACATATTGTAGCTTAAATTATCAATCATGGTGAAGAATTAGCATAAGCTTCAAGTGATTTCATCATAATATATATATATATATATATATATATATATATATATATATATATACTAGTAGTAGTAGTAGTAGTAGTAGTAGTAGTAGTAGTAGTAGTGAGTTGAAGAGTGGATGAGATTATTTAATTGTTGCATGGTTTTTTGTATGGTAAATAATGATATGGATCATAATGGTTGAAAATAATGATGAAAAAGGTAACCTTTTATGGTTCTCTTATCGGATAACCTGCTTGTGACTTATGTTCAAGTAGCCTGTATATAATGTGATTTTCTTGACACTTCCAAATGGAATGGTAGAGGTTTGCTCTTTCCTGATGCTAGGGTTGAACTTCTTAATTGTAGGGTTAATGTTGGTTTTGATGCTTCTTCGTGATAACGTTGACACTTGTCTTTCTTAATGACAAGGTTGAACTTTTTAATGGTAAGGTTAACTACTCAATGTTTCCTAATTGTAAGGTTGACATATGGCATTCCTGGTATCAGGGTTAGACTTTCTAATTTCTTTATTGTAAGGTTGACTCTTGTTCATTCTTGTCATAACCCATTTATGGATTATTCCCCAAATTTTATCGAAAATCAAATAAAAATAACAAATATTAAATTAAATTCGTCGACGATTAAATAAAATTGCCCCATAAAAATATAATTATGCCTTTTGACTTAATTTTTACACAGATGTACCTAATAATAAATTATTTTAGCCTTAAATTTGCATTTCGTTTTATTTTTGGGAACAAAAAAAGTACGAACGAGTTCTCGAAAACATCTAAAAAAATTATCTTGATTTTTCTACTAATGTCAACCCTTTTAATTTATTTTTGTTTTATTTTGGATAGATTTAGAGAAATAACTCAAAAATGGATTATGACATTTCTAATGACAGGGTTAATTTCTTGGTTCTTTCTAAACGCAGAGTTAACACATATCCTTATTGATGACAAAGTTAATTTCTTGGTGCTTTCTAATTATATGATTAAATTGAGAATTCTTGATAACAAGGTTAAAATATAATTTTCCTAATGGTAAGTTTGAATATGGAAAACTAGATGACATGATTTAATGAGAGATTTCTTGATAATTGAGTTCAAGTTTGGGAATAATAAATTAAGGTTAAAATGGATTTTCTGATAACAGAGTTGAAATGGATTTCCTAATGAAAAGGTCAAATAGATTTCCTAATGACAATGTTGAATTTGGAGATCATGGTGAGAAAATTAAATAAGGGGTATTTTGATAACAAGGGTTAAATTTAGTTCTCCTAATTTCATAGTTAAAATGGATTTTTTGATAATAGGGTTAAAATGGATTTCATGATAACATGGTTGAATATGAAATTCCTAATGATAGGGTTGAATTTGAAATTTATGACGTTAAGTTGAAAATAATTTTTTGATGACAAGGTTAAATTTGGAGTTTATGATTATAGGGTGAAAATGGATTTTTCAATAACAGAGTTAGAAATAGAATTCGTGATGATAGGGTGAATTTTCAAATTTCTAATAACATGGTTGAAATTTAAGGTTCTTGATGACAAAATAAAAAATAGGCTCAACCTAACTACATGGGTTGAGTTTTCTAGCCAAAAAGGTCAAATCCACAAACAGAATAGAGAAACATAAACTAATTTGAAAATCAAAACGGGTTTTAGCACGAATAACATAATAAAAAAGCCTAAAAATGTGATTTAAAAAACATGGAATATTATATCAAATTAAAGGCATAAACATATATTGGATCAACATTCAAGAAAGATTTTGGGTTGGATAATCACAATAATCATTTGAAACCATATTGAACATACATACCCTTATTAGTACAAACTGGAACATAAGCATTTAAACATAAATATTAATAACTAAAACATGATGTATGAATAATTGATAACCAAGACATAGTTATATATATATATACCCCTAAAAAGTTTCAAATTGTATACCTTCTAAGAAGAATATATTTGTCATCTTTGAATAATTGGTTTTTTCCCATTGTTTTCAGCTCTTATTCAACTTTAAATTGATCTGGATTCAATTCCTTCCTTCTTTTATAATTTGCTGCCTTATTTTTCTAGCCTCTCTCCTAACTGTTTCGTAGAATTATTTGATCAATATTCATGGTGTTTCCTTGATTTTGTTCCCTTTTTTCTTTCCAAGACCCCTCTCTTTCTTTCTCAAAGAGCAATTAATCTTTTATAGCCAAATCAAAGCTAGTAGATGTAAAACAAACATGATTTTACATAAAAATAGTGGCATTTTCAAAGTTCAATTATTTCTTTAATCTTGCAATATTTTCTAAATGATTCAAATTAGGCCTCCAAACTTGATGTTTTATCAGTTGAGTCAGTCCTTCATTGAATCCTTAAAATCCATTGAAAATTTAACTAAGTCCTTGAACTTAATTGATTCTTCTAGTTTTAGGTCCAAATTGTCTTTTAGGCTTAATTATGCTTCAATTAAGTCTTTAATTAAGTCAATTAAACCTATTAAAAGTTTTTTATTCTATTGAAAACTTTCCCTAATCTAGATCTAAGGTTCGGTCTTTGTAGAGAGATCATTAAGCAATGAGGCCTTGTTTAAGAGTGTTCTTAAAAAGATGGATGATGTTGTTGGGATCTTACAAGACTTATTGAGAAAAATCATATAGTATCAAGTGAAGAGTAATTAAATCTTAAGGACACATAATTGAGTTTTGACAATATCAAACCTTCATAAATTATAAAGTGTTTCAACTAATAAATACTATTTAATTTTTATTTAATTTGATGCTCTAATATACATGTTAGGATTATGGTTATTGGTAAAAAAAAAAAGAGGGTATTTCCATTCTATTAGAAACAAAATAACGCTTACAACATTATATTAAACTAGTGTTTTACAGGTGAGTGGTTGACATGGAAATATAAGCTTCAAAATAAATAAATAAACGAAGGTTGTGTTTGGGTACGACGGGGGTTTTAAATGATGGATTTGGGTGTAATATGGAGATGCTAAATGTGCTGTTGTATTATGGCCGTGGTGGTAATTAGGTGTTTATTATTTTATATTAAATTGTAATATGATCTTATATATCACCACAAATTTACATTTTATCTATTTTTTAGTGTGGATTTGAATACTTTAATTTTCAATGGTAATTAATGTAAGATGTATTACCTTTTCAATATGTTTATTAATAATTATTTTTCATAAAATCATAGATTATAGTATAGGCTTTCATGACAGATGTATGTATATTGCATATTTTTTATTGAATATATATTCTTATATCAAAGCAATTCGTCTTTGAGCTATTTAAGATTTTGTTTTCAATTATAGGGGTAAATTATGTATCATCTATACTCTTATTAGTTTTTTAATTAAGTACTATTTAAATAAAACCATCAAATTATGTGATATAATTTGAAGGTTTCATTTAAAAAAAAAAAGTGAAGTGCCAAATGAATTTCATATAAATACAAACAAGAATATGTGTGTGTTTGAAATATTTTCTTTTATTTATGATATTTTTTTCATTCAAATCCAATTGACAAACAATTATACAAAAGCTATTTAAGCTAAATAGATAAATATATTTGGGTTGGTTAATTTGATTTAAGACTTGAGTAAACCATTTTACATTTATGTGAAATTTGATTGAGTTTTCTTCATGTATGCGTGTGTGACCTTACACAAATAAAAATTATTGATAAAATTAATTTCATTAATTTGCATAAATAATCACATTAATTTACTAGGATAATATATAGACTATATACATTATTTTTCAAGTTTTTTTATAATTAAAATAAGAAAAATTATAAAAAAAAATCAAATGATTAAAATTATACCACTTTCCAATGGGGAGTGGAAAATCAAACCTATATATATTTCCTCAAAGGAAATTAATCACAAATCATTATTGGCTATTATCCAAAATAATTTCTCTTAAACGAGGAAAAATAGTGCTCTTCTATGGGTGCCTCCCTCCTTGTTATGATGATTGACATCCATCATAAAAAGATCATAGATTTGACATAAAAGCAAAAGTCATGGACGTGGCCCATTATTTCAGAATGTAAAATTTGTGCACTATTATAATGGTAGATAGCTTCCATCTTCATTAAATCCCAAGCTTCTAATCATATTTGTCATTAATTGATTCATTCACTTGATAGTTAGTTTGACCGAAAGGGTAGGTTACATTTTGGATTCTTTGGTGCCCCATGTTTGTCAATATTTATTCCTTTATAATAATAATAATAATAATAATAATAATGGTTCATGAACCTGCCGCCCTAAAATTCATTTTCTTTCTCTTTCACTTTAATCAATCTGATCCAATCCATTCATTTTCCCTTTATTTTCTTGAGACCCTTTTCTCCTTAACATGAATTGCTTGTTTGAGAAGGTTAATCGAAGTTGTTTTTGAAAATAATTTTTATTAAAAAATTATATTAAAATAATATTTTTTTTATTTTTGACATAATACATAAAAATAGTTTAAAAATATTTTTAAAATAAATAAAAAATAAAAATATTTTTCGTAAAAAAAGTAATGTCAAAGCCGAAGACGGGTTGGGATTTCTCTCATTACAAGAAACTCAAAATAGTACGTAAACGTAAAAGTGGCATCCTTTTCTAGGACGCGATCTATCATTCTTAAATTATGTGTTTTAGATAAACTTGCTTCGAGCACGAATATTTGCTAAGAATCTCAGAAAGTAATACATGATCTAGTCGTTAGTTAATTATATGCAAGAGAAAAATGTTTCAGAGCAGTGTTTGGGTAGCATTTTAAAAGTTTTTTTTCAAGAAAGATTGATTTTTAAGAAAAATAAATTGTTTTAAATGATATTTAATATCAGTGCATTAAAATAATATAAAAATATTGAAAAAATCAATATTTAAATAATTACAAACATATTTCCAAACACCTTCTAAATGTAAATACATAATTGTATATTTTTTTCATAAAGTAAAACAAAAAGGCTAAGGTTGATGACCTGAGTAGGCCCTATGAAATAAGTACTGTATCAATTCGGATAGCTACACCGTCAAATCAAAATGCCCATATCACTATTGGCGTCACTTCTATCATCTTATCACGTTAAAAATTCTGAAAGCTTACTATTATTCTGTCCAAAAATCATGATTCATATCATATATTAGCAATTTCCATCCTTAAAAATAATATAGAAATCCAGAAAAGAGGTCTTTTCGTTAGTTTCTTAACAAAAATATATGATATTCAAAAAATATAGAAATCTAGAAAAGAGATATTTTTTTTATAAATTACTTCAATTTAGGTGAGATAGTTTCTTAACAAAAATATAGAAAGCTCATGAAAGTTAGTTTATAAAAAAAAGAGGTTATTTTAGTTATTTTACAATTTTAAAATATATGAAAAGACTACATAGCTAATACATGTTTGCCATTTAATTGTTTGTTTTTTGTGCTTCAAGGGTAATCAAGTTATATTATTAATAAAAGTGAAAAATTATTTTATCCTCAATTAATTTGATAAAGTTAAATGAACCTCATAAAAATATCATTATTTGCATTTCATTGGCTTCTATTGTGGACAATAAATTTTTTTAATCAATTATAACAATCCACAATGCAATAAATTGTGGTCCATAGTACACCACTTTATTATTATATTTTATAA
The DNA here is from genome assembly GCA_032356905.1 of Salix exigua. Lineage (NCBI taxonomy): Eukaryota > Viridiplantae > Streptophyta > Magnoliopsida > Malpighiales > Salicaceae > Salix > Salix exigua. Next base: position 7,093,419 of record CM063592.1, read on the forward strand.
TATATATCAACATTGATATATGAAATTTTTATTTTTAATTAAAATTTAATGAATAAAAACTTAAAAAGTAGATATCTTTGTCAAACTTAGTTTATACATAACATCCGCGTTTGAATGGCTTACAAAATATAATAAACATCTAACTGGGAAATGTTGAGGCCAAAGGCTCGAGAACAAACTGCATGTTTATGACATGTAGTTGTTGGATCAATGTCCAATTCTGGATATGGTTTTTTCTTGTTCTTTCCTCCAGAAATCATGGGTTTTTTTTTTTAACAATTTATTGCATTTTCTAGATACTTTTTTTTTTGTTTTGTTTTTACACATACACACATATCACTCAACACGGTATATACAAGTCTTTTCGTTGTTTTGAAAGAACTTTCTTTTAATTTTCAAGTCTTTTTTACACAATATTAAACAAATTCCTTAAGTGTTTTTAGAGAAATTTTTTGTTTGTAGTGAAGGGTGTGACATGATGTTAGAGGTCTTGCGATCTATACAGCAGATCTCGAGTTCGAGTCAGTTCGTGTATTTTTTATAAAAATTTGGGACAACCAAAGTTTTACCCGATCACCTAAGTATTTTCCAGGGGCGATATTTTCTCTCATAATAAAAAAACAAATCTTTTGTTTTGATCTTCTTTTTATTATTTATGAAAGTGTATTTTCACCTAATTCTATCTTTTCTATTGCTTATAAGGTATGTTTCCTCAAGAGAAACTAATTCTTTTCAATCTCTCCTTAAATCAAATTTCAGATGATGATGGGAAAACAACCAAAACTATCATTTAACTCACGTAAAGTGTTTTTTTCTTCTTCTCATGAATATCTGCTAGCTGTGTCTTAATCAAAGAAGAAAATGAAAATGATCACCGAGAACATATTATTCTCCTAAAGCGCCGAAAGTGAGAATGAAAAAAAAAATATTCTCTTGCGATAATACACTGCTTGATGGATGTAACAGCATGCAGTTTTTCAATCATAGTAAATCCCATGCTTACAATTTGATGTATATATCTTAATCAAATGCTCAATAATCACTTACAATATGCTTGCAGTAACTCAAATCTAACTTCCCATAGGGGGGGGGGGGGGGGCATAGAATATAATTTGGTATTAATTCTTTCTGATTGATGAGAATGAAGTTAAGAAAAGAAAGGTAAGCTCATTTCCTTCAGGTTGCTTTCTGATTGATGATTTCATTTGTCATAGATTGCCCAGAGAAAGATTATAGCTTCATCGACAAATGTTCTCGTCGAAAGAAGTTAATTATAATCCTACAAGGGACTTGGATTTAGAGAAAACTTTACGTTTTGGAGGTGTCAATGAAACAATATGGGCTTCAAGTCAGCATGGAGGCTTTCTCTCTGACTCTCTAGCTCGTTTGTCTCGAAACAAATGCCCAAACTCCAATATATTTGCTAAATGATCCTGTTGCACAGAAAAAACCTAGAGTGACCAGCCATCTACCCCAGTGAGAAGTGAGAACTGCTCTGAAAGTCAACAGCCATCGCCATCGTCAACCTCTCAAACCCTTTGAAGAAAAAGTCAACCTTCTTTTCTAGACACTGGACCCGTAGCTTATCTTTCCCATTCCAGCAAAATCAAACAGTAGACCAGCACAGCTAGCCACCATTGTTTCTCCCATCACAGACACCGCTAGAACTGAAACTGAGCACCAGCCACAGGGATCTTTCAGCCTCTATTCCTCTTTATAAACCCACGAGAAGCAATATTTTTCTATATTCCGATTGACAAACTTCCCTTCCAGTAAAATATCATCCACGCACTGTCAAGCCATCAATTGAGCCCGTGCCAATCATCCAAACCAAACCCAGATCAAGCCGAAAAAAGTATCGAGCACAGCATAAGCTCTTGTAACTGTTAATAGCCCAATCCATATGACTATGTGAGTAATCAAAAAGATAATTTACACCAGTATGCTTGAGTAGACCGATGAGTCGAACGACTAGAGTGGAAATAACAAGCCCTGTCATCTATAAATTAAGAAAATAGATAAGAAAAAAAATGGGTCTATAATTTTAAATAGGTAAATATGCATGCATATCATCTAATCGTAAGATAAAACCATTACCAAGAAGATTATCCTGCAACAAAACTCAACCTCTATTAGGAAGAATTTCATCTCATCATTAGAAGGTTTCGATTCAACCATTATGATGGCTAGGTAAGTCATTACTAAACCACGAGGTAGGTTTCTTATCTAAATGACCAAATTTAAGATTTTACCATGCAAAGTCTACGAAAAGTCTTTTCCATTAAACTTTGTATTGCACGCATTTTAAAGAGACGGTAACTATCATAACCTCTCTTTCTTCTTTTTTTTCTATTTAAAAGAATCAAACAGAAATTTAGAGAAAAATATTTTCACTCAAAAATTGATAGTTTTTTTTTAATAAAAGGACAAGTGAAAAATAATCTAAAGAAAAAAAATAGGGATAAAATAAGACAAACGATGAAATTTAGAAAAGAAGGATTGGCCTAGAGTATGTAAAGTGAGGATAATTTCAGGGAGACAATTAGGTGTTTTATAGAAGAAAAGAAAATGAAAAATGGATTGAAATTGCCTAAATTTGCATAAATTAAAGGACCAAACACCAAAAACAAAACCTGAAATTTACAGTCAATTTAGAGTCCTATTAATGCAATCAAGGATACAAGTGAAGGGAATATTGAAATTTAGAGTTGATTTGATAAACAAATAAGAGATTAAATACTTTTTTGCTAGAATGTAAAAGCTCAATAGCACAATTTAGAGTGTAATAAGAGATTAATGGTGATTTTGTAGTTGTTTTGCTCTTGAAATAACTTTTATATTATATATGTTTGGATCCCCTATTTAATTTTACTAATCCCTATATTTAAGTTTTTAATAAAAACTAGTCATTTGCAAATGTTATGATCCTATTAAAGACTCAAATGGTCAACCATTTCAAATAAGTTAAGCTAATCAGTGAGTCGGTTCTTATAAAATTCTCGGGAGTTCATCATTGATAAATAACTCTCGATCGATTTATTTGGTCATACTAAAAGGTCAAATAGCTCATGTAAAATTCTAGTTTTGACAAATTGACTTAGGTTCATTCTAAAAAAATTGAATTGTTTATCTTATATTATATCAGATTAAATAACAATTATTTAAGGCATGTAGTGAAATATGTGAGTTTATTTTAGTTATGATATTAAGTAGGATATAAATATTTACATAAGCACTAAAATGAACACTTAATCTAAGTCTTAATTTTGCTTCCCTCTTAGAATGCTTGATTGATTTCTTCATCAAATCCATCATGTTTGTTGATATGTTCTTTGAATAAACCTGTACAAAACTTATTTCAATAAGAATATTTGTAGTATATTTTTTTTATTTTATTGTTATAATAAAAAAATATATAAAAACATGAATATTTGACCTAGAAGTAAAAGTTCTCCTCTTTTTTATTATGACAACAAATATATAACTTAGATATGAAAAAAAAAACCAATCTTAGAAATGCAAAATATAAGAGATTTTAACAATCACAACAATTGCATGTCGGTGATAACTTATTCATGTAGAGGAACATATCTTTCCCTTTAAATGTAAATAATTTATGCCTATAGAAAAATATATTATTCCCTTTAAATGTATGCATATGTTATTGATCTTATTTTTTATTTTTTGCAATGAAATTCATATCATATCTTTTGATATGTTTTGTCCCCCTTTGTCATCAATAAAAACATATATGATAAAAAGTAATTTGACAGATATATCATTGAAATCATAAATAAGAAATCCATTGTGTAATCTTCAAAATATATTATCCATTATAATTAATCATAAGAAACATAAAACATGAAATAGTTTGTGCATGTTAGTACAAGATCTAAGATGGTGCATAACGAGAGAGCAGATTGATTATCATGTTTTTGTATCTTTTTCAAATGGTTGACCATATCCTCTTGAGCAACTCATATGTGAAATTGTCTCTCTAATAGAGTGCATATTTATCTTAAATTGTGGTAGGCAACCTTTCATCCTAAAATTCTAAGTAAGTTAAAGCCTCTACAAATGAGGAAGTTGTTAATGGGGTCTTAAACATTGCTTCAAGTTCATCATCACTACCAACATTATACTTTTCTTCCTTATCATGCTTTTGCTCATCATGTACTCCTATTTGGTCCTTAGAAAATAAAAAATCATCCTTATTCAACTCATAACTTATCTTTGTGAAGGACCCAGTTATTTATTTCTATAAGCTTAAAATATATATTTTTATCCAAACTCGTTAAAGGAATCCTAAAATGCTCAAATATAGATGTCAAAACTTGACTATAAGAAAGAAATTAATGTTTTTGATCATATGCCATGTCATATT